>VWZF01001079.1:286111-392506 GCA_013396755.1 Sclerurus mexicanus
TGCTTGCATAATTTTCATATCAGTATATACAAACTGCCTCCGTTATCTTGATCAGATGGAGCATGGAATAGTTGGATGATCAGACAGCCAGGTAGGAGGACTCAAAAAAAACCCCAAAAATCAGCTAAACAACTTTCAAGAGAGCACACAGAGCTCATGATTGCAAACAGATGGGATGCTTCTCACGGTCTTTCTCATTTCACATGCATAAAAGGATCAGCCTTATTTTGTGTTTGCTTAGAACATTTATTTATAGCAAATTACAGCTTTGGCAGATTGTCAGTGTTGTTCTTGGGTGTTATTTTCTGTAAATTGGTAAGTTGTGTGTAATCTCATCATACTCATGTTACTTGGGGTTTTGTGGCTTTTCCTAGAACAGTCTCGCATGATATGGCAAACAGGAGATTGGACTGAGTGGGCCATGTGATGGATTCAGTTATGCTGTTAATCTCCTTTTCTTGAGAAAAATTGGATCCTTTGCATTTTCATTTACCTCAAGCACTTGCACTTCTAACATTTAATTTGAAAATATATCAAGGGAGGACAACATTTAATTCTGATATATTCTGCGTATCACACTGGTTTTATTTAAATTGTGTTCTGTCAAAAAAAAAGGTCACCATTGTTTATCTTTCCTTTTATTTTCAGATGAATGTAAACAATAAAAATGTGGGGTTTGCCATATTTCTTTGTGTGACTTGTGAATAGAAGAATGACAAAGGATTCTTTCATGCATTAATGTGAAGCTGGACCAATTAGAGCCATACACATAGTACATTCCTGACAGAAATGTCTCATTCACCAAGAACATAAGTGTTCCAATTGAAATTTCTGAAGTTCAGGATGGGATGCCTAATTTACTCTGATGGAGTTGATGATTCATCTGAAAACAAATTCTATCAAACCTGCAGACTTGTCTCCTTAATTGCATTTTAGCAAACACAGCAAGGTCCTATGAATACTAAGAGCTTTTAGGATATTCAGCAGAGAGAGTCTCAAAAGGACAATAAATGCCGTTCAAAAAAATTCAAGATGATGAAGGTATCCAGTCGAAAATTTGAATAAAACAAAACAAATACCTTCTTTTTTTTTGTCTAAACTGAAATGTTTTAAGAAAACATCCTTAAAAATCCTTCTTGTCAGTAGACTAGACATAAAACATATTTCAAAATATTAAAATGGCAGAACACAGAGTGGGAGTGCCATAGGCTTAAAAAGCTGACAGCAGTTGTGTTAGGACCATGAAGGGTCATAGAGACATTTAAAAAAATTGATAGGATAAACACAGAAATTAATGAGTCCTAATTTATTTAGGAAATAAAAAAAGCTCAAGTGTTCTGACAGGTCTCACCATATATTTTACACTAGGACTCAAAATTCATATAAGTAGTAGAATCTGAATGATTCAAATAGGAATAACCATCAGATATGCATTTCCAATCAAGTTTTCAGTTTAAAGAGCTGCAAAAACCATTAATGTTTTCATTAATGATACTGTTATTTTTCCTTGTCATCACAATATCTATTTGCCTATTTTCATCACCAGCATTTCTAAACGGAGTTTACCAGGACTGTCACAGAAGATGCTCTTTTCTAGTCTACCAAAGTGAACCAAAGTAATCAAGTATTAAGCCAACTTAAGTTAATACATTGCTGCACAACTAAGGGTTTTTATCTATTTTCTCTGTAAGGATATTTCTTAATAGTTTGGAAAGTTCTGAATTATTAAGCAGTTTAATAATAATTTGACTAGTACATATAAAATTTTTGGCTTGATAACTCAAACTCAACTCATTAAACTATTCCTTTATCAGCATAAAAGTACACTTGTTTCTCTTAAGAAATTACCTTGACATGTAATAACTCCATGACACTAGATTTCCCTAAGGTGCCGTCATCTTTTTGAATGCTTTCTGCTAGATTGAAGTACAGGATAAAACTGAAATGACATCAATGAAATGAACTATTCGTATGGAACTAATCTTTCCAGCAAAACCTTCACGAATAAAACTGTTCTTTGAAAGGCTTGTGAAAACAATTTACTGATTTTTTGTTGAAATTTGCCAAGGTTTAGGCTGTGAACACATTTAGTCTCCTCTTGCAACTTACTACAAGTGTAAAAACGGTCTAAAATATGACCAAATAAAATTTTGTTCATAATATATGCTTAGAAGGCTTTGAAGTTGGTACAATAATGATATCAAATATTTATGCTCAATAGTTAAAGCAAAAAGTACCACAAAAAGAAAATACAATATTGCCACAACTTCCAATAGTGAACTTCCAATTTTTTGCCTTCATTGTGCAGGCCAGGTGTTATTATTTTTATTCTCTCTCTTTTTTTTTTTAACCTCACGTAACAAGTCTCGATATTTTTAACGCTCCTTGTGATGCTTTTCATTACAGTAAATGAGAAACACTGACATTTTAATTTCACTTAATATGCCTGTTAATAGATCCATATGGCAATCCACAGGAACATCTAACTGTCAGTCACTTCACAGTTTAAGTATAGACTGATTTTACTTGAAATTACGCTCTAACACTTCAGATATATTTGGATACCAAAGACTTGCTTGCTTTTATAAAATTACGTTAAATGGTATAAACATATTATTTGGAGCATAGTCTTCTGTATAAATTTACATATAAGTTATTTGACAGTTGTCAGTGTGTTTTACCTTGGTGTATAAATCTGTTATGATTCTTATGCATGAAGAATTGTAGTTACAAATGTTGCATTCCCAATTATTTCCAGTTGCATCTACTTTTCTGTCTACTAATTAAATAGAAAAAAGAATCTCTGTTTATAAATCACAGTATGAAAATTAACTGTAGTCCGTGTGCAAAACTGAGAAAACAGTCACATTTTCACTTTTCAATCTGTCAGTATTTGGGAACAAAATTAGAGAAAAGGCAGATACCTAATTGAAATATTTGACTGCCATGGATTCTCTGGGTCCATATTTAGTGAATCATCTATCTACAGTCATTCAGAAGACTATATGAGCATCTAGTTTCTCTTTTATCTGAAGGATCTTTTAACACTCTACAATAAAAAAAAAAAAAGGCTAGGATTAATTATCCCAAAGTTGCATGACAATAATTTTCTACTTTTGTGCCTGTTTAATCTCAAACCATAACACTATTTTGATATAGTATACATTCAAAATCTGGAATGACAAAGTGGGTTTGGGTGGGTGTCATGTTTATAGCAATCAAGAGATAAGAATTACACATGTAAATCTATACACAGCTTTCTCAGCCTGTCCTACTAGGAGTGATGTTCCAGTCCCTTAAATTGTGGCTCTCTCCAGTATGTCCATATATCCCCAGGACCGGACACAGTGCTTCAGGTGTGGCACCACCATTGCTGGTTACATGTGAAGGATCATCTCCTACAGCCTGCTGGCAATACTTTGCTCAATGCAGCCTGTTCATTCCTCCATAACTAGCAAACATGAAACTATCTTATTCATCATGTTCAATGAATAAACAATAAAGCATCAAAAATTATTTTCATATGCAAACTCTTTCAAATACTTGATAAAGTGTGAAACAATTGGCAAGAGAACTAAAAACTCCAAGTCTCACAAATAATTTTCAGCAGTTTTAAATACTATCTACATTCTCCAGTACAGAAAAGCAAAAGCTCAAAAAATGCCTCAAAATTAATAAACTGGGAATGTAATTATAATTCTCAAAGTAGTAAAGTGAGTATAGTGTTCTAAACACCATAAATGAAACTTAGTGCCTTCATTACATTAAAAAATAGATTAAACTGTTTAGAATCTCTTGGCTTTCTCACCTTGTATTTTTTAAATTATTAAAATTTTTGAAATAAACACACTGGTGTGTTTACAGCAATGATGATACAACCTAACCCTTTATTGTGAATCTTGGATGTTTTGTATACAGCAATCACTTTCATTTTTGACAGAAACACATTACAGACTAAGCAGCCCATTATCTAAAAAGCAATACAAAACAGAGTAGGATCCTAAAAAAACCCCCACATTAGATTCTGAGGATTGACAACTACTGCAAGTAGTTTTAAGAACACTTCTTGCTATTTAAATAAAGTTCTTTATTTGTCACTGGACTTGCCCTATTTTAAATCTCAGTCCTAAAACACAGACTGCTTTGCAGCTGTAAGCTTTTCACCTAGAATTACTTATTCTGTGCTATATTCCATGACACATCCAAACTTCTGCATTGCAATGAATACAAAAACAAATGCAAAGGCATTTACTGCTTGAGGCTCATAAGTGGAGCAAGTATAAACCCTGGAAAGTTGGAATAGTTCTGATTTTAATACTAGGCAGTGGCACAAACTTTCTGCATGCTTACTTCAAAAAATAAAACTAAACAAAACATATTTTATAATTCATTCACTCAAGTACAGCATCAATGTACCAACTGAATCCCAGTGACAGCAAGACAGATTGACAGTGTTCAGCATCTTCAACTAAATTGTGATTTCTGATTGCAGCTGCTGAGCATTCTATTTTGTTAATGTATTTTCATAATTTTTATTGATAAAAATACAGTCTTAGAAATACTCTTTTCTCACATTAGACCCCATAATGAAGCAGCAGTTTTATTTGCTTCTAGTCAAAGGATATCATACCTACCTAAATCATTCACAAAATTTACCATATTAATTACAAAAATTACCATATATGCCCCAGAAGAACACTAAGGGTGGATTTTAATTTCAGATTATGAGACCTGAATTTCTGTGACTTAATGTAGGTGAGTCAGCTTCTAAACTTCTTTTTACTAAATGATGGTTTAGTCAGGACAGCCTTGAAAGAGATTCAGTTCAATTTTGAAGTAGACATCTTAGGTGGGATTCAATTGATTAAACAAAGACAGTACTGCCATTTGAGATACCATGGGGCATCAAGAACATCTACAAAGAGCTGATACATCAGCTCATGCTATAAATTGGAGGATCTAAGTGAGTTATGACAATGGAGACAACCTACTGTCTCAGATGCTATCTGAATTGGTTCACAAGCAGTCAGTTCAATAGCTTACTTGCAATTGTGTATGCAAGTACTTTCATTGAGGATAATGGCTCACAAAGGATCCCCAGTTGATGAATCATCAGCAAGTGCTCAATTTGCACGACTGGTGGAGATTATTAGTAGCCTAGATGAAGAACACATGAGCATATAAAAGCCTGGAAACAGCTGACAAATATCTACATGTTCTGCTGCTCCTGGCTTTCTGGGTGCTGTTGCTTCACCTGCAGTACTTAGAATTTAGTCCATTCGTCAGAGCATTTCATGGCATGAATAAGCAGATTTTCTAATGGTCAGATTTGCCATGTTCCCTGTTGTTTATCTTCTGCCTATACCCCCTACATTTCCTAGCTTCTGCTTCTCCTTTAGATCCTAGCCAGAGACCAGGCACTTTGGGACTACTGCATCGTGACACGTATTGTGCAGTCACTGGAACAAAGAAACCCTCTCAGGTAACTCCAGTGCTAGTCCTGGTTCACTTTTTGAGAGCCTGAAGAGTTGACATTATCAACAAGGCAGACTGAGCCAGAGCCAGCCACTTGAGTCACAAGGTGGAGAAATGAACAATTTTTGTTATCCTTTATGTTTGTATGATGGCTGCTTTGCACTGGCTTTCTGGTTACTTCAACTGTTTACATACTTTGATATATAAGATTCTTTTACCAACAAAAGAATAAATCAAAAGGCTCTGGTCTGCATGAAATAAATTGAACACAGAAAAAATATCTTGCAGTTATTCTGCCTCTCAGTCCTTTGGTTATTAAAGCTGTTCCAAAAATTTTATATAAACCTTTTCCATATTGAATTACAGTGCAAAACAAAGCCTTTCCAGGAGGCACTCTGCAAAGGGACATTTATCTTAATAATATTGACATAGGGGGGTTTTTTTGTTTGTTTTTGGGGTTTTGTTTGGGTTTGTTTGTTTGTTTTTACTTGAGAGAACTTTTGTCCCCCATACTTTTCCTGGACACATGGCTGGGACAAATTTTTCTGAATTACAGTCCACAACAACAGAAAATAATATGAATAAATTAACACAGGTTAAGAGCTCACTAATCAGCTGTCCTACATGTAGTCTGCTGTCACTGTCCTCTCTCTTCCTGAAGTACATAAAATATTAGATTAAAAATAAATGCATTTTGCCTCCATTTTAATACTACTCACACTAAATATCAGGCCCTTTTTGAAACCCCTGTTTTTCCACAAGCTTGTTGCCTACTGTCATCTGAAATGTATTATTACACATGCCAAGTCCATTTTCATTGATTTCAAGTGAAGTCAAATACATGCCAATTAAAAGATATGGACTAGGGAGATTAATGCTTGAAATGTTTTCCAATGGTCTTCAATCACATTTTGAGGTTGCTATGGAGAACACTCATCTATAGTGCAAAGGAAACAGGGTTCAGCATTCCTCTCTGTATGAGAAATAATACTTTTTAAAATGGAAGTAACAATACTAGCCACTTTACTTTCAGAATTTTTATGGCTATTTTTATTTCTAATGCTTGTTTGTGAAGTTTCTTATAATAATCCTTGATAAATTCAATCTAATCAGACATCTGTAACATAGGAAAAGTGCTATTATATGTTTCACTTTATGGTAATGATAGGTCGAATTCTTATAATAGTATTAAAATATTGCTTTCCAAAATGCATGCCCTGGATAAATGACATAGAATAAAAATTTAAAATTTATTTGCACTTTGTGTTTTTCTAACTGTATTTATGATTTACTTTTAACATACATATGCATAGAGTTCTGTGTAAAAATAAAGTGATTAATGACTGGTATGTTCAAGAATTTCCATAGTCAATCAAAGGAAGTCTATGATACCCAACTCAATATGGTCATTGATGAACACTAGGAAAGACGGAGTTTTCAGGTATAAACCAGAAGTAAGTAAAAAGGAAAAACAGAAAGCAAATATTTCAAAAGAGTGTGATGCAGAAGATGTTTTTAGTCCTGTTAGTGAAAGTGGTTTAAGTTTGAACGAATTTTTTCAATAACTATTTTGATTTCAGAAGCTGAGATCTTCATTTCTCTCTCATTTTGTATGCAAAACTGATTTAGATAATTTTAGAAAGTCTTACAATGAAATGTTTAAATATTACTTTTAAAATAAAGGAGATATTCTTCTTACTTATTTATAGAACCTAGCTTAAAAAGTCTGCTCTTGACAGTGACTCAGAACCTGAGAAATTCCCTGTTTTGACAATACAGGAAACAAAAGGAAAAATAACCTCTAACTTTAAATACTTAAATTAGGTGCCTAAACTTAGCTCCTAATTGTTAATTTTCTCTGAAATATGAACAGTCAATTTACCCACAATATAATTACCATTTATGGAGAACATTCTGCTCACTTTTATGGATATTTCTGTTCACCTTATTTAGACTCCTCCATGATTAGTCGCAAGAGAATATGTGTGAGTAAAATCTTTTAGTGACTATATCATTCACAGTGATATCTACACAATGATAACAAAAATCAGTAAACAGATGCATAAAAATTACCCCTGCTTCTTTCTTTGAGGCATGCCCCTATTTATAAAAATGTTGAAAGACTTAGAGATTTTTATTTGTAAAAGTTCCTGAAATAATTTCTGTTCAGACAGCATAATAGTGATTGCAGGTAGCAGCATACAGAAAGACTTAAATTCATCATATGTCAGGATTCTACATTTTGAAATTGTGTTCTATGAATAACATGACCTAATGACTACTTTGGAAATGGAAAAAAGAATGTCATGGCTTAAATTGAAATGAACAAAACAGGCTTAAGATGCACTTTTCAATGCTTTTCTTTTCCTATGGTTCCTCTGCTGGATTTCCATCTTCTTGGCACAGTTTATTTTGCATGCTATCCTTTGGCTGATATAGAATAGCCTCAAGGAGTAACTCTTTGTTGCAAATATATATATTGTCACTCCAAGTTATCTCTCACTGTTTCTCACAAGCCTCCTGTACTGCAATCTGTCTCCATGTCAGCTGGACACTGCTTCCCCTAAGCACTGCATCAGTCTTTCTTCTACGATTGTTATTTTTTAAACATAAACCGTAAGACCAATAGCTACGATAAAATTCACATAGACAGGTGGCACTTGTCTCTTTAACACCGGCAGAAAGAAGAGGCTCATTACAAAAAGAGCGTTATGGCCAGTATTTCAGAGTGGCCATATCTGTTCTTTTGCATCCTGTACCTGTGCCTCATATGATGATATTTTTAGGAATTTATGTAATCATAAAGATGAACAGAGATGCTGTGTGTGGTTTGACACCAAGTCGACTGATGTGCAGGCATAAACTGCTGTGGCAAAATCCAAAGAGAAGATCTGTAAGTGTGTGGAGAGAAACCTTCCAATCTCCTCTTCCCAAATATTCATTCAAATTCTTTGTTAGAAAAACTGTAAGACCTAGACATAAAAATAGGGATCATTTGAAGTACAATCAATAATGTATAGTTCTGAAAGTGACACAGTGCTATGAAACTTAATTTTAAAAGGAAAAAAAAAACCATACTTGTATATTACCACGTATAATTTAGGAGCTTCCCTGTCTTAGGAGCAAAAAGAAAAGAATTTCCTGGTTATTCAGCACAAGTGTAGGTTATGCCCTAATACAAATTGGTTGGGTTTTTTATAACTTTTGCTTTCAGTGATTCATTTAAATTCTTTACTGCTTCTCCACTCTTTCCCTGCTCCTCACCCCCAACTTTTTGATAGTTCACGGTTTTATGGATTTCTATTATGTCTGTTCTCTGTCATCTAATTTCCAGACTAAAGAGTTTCTCTCTCCAAGATTACTCATTCCTTATATGAAAGCATTCATTACTCAAATTACATTAATACAAATACTTTAATTTGGTTTTCAGTATTCTTTGGAGTCAATGAAATAGTATGTTACATTTTCCTTTGTTCTTTTGGTTAAGAACTTAACAGATTACAAGCTTTGAGTAGTTTGGGGGGAAATTTATTACTTCTTTTGGAAGAGAAGATACCACAGAATCAAGTTTGGTTTTTTTAATAAAGATTTTAATTTGCTCCTGCTTGTTCATTAGAATAAATTCAATAAATTGTTCAAAACCAATTTTATGCTACCTCGCAGTTAAAATGAATTGTCAAAACCACTGTTTAAAGACAAAGGTTTCCAAACAAAAGTACCAATTTATTTATTTTTTTGTATTATAGAAATAATTTATATCTAGAACAGAGACTCATTCAATATATTATTATTTCAAGTTCTAAAAAAAAGCACATAACATTGAAGAAGGAACCTGCATTTATATGATGCAGAAATGTAAAGAGTAGTTAGAAATATATAAAAATATTTCATATTTATTTAGTCCTATCAGTTTCACATTACTGGAGTA
This sequence comes from Sclerurus mexicanus, assembly GCA_013396755.1. NCBI lineage: Eukaryota > Metazoa > Chordata > Aves > Passeriformes > Furnariidae > Sclerurus > Sclerurus mexicanus. The sequence goes on from VWZF01001079.1 coordinate 295,515, forward strand.
TGAGTAACATTTATATTATTTTATACTGCTTCTAACACTGCACTAAGCTTTTAAAACCAAACAGAAAATGGAGAGACACTATATAAATTAAGGATTCTATTGGATAACTTTCAAAGGCATTATGCTAATTTTCCCAAGAAGAAAGACAGAGAAGGATGTGCCAGACTGGAAACATCAGTTCAAATAAATGATTGTCCTGACACATAAAACTTCAAGCAAAATTGCACATTCACAACTAAGGAACGATGTTTAAGGAGTAATGATTCTCATGTAAGATTTAGAAAGCCCTAGGTGAACTTTCTCTTCTGAAAGATTGCATTAGTAGGGCAGCTATGTAAATTTGAAGCCCAATTAACAAACAAGAAAAAAGAATGAAGTACACAAAGTGTGACTGCAGTGGAATTTAAATACCCAGTGCACAAACTACAATATTAAAAACCTGTGTAAACTAATGCTAACCATAGAAATGCTAAAAGGGTTCTTAGTTAGTTAGTCAGGTAATTGTTTAATTTGACTTGAGTGTTCACCTAACATTCTGCTTTTGCATGTGCCCTCTGTCCTGAAAACCAATTAACAATTTGTCATTCAGATCATTCAGTGATGATCCAAGTGCTGGTTGTTCTATCATTTAGCTCTTACTCAGGTAGGAACTACAGTTAGAGCTACCACTTTCCAGCAACATGGAAAGAGCAAGACATGGCTGCTTTTATTCAACAACACTATGATGTAGCAAATCTGAATAAATTCTCTTTTGTGCCTTAGGGAAGCCTACATTTGCAATCTCCTCCAGAATATTTTAACTGTTTTGATGTAAGGACACTTTCAACCTTTCCTGATGAATTTTTATGAATTTATACAGAAGAACTCAAGTTTATTTAGCTAAAAATAGATATAAAAACAAGCACATAACCTAACCAAAAATAGGATTTGTTTTTGAGTGCCTGCTCCACAGCCTGTTCAGATGTTTTACAAGAGACAGTCATGAAATACGTAAGCAATTCTGAAAACCCTGAACAAACCTAAATGCAAAACATAACTTTTAGATTTGAGACAAGTAACAGTAGGAAACTGACCTACTGAGTAGGTAAAATGAGTATTTCTACAAATAACCCTTCTCAGAGGCTGTTCTGAAAATCTCACTTGGCCAATATGATTGCAAGAAAAAGACACAAGAAAGTCTTTAGTACAGATTAGTGAGCAGTGGCCACTAGAAAGCCCAGTATAAACACAGTAAGTTCTTTCCAGTAAAGAAATTGTCTGTTGTTCTTATTTTTTTTTTTAAGTTAAAAATTTTAGTTAGCTAAATTCATTAAGGAGTTTGACAGCCTAGATTGATTTTAAGTTTATTTCTAACTTGCAATTCTTTTTGTAAATTTGGGATTTACTGCATAAACAAATGCCAATATTGCAACCTGGATCTGATCAGTGTAATGAGTGTGCTAAGGGATTGATGCTATATTCTCAATAATATCCAAAGTAGAAGAAAAATCAGTTATCAGTTAGATACATTGGATATGTCTAACCTTAGAATGTAAAACCACAGAAGATCCTATTTGAAATTCTACACACAGCATTAATTTACTCATACTTATTATCTTACAGACCAGTAAAATTGTAATTAATGCTCCCAGTCTTTGAGAGATATTTTACTTTAATATAATTTTGTTCCTAATAGATGGACCAAAGATCATTTACTGTTTCTTTGTACATACTAAGAAATATCTGATATTTACTATAGGCAGCCTACTTATCCTGTACTCAAAACTTTCTCAACACATCTGTCACTTCAGGTGCAATTTAACCAGTAACTAAAAACTCCTTATAAAACCAATATTTAAAAATAATAAAAGTTAATAGCGAAATACACATAATACTGAAGCCAAAGTGGGTATTAGTAAATTGTCATTAAATTGTTCTGTGTAATTGAGCACTTCAATAATAATTATACCATTCAATTTTTTTTCTACCTGTAACATTTAAAGTATGCTAGAAATGTCTGATTTTTGGATGCTTCACTTTTTGCTGATCATAGGCATATTAAATTTAGATGACTGCCAAAATTAGTTAATTCAGTTTCCTCTGTGTGAACGGAGACAGAGAGGAGGTAGTTGCCCTAGTGTCCCCACACAACTGTTAGGAGAATGAAATGTCCTTTGCTCAATTTGAGATTTAGGTAACTAAATGTAGGTTTCTGCATGCAGGTGGTCTGTTAAGAGGTGCTTAACATTTGCATTTAGAAAAGATCTAAGCTCATTTCCATTTCCTACATATCCTTAAACATTTTAGGGACATTTTAGATATTCTAGGCTATCCAAAAATTCCAAATAGATTTTTCAGTACTGACATGGAAACCTCAGGAGCCCTGTAACCTTCTAGAGCATCAGCTTATTTACAGCTATGTGTCAGCAAATAAAGCAACCTGTAAGTGTCATTTTCAGAAGATTGAAATACCTCTGAGAGGCTGCAGCAGCCACTCCAGGGAGCTTGGGGGTCTTCCATAAGTCTGAACAACATACATAGATAGCAAACAAAATACCAGTAGATGGCATTATACCCCAAGATCTTATATAGTGCTTTGCACCAAGAAATATCAAAGTGAAGCACTCAGTGAACCACTTAGTTGCAGCAAGTCCTGTGCACATGGAATTTTTTTTTTTTTTTTGCTTAAATTCAGGAGCATGATTCTTAAGGTGAGATACTCTCTGTGTTGATGGTTTGAGACAAAAATTTTCCTCAACAGTTGAAGTTATAATACTGGACACATTCTGTATTATTTCCAACTTTCTGACTGTTTAGGCACCTGTTTCAAAGCTCTGCCTGACCTGATTTCAAGGAAGTGATATCTACCCCAGAGACTGCTTTGATCAAACTTTTCAGACTGTGCTGAACCTACTTGGATCTGGACATAAATGTCTTTGGCTATGCATTTCTGTTTCCCAGAGGTGACTGGCTACAGGCATGAAAAATAACTGAATTATGCAGAAGCCACAAGTTTAGGCTCCAGTTTTTCCTGTTTCTTGACTTTTAACTGAATTTGACATCCAGAGTACAGCACCAGTCTAAGATTCAGTCTAAAAACAAAATTTCCTGCCGATCTATTCCAAGAATCTATAATCAGCCTTGTGAATCTCACTTGACAAGTTAAATGCTAAAATACAGTCATTGGTATCCCCTAAGTTTTTTTGCTGAAAGCCTCTCCAGTGTTATTGCTAATGGACTACAATTAATTCCAAGAGTTAGTGAACAGTTCTGAGCTTGGCAGGATTGATATATTTGTCACTACTATGAAGAGTTGCTCACAGTGTGTGACCTTGTCTCTATAGATCCTTACTTGAAGCTGTTAACTGGAATCCCGGGGGATGTTCTACCCTTCCCTGAAATAAGTAAAACCAAAATTGTGATCTAAAAAAATTGCTGCAGAAGGTAGCTCACATGAGAATATGTGAGGACAATGGGCACTGAGATAAGAAAGACTTCATTCAGTAATAGACTGAGAACAGAATTAAAACCTCTGAAATAGACCCAAACTGACACATAGTACAGATTGTGAACAACAGCTCAGTTCTGCCAGGGCTGCCCTGGCTGCTGGCTCCCAGTAGTCTCCAGTGACTGGTTGTGGTGGATGCAGTATAACTCCCAGTAGGGCAACCTGGGCTGCCACACCCCCAGCTACTGGGAAGTAATGGCCAGAGAGAGGCAGCCACGTAAAGGTGGAATGCATCTCCTGCTCCAGAAATTACTGCCTGCTGTGCTAAAAGTCTTCTTCCTACTTCCTCTTCTCCAACCCACCCAATTACCTACCTTACTTTTTGACATATCTCCTTTTTTTTCCTTGATGACACCCCACAAAGTCTCACTTAGAGGTATGCTGGCTGTTTTTGATAAATACCATCAATTATTAACAGAATTTTCATGTCAAAAAGCCTACTCTTTATTTTCAGAAGAGCAATGCTAAACTGAAACATCTAAGGAAGTAATGCCACTTGCTGAGACTGTTGGTAGAAACACTGCCAGTAGTAAAGGAAACACAGAGGAACTGCTGTTGTTCATAAATAATACACAGAAGATGAAAGCAAGAACTAAAGAACCACCTGTGCGAGACATAGCAAACAAAAATACATTTTATTATAGAAGTTTGTGAAAAACAAAAGCTCAGTAATTAAGAACTGGAAAACTATTTAAAGTTGGATCTTCTGTTACTGTGGTAAAGGCGGTGTATGGGATTTTTTTTGTTGGGGTTTTTTTTTGGACAAGTGGGAAAAACATGAGAAACATGAGTGGCTTACTACATAAACATAGTAAATATGTGGAAACAAAGCACAGAAACTGAGAGGGAAAGAACAAACAAACAAAACAAAACCCTAAACAAACAAGAAAAACCATGAATACATGAACAAACAACAAAACAAAACAGAAGGCAAAGAAGGAGGCAAAGTTACCAAGGAAAAGGATATGGTAAAAAGGTAAATGGTAAAAAGGCTTATTTAAATATAATATACATATTGAAAAAGAAAGCAGAGAGACAGGATTTTTTTCAAAATCACTGTCCTAACTCACATTATCATAAATATAAACAAATCCCATTGACTTCAATAGCTTACTGTCATCTAACAGTTAATTTTGTACCTTGTCCTGTAATATAAATATTTAGATTCTTTAGTTTGTACACATATAAAACTATATATAAATCCAAAATAAGATACCCTTTTGGAAAGAGAGGAAGAATAGACATCCAGTCAGACGTTATGGTCATTCCTCAACACACTAGCTGATACTTCAATTTTTTCAAAGTATGTGCAATATTAGAACTTGCATAGAGTATTCTATAACATAGAAATGAAGCATCTAAGCCAAAAATGTGTGCCAAATTTGTTTAATAGCTTTGAAATCTGTGAAGACCAAACACTGGATACATTTATAAGCTTTAGATTTTGCACTACTTCTATGATGCTATAAACTCATCTTTATACAATGTAAACAAATTTTTATTCAAGTCAGACTAAACAGCAGTAACTACTGCACTTTTGCAGGCAAAGATTTATTCTTGACTTTTATGAGATCTGTAATCAGAGAAAACAATTGCCAAATAACACGCATTTAATTAATTTATTTACTTAAATTGGATAATGATGGTAAGTAAAAATATTCTATAGTCTGGTATGACACAGATCTCAACTACTTACTTCAATCCAAAAATTAGTTTGATGCCATGCTGCCTTTTTTTAGATGAACCACAAGCCAAAACAAAATATATTTAAGCCAGACGTCACTATTTCCAGGGCAGAGTAATACATATAAATTACAGAAATCCAGGTATTTATTATGGATGTCTACATTCCCATACCTACACAGGGACACATGTAACCATATATATAATACTAAACTAAGAAAAATATTCACCTAATTTAAATGCTTCTAAAATATTTCATCTATTACCTCACATCAATTTTACTAGTTTTGGAGCTAACACCATTTAGATAAAATACCTACCTACATCTGTAGTGTGGTCTCTATTACTGTGAGTGACATTTTAGGCATTGGTCCGTAAGCAAGCCATATGGGTTGGGAAAGTAACACATAAATGTAACACAGGAATCCTAAAAAGACTTAAGCTGTGTTATCTGAAGTAAGACGTGATCCATCAATGTGAAATAAGCCAACTTTCTGCTCTAGTGCCATGGTCATATATTCTTGGTTCATCTTTCCTCCTCTGTGGTTCTTCAGGTCTATTTCTTCCCCTTTTTTTTTTCTAATCCCCTCCTCTGTAATAATCAAAGTCTTAGGGCTTCTCTTCCTCCCATTCTTAATTTATGTAATTTCAATCATTTTTGCTTATTAATTTCTGATTTTACACCAGTAAATGTTAGTCATTTAGCAGTCTGTCCTGCCTTGTTACTTTTCATATGTTTTGACAATGGGGAGGAGGGTGCAATGGCAGAGCATCTGCTTTCAGAGACCAGTCACAAAGCTGAAGTGAGCCTCTCACCATCCACCTGAAAACTTTTCAAATTCCGTTCAGTGTATATTTACATGTGATTAATATATACATTTAAATTGAGAGCAATTCCTAGGCAACTCACAAAAAGGGGAAAAATACTGCTTTCATAAAGAATATTATTCAAAATCCAGCTTCAAGAACAAACAGGGTTGGAAAGGTTTTGAAATATCAGGAAAGTATCAAACAGAATACATAAAATTTATTTAAAACAGGTATAAGATCTTATTGTTGAATGTATGAAGTCTACAAATACTGAGGAAAATAGTAACTGCTGATTAAAGTAGATTACATTGAAATGTAACTTGGTAATAACTACATATTTTCTAATTAAAATATTTCTGTAAAACTGTTATCAGGCAAATCTTATGACACTCAAAATTTTTAAATATGGTAATGATACATAAAAGCATCTGCCACAAATTGCATCACACATTTTAACATGTGAGCAGATTAAACAGTGTTGAAGTCATTCATTCATGTTTTGTGTTCTTCAGATTTGCACCTGACAAACTCTTAGAATATTTCAGAGATCATATTAGTGGTCACACTGAAGAAGACTGTAGGCAATGGAGTCACCTGGTCACCCGCACAGGTCGCCTATGACCTGCTACACCCACATGTTTGGGTACCAGGGAGAAGCGAAGCAAAGGCAAGGCACAAGAGTGGTGTCACGCAGGGAGGCACACCTTGCTAGTGCATTTCAATTTGTGATCACATAAACATCAACATAGTGTAAGACTCATGAGGGACTTACGCCACAATGCTTAAATAGTTGTAATACATAATTTTTTCTCAGCATCAGACTTCACTGGGAATTGAAAGTGCTCTGTATCTTGTGAGTCTGGACACAGAGCCTGCTTTCATAAGAACACATGTAGCATCAGAAGGAGGAGTGACAAACTGTGCATAGTGTTTTACTACAAAATATACACAAATACAGTATTTTTTTCAGTTATTGTGCAGTTGGCCTTAAATAGACCACATGTAATATGTACACAGAATACATGGATGTTTGAAGTGCAGGCATTTCACTACTGTCAGACATTAATAGATCAATTTGCTTGCATGTTCCCTGACAAAAGAATAGAATACAGAATTATTCCAGCCAGAATCTGCTATTGTAGCACGGTATCATGAAAGTAATGGAGAACAAAGGTGCAACACTTCCTAAAGCTAGCCAAAGGCATGCCACATGGAATAGCAAGGCAACACAACAAATACCTTAAAGGGGGGCAGGGAGTGTGGAGGAATATCTATCTAAGCTAGAAAAATGATACATTCTTTTGTTGTATCTGGAAGTTAATTTCATATTTATGAAAGAAAAGAATATCATAGATAGATCCTAAAATATTCAGAAATGTGTAGGTTAATGCTCAGGATACTGTATGTTTCCACATTTGTCTTCAAACTGGTGAGAAGGCTTGAGATATTTCTGAGAACTTCTGGGACAAGACTTTTTTTTTTGAATGCCAAGTAGTCAGCGTAAATGATAACTGCAATTTTTGTTTATAATTTGTAGTTTAAACATGGAAATCTCTGAAATTAGTACTATTGGCAGTAACAGGAATGGAAGGCTTCCACTTGGTGAGGAAGGAAGGGGAAGCAGGGGAAGCATGTTCCACTCTGTGTCACTCCAGCAGCCCCTGAAGCTGCCTCCAGTGGGCTCCTCAGCCACCTTGGTCAGTGACTACAGACAGACAGTCACATTCCATTTATGGCCAAGCACCTCTATAAACATATCCTTGCCACAGAAACAGAAACTAGTGCCCAAAGTGGTGTGTTAGTATAGGTGTTTCCTGATTAATGCTGCTCATTAAAAAGTAACCAAAAATCCTGTAAAAGGCTGTTTCCTAGCACAGGAGACCTTGTTTCTGCACATCATATGGCAGCTTTTCCAGGAAAAGATGGTTAAAATGAGCAACATTTAATTGTGCACAGCACATGCAATATTAATGTCTCATATCACGTTATCATGGAAACATTAAGGTTGCAGAAGAACTCCAAGATTATCAAGTCCAACCATTAACCTAACAATGCCAGGTCCACAACTAAACTAAACTAGAATGTCCCCAAGCATTCTTGATGTGCTAAGTGTGGCTCAACAGAAACCAGGAGAATAAACTTGCAGGATACATAAACTTATCTAAAACAAAATCAATCACAGCACTGTTTCATCACACTGCACGTCATTTAAGTTTCATTTTGATGATACCATGTAGCAAAATAAAAGGGAAAATAAACAGGCTGTCAGATAATTTGTATATAAAAGACATACATTTGAAGTTATGTATATGATAAAGTCACATCAATTCAAATTTTTTAAGAAAACATGCATTTTTATGTATAGTAGTTCCAAGTATATACTGATTGGAAAAGATAGTAGGAAATCTTTATCTGGCTTAACTGGTATTTACTGTTTTGTATGGAAAAACTAAGGTACACAGCTGCTCAAAGCAATTATGCAAACAAGGAAGAATGTTCTCAGTTGTATGCTTTAGACCCCTCTTACCAAGAATTAGCATATATAATAACATTAATTAGGAAATGTCAGAATGTTTTAATGCTAACAAAGATGAAATCATATAACAGAATTACCCTGTGCTATAAATAATTTTACTAGACCATTTTCATTTCTGTTTATATGTCATTTTTCTCTGGTGAAACGGGTAGGAGGGAAAACATCTGATCAGTATTTTCTGCTAGCTTATCTTTTAGACTGCACAGCCATGGATATCTGACCAATTAATAGTTATGCATACAGACAAAAAAATCAGCAGAAGAATTGGTTGATAGATCCTTTTCAAGCTCTTTTACTCCAATTTAAAGCTTACGGGCTGTCCTATTATAATTTTGAAAGGACTGTACTACCACCCTTTCAATATCTTAGGGAAAAAATGCAACAAAAACATTTAGCTTAGTTTCATATTTAATGCATAAATATACTAAAGGAGTAAGCTCAGTTCATGAAGGCTAATATCTGTTGAATTTTTAACAGATTTTTTTCATGTATATATATATGTAGGTATACAATGTGCATGTAATGCTGCAGCATGTAATGTCACAGCATGTAGCACGTGCAATGGCAACCCATCCATTTGTTTAGCTATTATAACATGTAAACCAATCTTAATTCCTTGAAATGAAAGTACAGTATATTTTTTTATATATTAGTTTCCTTCTCTACTTATGCTATCTTGAGAAAGAGACAGTCATTATTTGTTTCTTATATAAAAGTTCTTTTAATAGATGAATATGTAGGAATTGGAAAAAATCCATTCCTTATGCACAATGAGAAAATAGAAGATTAAGCTGTCTACAGTATAAGAATGGTATTTCTTTATGGAATCCTAATCACTGAAGCTCTTGATCATATGAGAAAGACGTGATGAGGAATTTATTTATAGAATGAAAAGAGATTTCACTGGATTTGGTCCAGAAGCTCAGAATAATTTGTCAGCAAAACCAGTAGATATATTGTTGTGACTGCGATAATCCAAAATTATAAATCAAGAGAGACTATGCAAAGAATGATACTATCTTTTGCAATGTAGAATATTTACAGTTGGAAGAACTTTTGTTGTTTTGTTTTTTCGTTTTTGGGGGTTTTTTTGGGGTGGAGGGCGGGTCAAAAGGAATGAAATTGATACCACATAGAAGTCATAAACAAATGGCCCAAGTTTAGCTTTGTTGTATCAATTGGTTCAGCAATTTAAAAGAAAAGGGTGATCAGTAGGTGTGAAACAGAAAAGGAGTCTAAGAAGTGAGATGATTGCTCCTTAACTTCTGCAGGACAGAAAGACACATAAACACTAGTTCCAACTTGAAGATGTAAGGTCTCAATGGAAACATACCCAAACAACTTATTAGTTATGTGAATGCTCAAGCTTATTCTAAATTTTTTATAAACCTGCTCAATTTAACACTGCCTATGTAGTTGTTAAGCCTTTTACAGGAAAGTCAAATTTATGCTTTCATGCTTGTTGAAAATACACATTTTAAGATGAAATACACATACTATGTTTCATTATGTAAACTGTAAATTTGGGTGAGTGATGTACAAATTCACTAATTGTTCCACATGGCCCTTCAGCTGTCTGCTCATTGCACTGTTCCGATCTGTTGTTTTACTACAGAATGCTTTTGGAATTTTTAATCAAAATGAAAATTCTTAACACCAGTAAAATTGCTCTGTAGAAATCTAAGGGGCTGGAATCAAAATAAATTACTTTTACATATGAACTGCAAGCAAAGATTTACCCCAATAAGTGCTGATCTGTGAAATTACTTTGTTAATATTAGAATTTGTATTCCTCCCCACATTTTAAATTATTTTACATTTAGATTATCAAATTTATAAATATATTTTAATTGCTTAATTTAACATTTTATTTTAGGAATCCATCTGCATTATATGCCAAAAGCATCATGAAAATGTCAAGCTGAATTGGTTTTCTTACGGTAAATATTGAACACAACAGTATATTCTGTGCTTTCAGAAGGAAATGGTACAAAGTTCTAAACAGCATTTATAATGTTTTTATACTAATTCTTCTGATAGTTGTAATGCACAGTAACAAACAATCTGAAAAGGCTGTGTCTAGAATTCTAATGATTAAAAACCCCTCACAAATTTAAAATCTCTTTTGCTCTACAAGTCATTCAAGTGGAGTGCTGCAAAAAAAAGAGGTTTTAACGCAGTGCTTATTCCTTTTTTTTTTTTAAGAAAACAGTGCCTGCTCATTAAAGTAAACTACTAGAACATGAAAACAAAATAGAAAACAGTATAAGAAAGCTCTTAAACATGGGTGTCTCAAGTAAATATAAAAGTTGACTAACACCTCTATATTAGTAATACTGCAATTGTAAGGAGAGCCAATACAAGGACACAGACATAGAATGATTTTATCAAGGAAAAAATAGTTCTTCAGCTTCTAGTAGCTAGACTGCCTCAGACCAATGACCCTCAGACCCTGCTCCAGCATGGGCCTCCAACGGGATCACAGCCTTCTTTGGGCATCCACCCACTCCAGCTTGGGCTCCTTCACAGGCTGCAGGGGAACCTCATCTGTGGCGCCTGGATCACTTCCTCCCCATCTTTCTCCACTGACCTTGTTGTGTGTATAGTGGTTCCTCTCACATTCTCTTGCTTCACTCTTCTCTGTCTGCAATTACATCTGCCCAATAAGTCTTTTTTTGTTTTTTTTTTTTTCCCTTTTTAAATGTTATCACAACATCGTTACCACCTTTTCTGACTGGCTGAGCTTTGGCCAGTGGCACATCCATCTTTGGAGCCTGCTGGCATTGGCTCTGCTGGATGTGGGGGAAGTTTCTGGAAGCTTGTCACAGAAGCCACTCCTGTAGCCACCCCAGAAGCCCCCAAATCTGCAAGCACAATATAAGTACCAAATTTGCTGGATCTACTGTACATGCACTATTAGTGTATGGTGTCCACTTGCACAGTTAAAATCAGAAGCCATTATAACCTATAGAGAAATGGAAAAAATTCTTTGGTTTAGAATATTTCTGCCTCAAAGAGTGTTGTTTAATGTGTTATCATTTATATTCCAATACAGATGCACTGGTTTTTATTTTATTTTCCATTCATTTGATTATGTTTTCCTTCAACGTATGTTCATGCAATTTTAGTAGGACTCAGGAGCAATCATCACTAAAAACACTTCTCTACCTGGCCCTAAATATGGGTATCACATTTCCTACTATTAATTATTTCATTCCCATGTTAATAAATTAATTAAAGATCCATTTTACTTGACTTGCGATTTCATTGCATAATTGCAGGTTGGAGATTATCTTGTCCTATCCTACTTTGGAAACATTATAAGCAAAATTCAAAGTACTTTCCATATACATATTCTCATTAACCATCCTGTATTTGACCCCATACTCACTAGCACAGGAAACAGAAAATTGTAGTTTAATGTCCTAGGTTGTACTGAAATTCTCAGTAAGATGTTTACTTAGTAAGGACTTTTTTTTTTTTCTTTCTCATGCTAATTTAAATAAGTTCATATTGCCAAGAATAAAAATGTTCTGCTCATTCTGATAATTTTCATTTTGCCTCTTTACTTCCCAACCTCAGTACCATTTGGAACCACAAACAACCAAAAATATTATAACTTGTGTTGAAGCATATAGCAAAGCAATTAAAGTTCATGGAAATGAGAAGACAATTTTATCTTCTTCTGTTCCTGAAATATTTTTAGTATGAGTCAAAGAATTTGTTGCAATGTACGAACAAGCAACAAGAAAATAATCTAGCTAAATCCATCATCTTTGAAGCCAAAGTTTATAGACAATTTGTTTTAAGGTGTTTGTTTTCCTTCAATTAGGATTACTCATTAAAGATAAAAGTTTTGTAATAACTAGGCTAAGGTTTTAGTTGTCAATTCAACGGCTTGCCTAAATTATTCTATATTTTTATTCTTTTGGTTTTTGTTTCTTTTTTTTTTTCCTTTCTCATCCATCTTTTTTAGGTATATTGAGCTGTGAGAGACTGAAATGGTAATAGTTAATGACTCAAATAATTGGCCATTTGCAAAAGCAGCAGGGTGCTTTGCTGAGGTCACGTTTGCACCCTCCAACCAAAGGGGAAGAGGAGAGTTTTTGGGTGCGTGGTGGCAAAACCTCTGATCTGCTTAACAACCCAGGTGCAGAGGGGATGGGCATCCACCACCTGAGGCTGACCACAACAAATTGACCTTTGCTTAGTAACAAGTTGTTTTTTGAACCGGATAAGGAAAAAAACAGATAAAAAGCAGATCCTGCTAGGTGGGATAATGCTTTCTGTCATTTCAATGTCCTCCCCAGCCCTTCACCCCCTTCCCTTCTCCAAGGAGGTATCATGCAAGCCTGAAGGTATTCACAGTGTGTGGATTCCCCACCTCCCCCCCCAATCACGGGAGGTATTTGGGTGTTTCAACATGAAGGTATATTAACCCATTGAACTTTGTGTTGTGGGGGCTTCTCCCACCCAGGACAGATCCAGTCTGTGATCAACAGACATCGAAATTGCAACAATCAAGTCTCGTCACTGGATACAAGTCTCGTCTCAGGTGGTGATATCTTTCCTCTCCACTATCTACTCTTATCTTTTCTTCCTTTCTTTTTTTCCTTATATATATTTCAGTGATATCTTTGTACTTTTATATTCATAATAGTCAAACCATATATATATTCATATATATGGTTCAAACTATATATATATTCATATATATTTATAAACATTGATTGTTCAGTGTTGTTTCACTCTAATCTGCCCCAAGATTAACAAGAACCTCGGTTACTCTGCCTCAGGGACAGGTCATAACATGACTATAGTCAGTTTGTTTTCTCAGTGGTATTATGCTGGACATCTGCTTTCATAGATAACTTCAAGATACTTAGGGACAGGTTTTTATGTATATAGAAAAAATTCTATAGATCCTTCCCATTAAGTTAATGGGGTTTACATGAACAGATTTATACCGTCAGTTTACTGAAAAATAAAACAGTATGAGTCCCACACTGGGACAAAAGAGATCCCTTGACAGTATCCTTTGTGTTTAGTCCCACTAAAGTAAGATTTCATCTCATCCCTCAAGTCAGAATCAGTCTGAACAAATATTTCAAATGTAAAAGAAATAAAAAATAAACACAAATTTGCATATTTTCTGGGTTTTTTCCAAGTTTTTGTTGTTTTTTTTCCCCGATTTTTCCCAAAGGTAATGTTTCTTCTAAAACACAATGTAACTTTGCAATCACTTTGGTTTACACATATGATTAGCCCCAGAACTGTTTTAGAGTCTCCAATGTACAAAATGCCATTACTGTACTGTTCACTAACTCTGTCACCAGAGTGTTTTATTTCTGAAAACATTATGCATTGACATGTTGAAACCAAACCTCTCCTACTGGTTGAGTGATACCAATATAAGCCTCTTGAGTGAACAAACATACCCAGCTTATTCTGCTGAGAAAACTCCTGTTTGTCTCATTCTTTTAGAATTTGCCTATATTTAGAAATGGTCTCCTGAAAAATATCTTGTGTTAAACCTTTACAACTGAGCACAGAGACTTTACAGTAATGAACAATTTCCCCCCACCCAAATAAATTCTCTATCAATATAGCTTCTCTCTTATCACTTTCCTTTTAGTTTTCCTGTAAAAAAGAAAAAAAAAAGTTTTTTGATTGTAACTGACACTTTTGGGAAAGAAGTGGATGCAAACAGAGGACAGTATTTTAATTAGTTTACTTTAAATTGCAACATAGCTGCCTTAATTGACTTTAAATAGCTTGGCAAAACATCAGGACCAATAGAAATAGCATTCTCATTTAAAGATTGTTTAATAAGAATCACTGATTTTAGGTTTCACTGTGGATGCTTTCATAGAGCCTCTTACACCCATGCCTGAAGAACAGTTTCACTTTGAAACAAATCTAGTTATCACAATGAAAACTCTTCAGTGAAAATGTTCTTAAAAATGTTTCAACTTTGCCACAAGGCTTACATTTCAGACTCTAAACTAAGTAACAAGATCAGATCTTTCTCTATAAGCAGGGATCTACTTTTTAACAAGTGTTCTTTTATTTGTGCCTTGCAGGTTGGCAAAACTGGATTAATCTCTCTCTGATGAGAGTATGTCCCACAGTGCTGGCTTCAAACTATGACTTTGGCTTCGTAATTAATTCAGTTTTGTTACTTGAACTGTGTTTTCTGTGAAGAACAAAAGAGTCCCTGTAATAGCTAGACACTAGTCTCCAAACACTGCATACATGGAGGCAAAAGCAAGAGTTCTCTCACATCCTCTGGGACTCAAAACTGCAGAAGTATTCTGGTATTTGCCTAATTTTAAATATTCTCCTGTTTTATATCTATTCATATATTTCATATATACCCAGTCATTAAATACACTTGCTGAATGCCTACTTTCCAAACGCAATAACCTTGAATTGTGAACTAACGTATTTCCAGAGAAATCATATAGAATATCTTTTAAAATTGTATAAATCTGTGTGATTAGAAGTGTTGGCATGGGTACAAAAAATGAGAACATAACTCCCATTTCAGAGATGTCCCTCTAAGCAACATTTCCCAACTATAAAGATTCTCAGGTTGTAGAATTTTTGACCTTTAAGTCCACGCCTGGGTGTTTGTGCTCATTCTGCCCAGTGTGAGAAAAACGTGTGTCAATACAATGGAAATCAATACTTAGTGATATTTTTTATCATTGTTTTAATATACTTGCTGAAGTTTGTGTTTGAGCAATTTGTGTAATGCCAACAAACTTAAAACTGGCATCTCATTCACTTTTTTCATTCCATCAAATATGAAGGTGGAAAGGGGATCAATGTGCCTAATAGAGCATGAAATTAATTTGACTTTTTGTTGTGCATCCATGTTTTTTGTACTAAAATCAAAATCCTCAATGTGCACTAATGAAATAAAGACAAAACAACTTTCTATTATGGCTACAGAATTTGTTACATGTCACAGAATCAGCTCAGGGAGATGTGGAATAAGTTGACAAAATGTGTGAAAGGCTACAGGTTTATTCTGCTTACCCTTTTACAAACTTGTTTTTTTCTTCAAAGTTATAAAAGCAAGAAGGAATGAGAGAGGAAAAGCATTACAAGTGAAAAATTTGTTCTTAAATGGTAGGACAAATACTGTATATAGGATGTTCTACAAACAGCTTGCTGGGTGATCAAAGTAGAAGGCTACACATTTACAATGTATGAAAGCACAGTCACAGCACAAGGCTGAGGATGCTCACCCTGGCCAGTGCTAGGAACCCCAGATAATACAGCAGGCTGCAGAGAGCTAGAGGCGTCTTAGAAAAAGTAGTATGGATGCCTGTCACAGGATAAAGACAGTGGCCAGACTTAAAAGTTGACAGAAAGATGTTCTTTTTCAAGAAGGAATTTTCAAGATTTTTTCCAATCCAAGTAATCATGAAAAAACATTGAACTGAAAGGAAGTATGGTAAAGAAGAAAACCTTGCTAAGAACAAAGAGTGGATTTGTTTTCAAGACTTAATCATCTCAATTCAAAAGTCCCACATTTTCCCTGTTTACAGACTGATCTTATTCTATTTGACTACTTTGTATTCCAAAGAAATTAAGATATTCTTAACCTGCAGTGTAATTTAATATGTTAATTTGTAAAGAAAGGTACAGCATCCAAACAACTCTGAGGCTCTGTGTGATGTGAAACCCTTTCACGACCAGTTCACAGTTATCTAGAATTGAATGCTTTAGTTAAGTAGCAACTCAATACTATTTCAGTCATTGTGTTACAGTATTTAGAGAATATTTCAGCATATATTCCCTGACACATGAATTGAAAAATATCTGATACTTCCTCTATTGCACCCTTATAATAGTTCTCAAATCATGGAGCAGGAAATCAATCATTAGGTATGAATAAATAAACCACAGGAGGAAATGGAGCATGATACAATATATTTGAATGTTTACATTTGATTTAGAGTTATAATCAAATGAATAAATTAATAAATATGTAGTTTTGCAAATATATCTATGCAAAAGTTTAGCAGTTTCTTTGTTGATAAATGCAGTGTGTGTTATGACAGTTATCTGACATACTGGGAGAAAAAAAAATAATCACTGCATGTTACTCAAGCTTTGCTGTTTCTAAAGTACAGAACACTTATTCTACAGATTTGCTTGCCAGAATTAAGAGTCAACACTGCATATGCAGACCTTGGAAAACAATATGTTCTCAAGTAACTGCTTGAAGTAACTTTTCAGCAAATTTCTAAAATAATAAAGAATAAGCACATAAGACCTTCCCTCATAACCTTCTCTCTGTCTTCTCCAGGCCTGAAAGAAACGTTACAACTAACACAGCTACTGTGCTCAAATAAATAAATTAATATCCTAAAAAAAAAAAGGTGCTGATCTCTGCTCAATACCTGAATTATGATTCTAAGACTATATTATAAAAACACACTGTCATCCTGAAATGCTCTATAAGATCTAAATTAAAAGACTCTAAAATCTGTCAATAGCCATTTTTCTTACATTTTAAAGTTGGACTTCAAGGATTCTTGTGGTCCCTTCCAGCTCAGGATATTTTATGATCCCTTCAAATTTCATTAAACAAGACAACTGCTAATAAGAAACAGTTCAGAAAATTTTATTTTTTAAAATATTCATTTCCATGCATCAGAACTAAATCCCTATCAGGAAATTACTCTTTTTTGAAAGTCTATTCTTTTTCAAGGAAAACAGTTTCAGCTTTCTACTCTTCTCCAGTATATGCAAAAAATGGTAATCATTAAATTCTATATCTACCTCAGCTAAATATCTCATAAGATTACTTAAAAAATAATAGAAACACCATCTATTTTATAGGGTTATTTCTGTGGAGCAGATTCCTAACCTAGAGTACATGCAATGTCAACATCAATAGGTTTCACACAAAGAGTCATTAAAAGTCTCTAGTCATACACAAGTTGTAGGATGGTGCATCTGTATTCCTCTCAGACACAGGAGCAATGCTGAGTGTCACACCTACCCTGACCTGTGTACCACAATGGAGTTCTCAGGAAGCGACTTCTTACACAGCAAATCCCCAAAGTGCCTAAAGGCTGTCCACAGGTTGCTGTAGTCTGGATGATAAGGATTAAAAATCAGCTTTGCCGCTGAGAAGATCATCACTGAGATGTTGCAAACAGGACAGGTGGTCAGGGCAGTAAGAAGCATCATGTTACTGTGAAATAGGCAAAAAGCTGATCTTAGGTCTTTAGTTTTCTCTAACTACTGGCTGCTGAAGAGGATGTTTTCACTTGCATTTTCCTTCTTTTTTTTTTTTTTGGTGAGGTTTTAGTACTGTTTCATTATTAAATGGTGTCTCTTACAAAGTAATCAATACAAGACCAGAGACTTCCAGCTACTTTAGTACCATCTTCTGAAAAGGCCTTGATCATTTACTTTTGCAGTATTTTTCTTGTAGCTTTTTGCAAAATGTTGTCAGGTTGAAATGCAGAAATAACTGATTGCATTGAACTCTGGCACCTATGTAAGCTTTTAACCCTGGCAGTCAAGAACACTAAGATAAAAGGTTCCTAATCACACTGCATATCTGAGCGACACTGTTATTTCAGATGTACACAATGAATTACAAAAAAAGAAAAAACAAACAACAAAAAAAACCACAAAAAACCCACAGAGTGCAAAAAAGTGAAATTGCTGAAATATGATACTTTGAACTAGAACATACATTCAGCCATCATTATAGATAGTGAAAGAACAGGAAGATTACTGCTTTTTTCCACCTCATGGACTTTGATCTTAAGCCTAAACTGAACCATTTTAATCTTTCTCTATGTCTCAAAAAAACCAGAAAGTCAATCTTTTTGTCGTTATATGCAGAAATAACTTTTGATTTGTTTTTAACCTAAATTTATTTATCTTAACAAAAGAATACTCCATGCTGGTTTTGCTGGGAAACAGAATTAATAATGCAGGAGTTCACACCCACTAGCCTCAATGGCAGAAGCATGTACCCATGTAGATTCACCCTCTGCACCTGTAAAGACTAGACCACCCTGATTTAAATCTCTGCAAGTGTAAGAAATGGTTTTAGATAGGACTGTTACCCTAAAGGTGTGCTTAGGAAGAAAAACACACAATAGTTTATACAAATATTAGACTGAGCCATATAAACAACTAGGGAAAAAGTAAGCACTAAACTCATTAAATACTACTCACACCAAACAGAGAGAGATAGTCTGAAAAATAATTCTCAAATTAGTTCCAAGATAAAAAAAAAAATCTTGGCAATGTTGATTTAAATAAAAGTTTAGCAACATGACAAAGTTCTAAAACCATGTGCAAGAGGTAAGAAACTAGCACTAAAACAAAACCCCAACAAACCACCAACAATGCATTTAAACCCCATAATTTCAGCTCAACAGACACAGGAAGACAGGGCTTCAGATCACCTAATGCAGGGAACAGCACTCAGTTTTCAAGTAATTTGTAAAATTCTGGTAGACATTACATAGGCACTTGGGACACAACAAAATCATACTGGATTTAAATCTGTTTAAGGTAATATCTAGTCTGTTCTTGTAGCTTATATATCTGAAATGTTAGACTGAAGAACCTGAAGGATGACATATAATTGCTTTTTTGTGACTGAAAATAGTACGGTGAATGAATCAGCTCAAGGTTTGAGTGATTTTGTTCTCCCCAGGGTAGATGAAGCTGTGTTGACACATTAAAAGAAAGCTTGCAGGTACTTCATCTGTCTTTTCTGGTCTGCTAAGTCCCTGATATAAAATTCATAATGAACAAAATGTGGAAACAAATATGTTTTTGATTAGCTACTTATTTTTCTGATTTGATGCAACCTCACTAACCATGTAATCATTGATTAAATAAAAACCAAGTGAAAAGATGATTTACTTATAAATACCTTAAAAGAGATATCTTTAAAAAAACATAAATTGAAACTGCTGGCTAGTTGCTGATATGTCTTAAGGATGTCTTTTTTCCTAATTTAAATTAACTTTCAATGTAATTATAAGCTAACTAAAAGCTGTGTCCATATATTCTTTTAGAAAAGCAGTTGGGATGTGTAAGAAAAGCATGGAAGACTATGTCTCTGCTTGTTTTACACTATGCTACTACTTATTGTCATTAAATTTGGGGGTTTTTTTTCTACATACATGAAAAATATGTCAGCTTCAGGACTCATAAATTATTTTATGTTTATAATATGTATATTGGATATGTATTTATAGAATTTAATGGCCATTTAATGTGTCTAGATGTCTACTTTTTCTCTTCTGATGTAAAGAACAAGAAAAAATGAAATGTAGACAATTCAGACTAAGGCAACAAGAGGATTTAAGGATGAAGACTTAATATGCTATTTCCAACTCATCCATGGAGCACATACCAGTAAAAATTGTGCAAGGACTACCATGAAGCCAGGAGGTGAGGATGAAACAAGACAGAACAAAATTCTGCAGAAGTACTGAGGGTGTTGCCTGGGCAAGGGACATTCAGCTTCTAGTTTGCTAGAGCAGCCCTATCTGCCCACCTTTTAGTGGTGTTTTTTTTTTAACATAATGAAACAATGTAATAAGAATTGCAACATTCATAAAGCCATAGCAATAAGCACACAGACACACATACGTATGTGAGAGGCATATATTAAACAAAACATTGCAGAAGTCTGATAGAAGGCTGTTTGTTTTAAAGCATTCACACAAAACCTTGAGAAGCCATTTGCATTAGAAAGGTATTTGAGTTATAGAAACAGCCTGACCTTTGGGGGGATTTGCCAGTATTTATTGGCACTCCAAATGGCATTTATATTGCTAAATGAAAAGTTAAATGCCTGAAGGTGCCAATGGAGTAGTTTTGAGAAGAACATCTGATCACAGAATACTACAAATTACTTGACTGTAACTAAACTGCAGAATGTAGGATCTCTTTATGATCACACTAAAAACCTGTTCAGTCTCTACAGTCAATTCATAGAAACTCTTCACTGAAAATACCTTTGTTCAACTAATTATAAAACAATTCATTCAGTATTATTTCATATCCAATGATGATTTTTTTGCAAAGCCTTCATGAGAAAATCACCAACGGAACAAACTTCAACCATTAGTCTATAAGTCTCTGATCTCAAATTTATAAGATGCAAATGCTTTGTAATCTTAAAAATATAATTTATAATTATAAATTACAGTTTTTTACATTTTCTTCATTGCAAATTAATACACTTGATGCATTTATTTTAAATTTGACTGCACATCCTATGTACATCTATGTTAGTGAGGGATCACTTTCAGTATCCTTATGGTTTGACACCAGCTGGCAGAGGACTGATTCAGGCTGTGACACACCAGGATACAACAAAGGGAACTTCGAAGTTCTCCTCTTCTGATAGTGATTTTTTAAAAAGAGTTTCAATTGAAAGTTTATTAGCTCAATACCTTTAAAATGGAAACAATTCTTAATATTATTAAAATGAGGGAAACTAAGGTATGATTTGCCTTCAAAAAAGCATGCTATTTGTACATGCCAGAAATTAAACCCTCTTTAAACATAGACAACTTCAATGTCTTGTCTAAATTCTCCACCATGAAGGAAGTCTAGCAACATCAATTCCTCTTCAATTTTGCATTATTACACATTAAGAAGCTTTTTATCCCAAGGATATATTTTTATTTAACAATAGCTCAAGAAAATAAAGTAACTGCATTCATTTTGGGACTTAGAATTTGAGGCCTGAAAATGATAGTGAAACAGAGGAAATATTTGTATAGCAGAAATATAATCCACATTTACAAGTTCATTATTCATATATATATACACTGAGTAGCTAACACTATTTCTTTTCTAGACTGTAGAACAAGCTTAAGCCAAACTAGTTTTACATTGGTCAAAAGATATTTTTATTAAATTATATCTCTCACTTTCATTTTCTGTGTTTCTCCATTTTCTCAAGGTCTTCAATTGGAAATTCCACACTAATGGCAGTATGCCTGTTCTTTTATTATTTCCAGGAAGAACCAGACTTGTCAAGGGAGTACCTGCTCCATGCAATTTCAAAACCAGTATTGGTTTAGATTCAGAAAGTTCATAGGTTTCAGTAATAGAACTCCATAATTAGACAAAAGCAGAAGTTTAGCAAGCACTGGCAATCACACTTAGTAAAATCATAGCCCAGAAAGTTCTTCCATTTCTTTCCAATTTAAAAACTGCTCTAATAAAAATTCTCTCTCTCTTAAAAGAAAAATAAAACAAAATGTGCTGAGCTGATGGTATGT
Organism: Sclerurus mexicanus; assembly: GCA_013396755.1. Taxonomy (NCBI): domain Eukaryota; kingdom Metazoa; phylum Chordata; class Aves; order Passeriformes; family Furnariidae; genus Sclerurus; species Sclerurus mexicanus. Next base: position 317,329 of record VWZF01001079.1, read on the forward strand.
TTTCAGCAACAGAAGATACACTGTCTAAATTACTGGATACATCCTTCATTAATTAATTCATTTCAATCACAAAAAAGGCAGTCTTCTGTCCACATCTGGGGTGGGGTTTTGTTTTCTTTTGGTGTTTATCTTTTTTTTTAATTTTTCCCAAATCCTAGCACATTAAGATGAAATGCAGTACTTGCAATGCTAGAATTGGGGAAAAAAAAATATTTTTCACTTGTACCAGAAGATGAAAAAGAAATACAGCTGATGAGGAGGCAATAAGAATTAAAATAAAATACTTATGCACGTATTTGCAACCAGCTAACTGCTCCTATCAAGGAATAATACTGAAAATAAAGAAGAGACAAAATTCATTATCAATTATAATGAAAAATATGCTAATAAAGCTAATCTGGTGTATTAATTAATGATAGGTTAAACCTTTTTCACATAATATGATTTTTGCATAACTGAGTTAGCTCAATCTTTTTTTGTTCTTAAGAAAAGGTACATCCATTCACTAACAAGTAATGTTTCATCCAGCAGTGTCAAAGCCATTTCACTTTGCTTTTTCCATATCAACTATGTGCAGTTCCAGAAAAATGTAACACCCACATAGTATATGCCCTGCTGATTAAATAATATCCTGTGTTTAACAAATTGCTCAGATTTCTAGATAAATCAGAAGAAAACCACAGGCAAGGCTGTTTACACTTGCTTTCTCTGTAGGAATACTAAATAAAAACACCTGCAACAACAATAACAGATTTTTATTGACGCAGTCTGACACAACAAAGCATAATGTCAGCTCTAATAGACAATTTAAAATCTAACAGAAACATAAAATATAAGCAAAAGCAATTTACTAAAAAAATACACAAAAATAAAGCATGTTAAAAAATCAAAGTGAGATTGCCTGCCATCAATTCTATTTAGCCAGGTGAGGAAGGTATTTGATACCTCAGTCCTTTCCATGTTCCCTGTCACTAGTTTCCCTGTCTCATGCCCCAGCAGGTCCACATTTTCCCCTAGTCTTCCTTTCATTGTACATCTAGAAACCTTTTTTTTGGTGCTTTTATTATCACTATCCAGACTCAGCTCCAGGTGGGCTTTGGCTTTCCTAAGCCCGCCCCAACATGCTCAGATGGCATCTTTACAGTCCCGAGTCCCTTGATCCCATTTCCACCTCTTGCATCCTCTCTTTTTCTATATAGATGAGTTTTGTCAAGAGCTCTTTGTTCATGCATTCAGACCTCCTGCTACCTTTTTTTTTATCTCCTGCTTATCAGGGTGGACTACTGTTGAGCCTGAAGAGATGTTCACTGAAAATCAACCAGCTCTCTGTGAGCTTTACTCTCTACAAGACCACATTTCATGTCATTCACCCAAGCTGAGGAAGCCAAAATCTGCTCATCCCATGATCAGGTTTGGAATCCTATCATTTATCTTTCTCTTCGGAATATTCTGAACTCCACCCTCTTGTGTTTGCTGCAGCCAAGACAGGCCCAAACATCCGCAATCCTGACTAGGTCTTTGTAAAGCATGAAGTTTATTAGAGCACCTCCTTTCATCAGGCCTTCAGGCATTTTTATTAGGAAGTTATCATCACTGCACTACAGAAGCCTGGATTAGTTGATCTCTGCTATTTTTGCCTTGCTCTTCCAGAAATTATCAAGATGATTGAAATCACCCATGATGACCAGGGCCTGAAAAGACACAGCTTCTCCAAGTTACCTGAAGAATGCCTCATCTACTTCTTCCTGATGAGGCAGTCTGTAGCAGACATGCACAAGGGTGTTGTCCATACTTGTCATCCACTATCCTGATCCATCAGTTCTCATGTGACCCATCACCCATCCCCAGATGCTTTTTTACATTATCCACAACTTCCACTCCTCACATTTCTGGTCTTTCCTTCCTAGTGGAGCTTCCACCCATTCATTGAAGCAGTCCAGTCATGGAATTAATGCTGGATTTTTTGTTGTTAAAAGTTATGTTCTCATTTAGATAACATTAATTTAGGAAACAGTGCAAGCTATGCAAGTGCTCAAACTGCATCATCATTACGTTCTTCCAAATGTTTAAGGAATTAATTATGAAATTGCAACAGGAAAGGGGGGGACAGTAACATCTGGATCCAGACCACTGACTGTGTCTGTGGTGTGTTCCTTTTTTATTCTAATAAATAATTGAATGGAGAAAAATGTTTGTCTTGGTATCACTAAGTAATATACAGAGGAAATACTTCCACTTTTTTATGACTTCTTATTACACTAGTCAAGAGACCATGAGCTTAATTCAATGATGCCAAACTGTATGACTTTGGATCATGAGAGACAGAACTATGGAATCCCCATCCTGGAACACATCCCCTAGAATGGGGTGGAAATAAAACACCATTGTCCATTGAAGGCCTTCATAAGCCCTTCTGAAAAGGATAAATTGAGGATGATGAAATACGTGTATACTGAATTGTGTCAGTGTAGTATCACGACCCCTCTAAACCTGACCTTTATTCCTGTGGGGGTCATAATGGATGTGTCTGGTAGGGAGGGCTGCATCCAGCTCAAAGTGGATTTAGGAGTAGATTGTGCTATTTATTGTACAATAAATCGCCAAGGGCTAATTTGAGCAATGCACACACCTAACCAAAATGCTGTTTAATGTCCAACTCAAGCCAAGTTTGGAAGAAACTAACATATGTAGTCAGTATGCAAATAAGACTATAAGTCAATCATAATACTCCCTAAGTAGTGGACAGCCCAGGGCCTGCTGAGCTTTCCTGCATGGCAGCAGGCCCCATGCCAGGATCTTCCCTTAAGCAGGAAAACCTCTCAAGGGTACTCCTCGAGGCTGAGAGAATCCTTATTCTGTCAGATGCTCAATAAGTGAATTGGAAATAAGTTCACTGAGCTTTTGAAATCTTAGCTAAGTGAATATGCTATTGTGCATATATAATCCTTAACACATATACCAGTGACCAGCTCTGGGAATAAGTCTGGATCCAGCTACACCTAAACTCTCCTCTGAGAAGGCATTGAGAACACAACTCTAAAACTCATGATTCCATGTCTCCAGGGCAGTTTTGTCTGACCTTGTCCTCTATGCAGTAAATAATCAAGTGTACATTGCCATCAAATCTTGCTAAACCACTGTCACATTTACTATTGAACTTGTTTCTCTCTCCTGAGTGAAGTGCACAATTCCATCCATGACATAAATATAAACCATTTTAAGTTGTAGAAAATAAAACCAGACAGGGGCTGGGAGACTACAGGGGGGACATGTGACATTTTTTGCCTTTTTCTACCCTTTTCTAGGCATTCATTCATACCTAAGGGACTCTTGTTCTGAATCAGTGTAAGGACTTTTTATGTTTCTATGACTTTTCAGAGCTGAAAGTTAAAGAATTGCAGAGGCTTATTCATATCCCATTTATGGCTGTTACAACTAAGGAATGCTCAAAGGCTTCTAAAATTGAATCAGTGTCCTCTGGGATTCCTCAAAAAGTAAAAGGCAGCAAGGCAGTACACTGTCCATTACTGCATTACTTTCTTCTCAAAACCACAAGGAATTCCCTCCTCTTCAAACACCATAAGTTCTATATAAGTGTTTTTGCTTCCTTCATTTATGGATAACAGAAATTGAAGACTATTCACAAGAATATTGAAAGATATTGTCTGACGTTCTAAGTTAAACATTTCAGCTTTCAGTAAAACTTTAAGAGATAATTTATGAGACAATGAAAAGTTTTAAATCTCAGAAGTAACTAAGAAGAATGGAAACAACAAGAAATTTAAAATGTCAAGTATAAATTTCTTGAAAGAAGTACTATATTTGAAAAACAGAAGCTAACTAAAAAAAATGAACACCCCACAAAACCACTGACATTTATATCTCAGATAAAAAATCTTGTGATTTTGTCTAATCATTGCCAATACTTCTGATGTGGAAAAATAGCTTCACAGGTTGAAAAGCCAGTATGCTTTCATATTGTTTATGAATGAGTTTGTCACCTTACTTATGCTGTAAGCATAGTGCAAGGATATTTAATGGAATTTCCACATGGGATGTATCAATGAAATGAGTATAGCGTTTGCTCCTTGAAAACATTTCTCTATGATATATTTTCATTATGATTTTGTTACTTGGTTCTCTTATTTAAAAAAAAAAAAAAAACAAAACAAAACAACTTATGCTATGTGGAAATTACCACAAAGTTTTTAAATCCCTCAGTAGGTAACTAGCAGCAATGAAGGCTCACTTTTTCTTTGTCCTCAGTAGAGAAGAGGTGTCTGCAAAGCACAGCCTATGTCCTTATGTGTCTTAAAGGATTAAGAGAATGCTCATTTCCTTCTCTGCGACAAAGGCAATAAGTCTATGTTGTGACATCAGGGTGTTGCAATACCTGAGAAGACCAGAAGGCATAATTCAAGCTACATCAGAAGAAAGTATTTTATCTACCAACCAAGTTCATCAGAATGGCCAAAAGTGTGAACCTTGTAGAAGATGGATAGGACTGCCTAAGAAATTACACCACAGAACCAGACAAAGGAGTCCCCATACTTTTAATGACAAGTAAAAGTTACAAGGTCTTTCTGACAAGCAGTGAGATAATGGGCAACACAGCTGAAACACATACACCCAACAAAGCTGCCAGAGTACACTTTGCCTGCCTGCACACAAATACCTTACTGTAAAACTATGAGTTTTTTATACAAATACATTTTGGAATAGGTTAGATTTGATCATGACTATGAAAAAAAATATCAATCTTGTAAAGACCTGGTCTTATCTCTATCTTATTGTATTTTTACAGGTACCAGAAATATTGTTTTCTTCATTTCTTCATGAGAAATTTCTTATTTCATTTTCAGCGATCTATTCAGCCTTTCCACTCTGGATTTGTGTTCTCCAAAATTTTTCAAACCTTCTTCCAAATAAATGCATTGCTTCCCTTCCACCTGATAATTCTGATTTCCTGTATTGATCCCTACCCATGAAACAATTGTCCACTTCTTGTGTAGCAAACATGCTAAAATGTCCCTTGAGAAAGCATAGCTCAACAGAATCATTATTATCTGAGACTAATTTGTTATTTTAAAGGTCACAGCATAATAGCCTGAATAAAATTTATTGGGGAAAAAAAGGAAAATAGAAGCAACTATGTTGTTGTGTTACCTATTAGGCCAGCTCAGAAAAGGAGTCTATTTCCTTTGATAACATATTTAAATTAGTGTTTAAGAGTATTGATTTTTCAGAATAAAGATTAAGATAAAATGTTTTCAGCAAAGCACTAATACTGACGCTGGTACTGGTACTTCATGCATATGACTAGACCCCTGATGGGCTTAAAACTGTTTCACAAAATATTTTTAAGTCCAGAAGTCATAACGGTAAGACAGGATCTTATGTGAACACGGTGAAAATCTGTGTACGCCTGCATATGAATTTGGAGACTGTGCAGGAAAGCATGTAAGAAAGAGAAAAAAAAAAAGTAGCTTTGAAGAGGAAAGGTTTTCTTTAAAAATCTAAGATGTTCTGAGAGCATTAAGCCATAAACTTAACAACATTTCCTGCTGATTAAATTAAAAAGTCACTAAACTGATCCTTAAATAAAAATAAAAAAAAAGAAAAAAGGAAGAAAGAATTTTATCGAAAAGACTACAGAACATATCTTCTACATACACAAGAACATCCAGACCAATGTGATTTTTTTTTTGTCCTTATCAGAAAGTGAGGCTTCAAACAGACAGGTTTCAACACTGTCCATTACAGAGAGGTTTCAGTGTAAAATCGAAAAAAAACATTGTATCCAAAGCACATAATCCCCTCCCTCCTTTACTGGTGCATTTTCAGTATTGACCCTTTGAAAATATCAGGACTTGACCTCGTTTCAGCTGAGATAGTTATTTTTTGTCTTAGTAGCTGGTAGAGTGCTTTGTTTTGAAATTAGTATGAGAATAAAGTTGACAACACACTGATGGGTTTTGGTTGTTGCTGAGCACAGCTTACCCAAGTCAAGGACTTTTCATGTCTCGTGCTCTGCCAGCAAGCAGGAGCACAAGAAGCCATGAGGGAACACAGCCAACACAGCTGACATGAACTGGGCAAAGGCGTGTTCCATACCAGAAAACAACATGCTCAGTATATAAACTGAGAGGAATTGACTGGGAGGCTCTGATTGTGAGTGTTAAGTGTTTGTATTGTTCATCACTTGTGGGGTTTTCGGTTTTAGTTCACTCTCACTCATTATCATCATTACTGTTATTATTATATTTTCCTTTATTTGAATTATTAAACTGTTCTTGCTCCGGCCTGAGGTTTAACTTACTGAACAGGACATGGGAAACTACAGAACATGATATAAAAAAATCAGTGGAAGTTACAGACAATAATATGAGAAGCTGACCAAAGATAAGGCTCAGATTATGAAGGATGACTGAATTTCACTCATAGTTAAGAAAAAGTTACAGGTGAAGCAGTTGGACTTCTTATAATGAAGATGCTTGGAAGAACTGAGGCCCTTTTTGAAAGTGTGATCTTCCAATGCCAGCAGTACAGAGGCCACCACCAGCACTATCAAGTAAAGCCAAAACTATCTTTGTAATAGCATCAAAACATCAAACATGAGCATTGATGTAGCAAAACTGGGACCAGTGGAGAAAAAGCAATTATTATCATGTTGTTCATGTGAGAGGAGATGGGGATGAAGAAAGGGAGGTATAATGAAAGAAAAAAGGTGGGTTAAGAAACAGGTAAAGGGACAATAAAGTGTGTAATCTGTGCTGGGGGATGTATGTGCAAAGCAGCTTTGTGCTTGACCACTGCAACCAGAATCAGAGCTATAAACTAAATCCTTGTTCTCTGCATGTCACGCTACAGTGGCCAGGAGGGGGGAAGGTTGAGACACAGGTAGGAGTTTTCCCTGACTAACAAGACAGCTCTTGGAAGGACAGATCGAGCAACCTGATCTCACCACGTTAATGCCCATTCCAGCCTGGTGGTGCTGGCATCTAGCAACAACTTCATTCTAAATTCATAAAAATTGAAAGGAATAAATGCATATATACAAAAACATGTCTCAGTTTTGACTGTGTGAGATTTTCACATGTTAATTGCCTATTTTCAGTCAAAATACTTCTTAATAGACATAATTGCTTCATGTATATTTTTAGATGTTTCTGTCTAAATGAAATGAGAAAGGCTGTGGTGTAAGTGTAGTGTCAAGGATGTGAGTTGGTAGTTCCAAGATATATTTATAGGTTATTGGAAACAGGATATTTTAGTTTTTGATTCATGTGACCTATTTTGACATCAACATTTGGCAAGGTGAATCACAACTAGTCATTTTCAGTTTCTCTTTATTACCTGTAAAGGAAACCCAAAGTGATTACCTCAGATGTAGACTTTTATTGCACCTCAGCTGTCTGTGTTTGGTCAGACTAATCACACCCTAAATGTCTCTAGTTCTCACAAAAATACCTGAAATTAATCAATTTCACACATAACTCAGTATCATTAAACTCAAATGCTTCAGCTGGAAATGGGTCAAAAATTAAAAAATAAATAAATTGAGAGAGAAATCCCATCCTGCTCTTTTTCTTATAACAAAGAGGAGCTAACTCTATTTGCTTTAGCCATTAAACATAGCACTGTGCTCCAGGAACATGGAGAGATAATAAAACTAGGGCAATGATGACTTTAAAGTTAATATTCAACAACTTAAATTCCAGAATTGAAAACAATAATGATCACACCAGTGCAACTAGATTTACAAATGAACTTACAACCTTAAGATTACACACCAAAAAGCATCTAGGAAAAGAGGAGCTGATGATCAACTGAAGCCCCTGTCTGCTTTATACCCAGAATCCTACCCACCCACACTGCCCAGTTCCTAAACAAGATTATTTTTTTGACCATATTATCAATGACTGTGAACCTGCAGAATGACATGAAAATGTGAAGACAAAATGGCACGATGACTTTTTCTAAGACAAAGCTTTTGTCTGTATCAGTCTCAAAACCCCAAGCCTGTGCCTCTCCTGGAACAGAGTAGATATTGTTCTAATCTTAAATTCATGGAATTTGTACTTATAAGGAATTTATTACAACACAAAATAAAAGCTGATGGTAGCTGATTCTAAATGATACATTTAGAAAACTTTTACCTATGGCTGCATTCTATAACTAATTTCAGAAACCTGACAATGCAGCTCTGTGACTTCCCTAGTTTTTGGGACAAAGAAATGTGTATTTGCATTCAATTAAATTTTAAAAAAATGTTTGGGATTAAAAATGAAAAGATTGTAGATGTGTGGAATTTTATGAGGACTTCTAGAAAAATTAACTATTCAGATACTAAATATAATTTTTGTATATATTATATGCTTGCATAATAAATATTTCTAAAGCGGATATCCCAGAACCTTCATTTTCAGCCATTTTTAATAATAGTTATGTGAAGGAGAAGTCAAGTCCTCATTGATTTTAGGTATTTTGTCTGCTAAGTACAACTATGTTCTCTTGCAGTTTAAGGACTTTAATACACGGACTGCAGATTGACTCATAAATTCATGGAAATCCCACAAGCACTGGATAACTTCTTGCAGCAATGCAAGCTGTAGGATAAAGTGACTATTTCACAGGAGTTACAGAGGTCACCACTAGAACTACTTTTACCGTGAGGAACAAGTGGAATTTATCTTGGGGATTACTGAGGTAGGTCCTTCCCACAACTTTATAAATCTCTAGACTTTTCTTGAGTCTTGTTTTATTCTTGTATTAAGCACAGAAAATGGTTATGCTAGCACAGGACCCAGCATTACAACATGCTGAAACAAAGCATTTTGCAGTGTATGGTCACCCTGAATGATGATTTCCCCAGCTATTCTCAAAGTCACAGAGATGTATCTAATGCAACTCAGGATAAGCACAAAAAATAACACACAAGAGAAAGTGACAGAAAGTTATAGGGTAATGACTGCTGCTTGTTTGTTTGTTTTTCCATTTTCTCATGCATACCATCTCAATAGTTTCCTTAGCATCATCTTGAAAATTAATAACCTATACAGTTAATTTTCTGTAAGATACTGCTCTCTCCATTGTGCTACCTTGTATACATGCATGCCTGCACACACACATTGTTTATATACTTAGGGCTTGCATTCTTGTTAGGCACAAGACTGGCTTAAACTGAAAAGCTAAATCTAATTAGGAAACAGAAATTAAGTATTCTTCTTCCTAAGTCCCTTGACAGGTCTGATTTAATAGTTATTCTAGAACACGCTGCACTAGGGATTGGGTTGCCACCACTTATCATTTCTATTAATTGCATGTTGGTCAATCTTACATTTTGCAAAAGACTGCAGTATACACAGGCAGCTGGAACACTCTATAATGGAACTGTCTACAACAGATACTGAACTAAGAACCAAGTATATGTAAAGGACCTAAGGATATGCTGGGGAGAACATATATCTAATATTTTGGCTATCCAGGTTTAGCTTCTAGTTCGTATACAAAGGGGTTTTTTTTCATTTACTCATTGAAGGTTTAATATAAAATTAATCAGTCCTATGAGCAGGGATTGGAAGACTCAGTTTCAGGGTCCTACTGTTAATGTTATAATTATAAAATATACACTCAAGTTGTGTTTCTTCTTTGATGTATCATTTACTTACAATACATAATTTGCTTACTGAAACACTACACAGTGGCAAAATTTTAGCAGGAACAGCATGTGTCTCCATTTCAAATAGGCACAGAGAGGCAATAAAATCAAGTTCCTGGAAAGTAAGAAGTATAAGTTTTGACAACCTTAAGCAGATGAAGAAACAGAACCTGGACTTCCCCTTGAAGTTTGTTTGCCCCCAGCAGGCAGCTAAGCTTGAAACTCAGCTTCTTGATCACTTCCCTCAGACCCAGTAGGATGGGGAGGAGGAATGGAAGTATAAAAGCAAGAAGACTTGGGGACCAAGATAACCTTCACTGAATCAAAGCTCCTACTGACAAAACTTATGTCATGACCAGGGATGACAGGCAGTCATTGAGCAGTAGAGACCCACAGACACTGTAAGGGTGAGGACTTAAGAAACAGTGGAGGTGGAGAAGAAGTCAGATGGCAGGACAACTTACTTATCAAGAATGAATAAATTCCATAATATCTCAAAAAATATTAAAAGGAAGCTCTTATTACAAAATATCACACTGATTACCACGACATTATTAAAATGTGACAAATTATCAGTAAGCTTTTTTGTTATCAAGCTTTCAAAATCACATTTCTACAAATTACAATTCCAACATTTTGAACAAAGGATTTCATCAGAACTTTAGTTTGATTAGACAGGACCTTCTTTAAGTCAACTCTTGACATGCAGTGGTAGATCAGAATATATTAAATGTCACCATGGACCAGAGAGTCAGTATTCTGCCTGTAATCAGCATCTCATTAGTGAAAGATTATGAAGTAATGTTTTAAAGGTTACTTTTGGGTGTGTGCTGGTTTAAAGGTAAACCAGCAGTAGAAATGGACCCACCACAAGAGAGGTTATAAGTCAGAGTTACAATTTAATGAAAAGTATTACAATAAATACACTGACACGAAGAGGAAACTGCTTTCAACCACCAAAACCCAGCAGTATAACCCAGTGTCCCTGGGGCACAAGCCCAAAGGGATTTGTTAGCCCTTGTGCTGAGACCCACATGGTTCCCCCAAGTCTAAAGCAAAAAAGAAATGGAGAACCTGTTAGTGCAGATGATGGCTGTGGTCCGGTCAGGAGTGATGGTCGCAGTCTGGTCAAGAGCAGTGGTTTCCTCCTGTCGTGGTCCTGCTGCTCCTCTGGATCCAGCAAGAGTACCCCCAAGTTCTTCTTACTCCCACTTATGCACCTTCAGGGAGCACCCAGTCCCTCCCCCAGGGCGGGGACTCACACAATGGGTGATTAACTCTGTGAGTCATGGGGTATTGTTGAACCGTTGATGGCCCATTAGCAGCCAGGCCCCCTCAGGCTGGGTGTGAAGGTGCTAACGACTCCCTGGGCAGCTGCTGCAAATGGTCCATTGTTTTTGGGAAATGAATAGAGGGGGGTAGAATACATAGCTTTGATCACAGTGATAACAGGTCCCACCTGCTGAACTAGGACAGGGTGGATTATCTTTCCAAAAGGAAAGCGACCATAATATACAGCAGACTCAGATGTCAAAGTATATCAGTAAAAACTAAAATATGTAAGGAGCGCTCAGACACTCCATGTATTACAGATCAGGTACTGAAGAAACCAAAAACTGAATGACTTGCCTGAGGCAGCATGGGAAGCTCGTGATAAATGAATCAAGGCTTGGCTGTAATGCTTTTTACTACATTGTGAGTCCACTTGCAGATTCTTTGAAAGACAGAATGACTTCCTTGGGGACCCAGTCTACCTTCTGCCTTTCCAGACTGCCAGAGCTGACCAGCTGCAGGAATCAGTACACCTCCTGGGAGACAGAGTGCTTGAGGGATTTGTACTTCCTCCAACTCAGTGAGAGTTGGAATTAATGTGAAATAAGGATGCAATCTGCCGGTCAGTGTGTGCACACAACTCTCACAAACAAGGGTACGCATTTTACAAACTTAAACAAAGACTTGATAACTTTCCTGATATTGCTTCCTGACAACTTTGTCTGATGATATGAAAAGCATAATAATTGTAACGTTTATAATGACAGAAAAATATGTTATATATTTTAACAGAAAAATCTGCAATTTCATTAACTGATACATAAAATATTTCAAAATCCTCCCCTCTGTAGTCTTTATTATTAACTATTTGAATCCTAGATATATTTCAGGTTTAAATATGCAAAGATAGGAAAAAATCAATCTCTTATTTAACAATCCATACTCCAGCTAAACAGCCCCTTTATTACACTAAATAGCTTTCCCATATTCCTTATATTCGGTACTGTAATAGTTCTGGTGCACAGTCATGAGCAAATTCTATTTGCAAAACATGTTTGAAGAGTTATCAACATATGGGAAGGGAGATATTGGAGAATTTTGATTTTTTTTGAATTTTGACTCTTTACCCTTAAACACTGAATGTTGCAGAGTAAATGCATTCCTTATGAAATCAGGAATCTAAAAGTACAAAGAAACCAGTAAGAATGGCTGTATACCATCAGCTTCTGATCAGAGGCTGAAAGGAATTGAAGCACTTAAAAAAATAAGTCAATATTGAAAATCATCAGAGGAAATTCTACTAGACTTACAAGAAATATAACCATGTTTTAAAAAAATTAAGTCTGCTCCATAGAGGAAAATGATCCAACTGTAATGCCTCTGTCACCTCACTATGACATGTCATAGTAATTATGGCACAAAAAAGATCCCTCTGGAAAACCATATGCTCTCCATGCACACCCATGACCCAAAATGCTAGAAAACTGGTAAGCAGTTTTGAAGTGTGTGAAAAAGCAAAGACTAAACAGAGAAAATGAACAATGAACACTTAGAGTTAACAGACATCAATGCAAAACCAAACCAAACCAAAAACCCCACAACTTTTTCCATTGCAAGTCATACTACATTGTTGCTCTAGAACAAAGAGACTCGTATGACTCAAGCAAACAGTTGGCTACCACCACAGGATCACCCTGCAGAAATCCATGAAAGATTTCAGCCTCTCTGGAACCCTTGTAGCTTCAATCTGTGACTGTACTCATCTGTGCAATTTCATCAACAAAAGGAAATCAGTCATCCTGATATCAACATTATGGCTGTATGAAATACCTTGTAATAATTTTATTACTACCCTGTAAGACCCAGTTTCTGATATCAGTTGTTTAATTGCATGGGATTAGGAAAGGTTGCTTCTGGTTTTTTTTCTGTTTCCAAGTACCTGTCATCAGGAGGAAGAGTAAAACTCACAGTGAAAAAAAACCCCTTCATATTGTCACCGACATCTAAAAACCAGTTCTAATTATATGTCTGAATCTTTCTAGTCCAAATAAGTGCCTACATGTTTCTTATTTAATTTGTCACAAAATAATTTTTCTCAAGTTTGAATTAATAAATGTAATCCTTGTAGACAGGATTCAGACTGCTGTTCTCAAATACTAAGTGTGTCATATCAATTGTTCTGGTTTCATTTAGCATTTGATTTTCAGACACCTCTAAAAATATTGACTGAAGCAATATTTTACACTATATTAATTTCGCACAGTGTGTTCTTCTATTTCATCTAAAATCTACAGATGTCTTTCATCATGCTTCTTATTAAAAAAGAGCAAGCCTTTTCCTTTTCTCTTTTCTTCCTCTTTCTGTCTCATGGCCCATTAAATTTGTTGGTTGGTAGCATCTCTCAGTAAAGTCTCCAGACTGCATGACAAGAAAATATTGAATGTTATTGATATTTTTCAATTATGTTTTGGTATGTCGGTACTTGGGAATTACTCTTATTCTGTACATCAGTTTCTATTGATTGAAAATAAAACAGGTGCACAAAAAGCCCCACCCCAGCTGATTGCAATTATAAGCTAATAATTATAAATACAAGCAAAAGAAATTACCAACAAAAGCCAATATAAGATCTTTCAATTAAACAGTGTTTTTCATGGATTTGTTGCACAGCCCGCTAGTAGAAATATCACTATGTCAGTGCCAATCAAAAGGCAAAGCTACATTGGAAACACATATTAAGATTCTAGGGGGAAAAAAAAAAAAAGGCAGCAAAAGCCACAGGAAACTATAAGACAATGGATCCTTTAACTATTTAAGGATTTCTATAATATGTGTTATGTACGTGCTTTATATTATATTTGATGTCAATAAAATATTTGGTCACACATCTATACAACCACTCTGATCAGCAGTGATGGAAAGAATTGCACAAATACCAAAACATCAGATCACCCGTACTATATGGTAAAGAAATAGCACAATTGGTATCCAAATAACTTCTCTGCTAAAAGGAAAATAAAAAAAAGGGAAAAAAAAGAATAAAAAAAGGAAGTTTACATGAATATAAATGCATATCTCAAAACAGATTTCTGGGATGAAGACATACGTTAATGTTAACATATAATGTTGACACCAGCTGTACTTGTGCTTTATGTATTCTGAGTCATGTTTGCTTTCATGAAATATGTGAAAGGGGTATTGGTATAGTTGTTTTTTCTACAGCTTCCCAAATATGCATGGTGAAAAAGTATACCAAAAATAAACCAAAAAGCAAATATGTTCTGAACTTGCTCAGTATTCATGCTCCTACTTTTGCTAAACTGAATATTTCCTGCATATTGAATACATCTGTATCCAGGGATGCAAAATACAAATATGTAGCATGATATCTAGCATCTCTTTTGATATTTGTTCATCATTATCCCTAGCTCGTGACAGCTTAAGCACTCTACTCCTCTATACAAATTTATCATTTTTGTAAAAAGTTATCTTTGTAAACTTTTGCGCCACTAGATAACACTTGGCTTTTTGTCAAGCTTTATATCTTGTTCCTTTAAGGTATTAATTTCCTGAATCTTTAAAGTATCTTCTTATTCTGTGGAAGTCATGAAACTTCAACTCCCACTATGATTCTGAGTTTACCCTGGCAAGAATTCTATGAATGACCTCAAAAATCTCGCATGAATAAAATGTGCAAACTATTAATATGATTTGAATAAGCTGTGGCTTGTTCTGCACTGGAGTCATCCAAACACAGCAGGTTTTTTTGTGTTATTGTGGTAGTCTGCAACTAAGTTTTGTAGGAATTATTCCAAATATGTTAGTGTTCTGGTTTTAATATGGAGAAAGACAAATTATTTTAATATACTGCTATTATGGTTAGTAGGAAAACAGCTCAATATTGCTAATTAAGCTATTTGTCAGATCCTCTGTTTCAGTTTTATTATATACATGGGCATTTTTGGTTTTTCTTCCCTTAAACCATTAGGAATATAAAAACATATCAGGTAATGTTCTGTTAGTACACTGCTTACCCCAAGAGTACACTATTATGTAAGCAGTTAGCTAAGTACAGGCTATAAAAGGATATCTTAAAAATTTAATTTAATCAAAATATCTTCACATGTTTAGATTTCGTTCGAGCATGCCACTGAAGCAGAGTGTGGTCCTAGCTATATTAAATACACAGAAAATATATTTAATAATTTAGATTATCAGACATATATGGGAAAACAAAGTAATATAATTTGTTTTAAGAATTTAGTAATGACTGTAGTATCTGAAAGACAAGAGTGTGGTTTGGTGGGGTTTTTTTTCAAGAAAAGAGGAAAGACACTAACAAAAAAAATAATTTCCAATAGCAATGTTGGGTCCTCTTTTGTCTATAGCAAAAATATATTGCAAAGAAATATTTCAACTATTTACATGGAAGAATAATTTAAATCACTTTTTTCACCTCAAAGTTGCCATTCATAGGACAGATGCCAACAAGAAATAATAGTACACAGTAAACAGCACATTAGAAATTATGAAAACCAGGGGCTAATATTTCCAGCGAGTAAGCTGTAGATTTTTTTTTAAACTTAAATTATATTAAGCTTTTTCAGTTGTTGAGGAGGTATGAGTCCACAGCTTTAAGGGAAAAAATATTTTTTCCAAGGAACGAAAAAAAATAAGTTTTCCTCTTATGTCTTAATAACATGAATTTGACTTCTTTGTCATCTGAATTTTTAAAGAAGATAAAAGATATCAACCTGAAGGTGCATGGCCAAGAGTCATTAATATTATTTGTAAAACCATTACAGGAGATGCTGCTGCTCATGCAACACATATTCATTTTTCTTTTTCATCGGTCATTTTTTGTAGGCCATACATAAAATAACCCCCAGGAACATCAACTTTTTTATATCAGACTGGCATAGTAATAGAATCTGTCTATTTATATCTAACAATTTTTTCCATGGATATCAGCGTAAGGCTGTTTATAGTCATGGAAGACTAACACCCCTATGAAAATCTAATGATTGGTAGTATATGATAAAAGAAGTTCAAGAGTTCTTAATAGTAAAAGCTTCATACAGTAGATGAATTCACTCTAAGATCTTCCCTTTCAGTTGGGTACCAAAATGCCAAACTCACTTTACAGACCCCTTGAAATTTACAGCAGTCTAAGGATGGCAAAAATTCATGATGTAAAATGCATCCCCAAGAGCTGATACTGCTGACCTCTGTCAATGGTATGTCTTTAGCTATATCTCATCCTTTTCTACTTTTTTGCATTCTAGCTTGTGCCATATGTTAAAGAGCCGAAGTGTCTCATACTGCCAGCTCAATTTGACTGAATGTGTCCTTTTGGTGAGGACATCTCTAGATGCAGCTAATAGGCTGAGTTTTATTTATTTATGTATTTATTGACACATTTCATTGACCTAAGCCACACAAGCAAGCAGCACAAAGCACAGAAGCAGATGCTTCTCCTTTCTCTTTAAAGACAGAAAGTGAGAAGGAATATCAGAGTTCAAATAAATTGGTTTAACTTATACTAGTAACACTGTTGCTACCCTAGCTTTCTGTGTATTTCATTTACTATATGAACACCAGCAGACTAGATTTTTAATGGCATTTTAATTTTTAACTAGATTTTTATCAGCAAAAATAAAAATCATTGTAAGCTATTAACAAAAAACAATATAACATTTCATTTAAATCTCTCTGCTTAAATAGGAAGCAATTTACATGGTCAGCTGCAGTTAGTCAATGTGAGAGATTGATTGCTTCCCCCACTGAAGACTTTTTTTATATTGTCATATTCTAACTACAAATTATATACAATACCATTCCTTCTATATGCATTCTACCATGGCTTTTTGGTGGTTTTTTTTCCACTAATGTACTATCTGTTTGTTCAAACTAATTTCCACAGCTAATCTCAACAATTTATTTACCACCCGCTGGAATCTTCTTCATTTATTTTTAATCATCTTTCAACTCTTTATTAACCCCTCCTGTTATTTCTCTATTATTATCTACCTTTGTTATAAATTATCTTCAATGATTTGAACATGGGTTACGTTTTAGTATGTATAATCACCTAATTAAGGCACCAGTTTAACTATAATGAAATATCCTTTGAAAGCAGCACTTGTGTGAGGATTGATACCAAGAGTAACAATAAAGCAGTATGTAATTTTATCTTCCTTTCTGAAATTTAAAAACTTATAAAGTCTTCAGTTTGCATTTATTTTAACTAAATATTATTACTTACTTTTAAATGTTATTTGTTCAACTATGTTCCATAAATATTGGCACTACCACAGGAAGGGTGATGCCTGATCAGTTCTGTTACTTCAGTACCAGCAATAAAATCAGCAACTCACTCAGATAAGCATTCTGTCAGCTGTAAAAAGCAGACATCATACAGGCAGCAATTTGAGGGTCAGGGACTTCTGAAGACCAACGGAGCTTCCTTGTATTTAATGAAAGATTACTCTGTACACAAAAGTAATAGTAGTCTAAGGCACCAAGTAAGTCTAATTCTAGTAATTTCTCATTTGATCACAGCAATGTAATGTTCTAACAGCAGTGCTGGTCTCTCTCTGCCTGCGTTTCTGATACATCATTTTTCATGTAACACATTTCATGCAAGGTATTTTACAGGTAATAAAATGATAAGTGCTCACCAGAAATGGGGGGGCAGGGGGGGAGAAGTCATATAGTTGACAATGTCTTTTGGTATATTGCAATAACAACAATTTTTCTTCTGTTTTTATTCAATTCCAATTTCAACTAACCCAAAACCAACCAAACAAGAGTACTGTCAAGAATGTATTATGTTATTAAAGAGTTAGATGGTAACACACAACTTCAATGGTACCTGTTAATTACAGTTAGATTTTCATATCATCTCCCTGTGATAAAATTGTAAGTATGTCCTCAGCACAGAGTGTACAGTGGTTTGGTTTGAAAATAGAATGTTCTTCCAAGATGCAGATTTCTTTAAATTACTTTATTTTTTTTAAGGATGTGAAATACAAAGCATTGTTTTGGTTTTAACTCATTACTGAGGAAAAAAGTGGAGAAAAACATGGAGAAAGTGGGACAAAAATGAACCAAACAAGTCAGAATGATCTCAATTTGAAAATTAAGCCCATTGCATCCACATAATATTTTAAACAGAGAGATATATTCTTAGACTGATTCACACATCTATGCCCTCCTGTGAGATATAGAAAAAGTTGTAAAAAGTTCCAATACACAGTTTACAAAATGCTAATCCTGCAATAAGGAACTTAAAACTTAGCTAGGTTCAACTAAAGACATGACAAATGAATATATTGGATAGCATATAGAATAACAAAACTTTATTTGTAAACATAAATATAATTTATGTAATATCAACAAGCTGTACAAAATCCTACTAAAACAATCCAAAGGCACATGGCATGCTTTTTGCTAAAATAAAATTCTAAGTTAATTTTAATAATACCATGAGGCACATATAGTTTAGAGTTTGAGAGATAGTATTTATTCCTTTTTATTCCTTACTATATTTATAATATTCAGGGAGTACCCAGACGTTATAGTAGGATGTACTGCAAAATGTTTTGTGTCTTATGAATGACAGGGGATATTTATGTAAAAATGTCTTTGCTAATGAGATACAATTTGCTCTTTTGCCCAGGAGACTGTCCTTAAATCAGTGTGCTTTTTTAACTTATAATTTTCATATTTTCTTTTTTTTAAAATCTTTTTTCTTTTTACATTTTATTTTTTTAAACTTGAAGCATTTTGTTCACATGTTCTCTGAACTATTTCTAAAATGAACAGCTTATAGTCTAAAATTAAACAGTTTTTTGTAGAGGAAAGAAATTTCTGTTTGCTAATTTTATAAGGCACTGAATTTTCAGGAGGGAGGAAGGTTTCCTGAGTTAGTCTATTTAAGTTTTTAGAAGATAGATATCTAATTTTACATTAAAAACTAGCTGTAAAGATAAATATTGAAGTAATTTATTTGGGAAATTAACCTACATTACAAATGCATCACTTTAGGACAAAGATTTCTGTGAATGTGATTGTCTTTGGGTTTGTATTTTGGTTGGTTTTTTTTTCCCTCTATTTAATTCCTCACACCAATGTCAGGTATAAAGGTATAAAAAGTCAGTCAGCACAGTTAGGGGACTAACAATTAGCACTTGTGTGTCACAGGGACATCTAGGAAGACACAGTCTATTGAAGTGTCTCATCCACAAATCTCTCCCCAATTACCCTCATAGATTATATTTAGCAAGGGAAGTTCCTATCATATTGCTTAGCAACAGGAAAGATATTCTCATTAGATTATAGTGTCATTATCCCTTCAGCTCAACCAGCTCACACTCATGTATCACTGAATATATACACAAGCAGACCTCAAAAAGCTGGCAAAAAAAGGAAGACATGAGACATTACAACAATTAGAACTAATGTGGATAATTGTATGTCCAAAATCTCAAGGACAAATTTGGTAAAAATGGGAGGAAATAATTCCACAAAATGAAGAATCTGAGCCACAGCATCCATGGTTGGGCAAGATAGGAAGTAAACTGCCTAATTTACATAAATTGAAATTCTAGTCAGATTAGACTTTTAAAAGAGTGAATGATACAATTGTTAGAGGATTCCCATAGTAGGAAATATAATGTCTCTTTGCTAAACTTACATTAAATTGTGAACAGTATTAGATCAAAAGTAGTGTCTGAAGATGCTTTGTTAGACCTTTTGTACAGAAAGTGTAAACTGAATTACAGTCACTCAGATTTTGTAAGTGAAGACACAAATTAAAGCATTACCATCATCTGACTAAAAAAAAAATAAAAAAAATAGAAAGTGTAGATGAAATGATGGCTACAGAGCCTATCTTCCATGAATGACTCCTTCCCAGTCTTCTACCTTTACTATTTCAAAGGAGAAATTAAGTAAAACCAGGAGTGATCAAGCTAACAGAGAATCATAATTTCCCCTGGTTTTGCATAAAACAAAATGGGTCTACCATGTCTACATCGGTAAAGCGAAAAAGAAAAGAACATCAAAATACTTGCTTTATAATAGTGTAATAGGGTAATAGTGAATGGGGTAACATCAGGCTGGTGACCTGTCACTAGTGGGGTTCCACAGGGCTCTGTCTTGGGCCTTGTGCTCTTCAATATCTTCATAAATGATATGAACACAGGACTGGAAGGGATACTAAGCAAGTTTGCAGATGACACAAAACTGAAAGCTGTTGACTCCATGGAAGGCAGGGAGACCCTGCAGAGAGACCTTGACAAATTAGAGGACTGGGAAATCACCAACCATTTGAGGTTCAACAAGGGAAAGTGCCAGATTCTGTACCTGGAATGGGACAACCCTGGATGTTCGTACAGACTGGGGAACAAGATGCTGGAAAGGAGTGCCCTGGAAAGGGACTTGGGGGTCCCCGTCAATGGCACGCTGAATGAGTCAGCAGTGCCCTGGCAGCCAGGAGGGCCATGTCCCAGGGGGCATCAGGCAAAGCATCGCCAGCTGGGCGAGGGAGGGGATTGTCCCGCTCTGCTCTGCACTGGGGTGACCTCACCTTGGATATTGTGTGCAGTTTTGGTCAACACAATATAAGAAAGGTATTAAGCTGTTAGAGAGCATCCAAAGGAGGGCAATGAAGATGGTGAAGGGACTTGAGGGGAAGCCGTATGAGGAGTGGCTGAGGTTACTTGGTCTGTTCAGCCTGGAGAAGAGACTGAGGGGAGACCTCATTGCAGTTACAACTTCCTTGTGAAGGGAAGAGGAGGGGCAGGCACTGATCTCTTCTCTGTGGTGACCAGCGACAAGACTTGAGGGTATGACCTGAAGTTGTGTCAGGGGAGGTTTAGGTTAGATATTAGAAAAAGGTTCTTCACCCAGAGAATGGTGGGCACTGGAACAGGGTCCCCAGGGAAGTGGTCACAGCACCAAGCCTGACAGAGTTCAGAACCATTTGGCAATACCCTCGGGCACATGGTGTGACTCTTGGGGATGGTCCTGTGCAGTGTCAGGAGCTGGACTCGATGCTTCTTGTAGCTGCCTTCCAACTCAGCATATTTTGCGATTCTGTGAAAATACATGTATTTTTGTGGCTACACAGGGGCCTTAAGGAAACAGTACTATTCTGGTATTGCACACCATCTGTTTCAGTCACTGCAAACTAGCTTGGCCTGAAATTGTGATGTTGGAAGTTCTGTGATTCTCAGGACACTGTTTGTTGAAGTACCTTAGAAATGTTACTCCTTCTTGTAATATCCATTATGCCACCACTAAAGATAAATAACATAATTTGGGAACTTTTTTTCCACTTGAAACAGATGTCAAAGACATTGACATTTCCTCTTGGTATTTCTCACTAACAACTAATCTTGAGCCTGGCAACAGGATCTTGATATGTAGGATTTTAATGTTAACCTTGTAGAAAGTGACAGATGTTAACCTTATTAAATCAACCCATTCACAGAGTTACAGTTCTTCTCTTTTCAGCTTCATTGTTAGTCTGTCTAGTTTCAATCTGGATACAATATCAATTTTCACTGAAGACTTAGGCTGACATTTTGTAAATTAAGACTGACCAATGAAGTTACAATATGTAACTGACATTATTGTATTTTCTTAAAAAGAGGAAAGATACAATAAATTGCAAATAACATACTTTAAAGCTGTTGTGGTATTCCATTGCTTTTGTGCAAATATGTAGACCATTCTTATAGGTCATGATAATTTCTAAAGTACAATTTTGGGTTTTTTCCTTTATGACCATAACAAAGGATCAACACCACTGTGTATTAAACAGGATGGGTTTTAATATTTGTACCAGCTAACAGGTTGAAAATCTATTTTCTTTTGAAAGCAATTGTTTACTTATTTTAATTTAGTTTTGAAAATTTTCTCAAATTTCAGCAGTATCCTGTCCTAAACAATAGAACAGGACAAACTAAGCAGGGAGAGGTTATGTCAAATTACAGTGTGCTCATTACTAAAGGCATAACTACCTACAAAAATTACAAATGAAACTGTAAGCTACTGAGTTATCCTGTTCTGGACACAAAAAACAAACAAACAAATAAACAAAAAAACCCCAGCAATAAAAAAACCTCCCCTAATTTTCCCTAATATCAGTTTCCACAGGAACAAGACAAGATTTGTGTGTGTGCATGTGTGTGAGGAATATCTCAAAATGAGACATCTCATGAGTAAGTTATGAGACACTGAGTAGTGCCACAGATGTTGAGGAAGCCAGAAGCTTGAAGTCATCTTGAAAAAACAGCAAGTTAGAAGCTATTCACTCTTACACTACTGGCATCTGCATCTCCATCTCTACAGAACACCCTGAATGAGAAAGGTGATCTATACAGAGGGGGGAAAAAGGGATTCCACTCGATCTCTACATTCTAGGACTGTTTTTGAAATAAATGGTGTAGCAAAATATCATAAAAAAGTATTACTATGAAAATACAGTACTAATTACAGGTGAAATAAATTATTTGAGCTTCTCAGTTGCCCATCATTACCTCTTAACACAGAGATAATGTTAAACTTGAATATCATGATGAGTAAGAAGGTGTCATAAGATTGTGAATACTCTTGAGAAGCAATGGACCAGAAAAAAATAAAGTGTACCAACATTTCATTTGGGACAGAACGAATCAGCCTATGGATGAGAGCCACAGGAGAACTACAAAAGTTAAAATATAGTAAGAGTAGTCTGCTCATATGTTGCACCAGTCACATTAACTAAATAGAATCCAGGTTATTTTCAAGGATCCTAATATTTGCAGGAGTTCCAGTTTTGAAAACACATTAACACACAGCAATATGCCATATATTAATGATTTTTATTTACATAGTGCCACTAAAAAAATTCCCATCCCAGCCAAATCTAAACAAGGCAATTAGTTCTGATGTAAGACAAGACTTACAGAGTATTTGATAAACAGACAGAAACCTCATGTTAGAAGCCTTTTCACAAAATTATCCACTGCATCCTGAATTTTTCTTTTTAAATATATTCTTGTGTTCCTTTGATTAATAAGCATTAAGTTTTAACACATTAGCCATGAAGAGCTTTTTAGTGGACCTCTTACTGCCTTCACAACTCTAAGACAATTTAAAATACTATGTGGTTAAGAGAAAAAAACAGGGAAACAAACCTTTTGTATCATTCTGAAGCAAGTGTATGTAGAATTTTTATATTTCTCTCCAGAAGCACAAAGGAGTACCTCAAAATTAGGCTGACAAAATTCAGAAAAGAAATGTAAGATGGTGTAAGATTCCAACTAAATGAATTTCCAATTCAAGAAGTTGAAACTTACAGCTGAAAATAATTAAGACTGAAACTAATATAAACACATTTTGCTGCTTGGTTTCACGTAACTTCCAAAAGAAGACACCAGTCCTATAAGCTAGAGAGTTTTATGTTAAACACCAACCTTAATTTTCTTAAGTCATTCAAAAATGCACTCCTCCAATAATGACCTATACTCTAGTAAGTTCTATGCATGTGGCATGTTCTAACAGACTCTGTACTGAAGTTTTAAACATAGGCCAAAGTAAACATAGTGAGTCCTACGAAACTAATGATCAGGTAAACATACAGATGTTGCTTGTGTTTCCCTTCCTGTTTCATTTCCCAATGTTTTCTACATTCAGCATCCATCATTTAGTTTTAGTTCAGACTTCAGCACTTACAGGCGTAATTGAAATTCAGCCTGTGTCAATGCATGATCTCTAGCTCACACATGATTTTTAATTTCCTTAGTCTTGCATTCTCCAGTCTTATTGGAGTAAAAAATGTTTTACTCCAGAGTTACTGACAGGAACATTAATATTTTTTTTCAGAATATGAACCTTAAAGAATGAAGTTGAATAAATTTAAATGTATATGTTTTTCTGTATTTTCTTGTTCTACTAATATAACTAAAAAAAAAGATGGACATACTAAAAAACTAAAGTTAACAGCATCATTTTTGTACTCATTAGAAAAGTACTGCTGGAATTTTTAATTAGGGTAAAAAAAATTATCATGATATCTTCATTTTTCTTTATTAGAAAATCACACATCAGCTCACTTGTAACTACTGTTGTTGAATCACTGCCACTTACTGTCAAGTGCCGCCAAACTGGTGTTCCCCTTCCACCCACTTAGTTTTCTTTTAAGGAAAATATCTTTTTATGTCTTAATAAATGGAAAGAATACTAGATTTACTGAGGGGACTGCCATAACAACGAATGAACCAAGGAAAATAATATCAATTTTGATAAGCACGCTTTAAGAATACACACACACACAAAAAAAAGGCAACAAATCACCTGCATCTGAGATTTTAAAAAATAAAGAAATAAAAGGGAAAAAATCCTATAAAAATGGACAATGCATATCTGAAAAGAATTATGTTGATGATCTATTTATTTCAAAATAAGACTACTTCAGAAGGGTTACCTCCACCCTTCTGGCTAATTTTTTCATACTATAATAAATAGTTTACTGAGAGATTTTATTTCACTGAAGATATTTTGACTTTTTATTTGTTTTTTTTTGTTGTTTTTTTTTAATGTCAGTTATTTCATTAAGGAGTTCTGAAATTCTCTTTCCAGAAATCAACAGTGAAAACGTCTTTATTTCCATAATTATTCTTTGCTTTCTTTTTTGTAACTATGTTCACTTTTCTAAGCTCTCTGACCTAAGGACCAACTTTGGCAGACTTTCATAGACAATGTTAAACACACATACACATGAACAATTTAAACAAAATCACTGACTTCCAACATCTCTTGGAGAGGCCCAGTACAGCATCAGGTTGTGCAAGAACTTTGACTGTGTGACTACAATCTGACTTAAGCAAAATAATAAAAATCACAAGCAAACAAACCCCAACAAAAAATACTTCAAACAAATAAACAACCCAAAGAGAACTCTGATAGCTAACTGTTGGATAAGATTAAAAATTTCGTTAAAATATTTCAAGTTTCAGTTACACTAGGGAAGCTGAAAAAAGGCTTTCCTGAATAAACTCATGAATTTAAAAGACTTTTTTTTTTTAATTTAAATATATTTAATGAAAAATCTGTTTATATGTGGCTGACCAGAATGGGTATCAAACTGAGAAGTTGAGTGAAAGGCCAATAATTGTTTTTAAACACTATAAGCCAAAGCTAAATGCTTACTTAAGAAAATGAATTGTGCTCATAGATAAAATAGATTAGAGAGAGAATTTTTATAAATCATGAGTACACAGAGAGTTCTTTAAACATAATGAGAAACTGAATTAATTACTGCCTCAATAAATATTAAAATGTGGATGGTAGTCCTTACATATTTTGTTAAAAGTTATTAAAAGCAACAAAATATTCTGAAGCTATTTATTTACAATTTAGCTTTCTAATGCTGAGATAATTAAAATGCTAAATTCTCCTGTGTAATTTGCATGGTAGATCTCCATCTTTTCTATTTTCTCTACAACATTTTCTTTAAACAAAGTTCCATACACAAACTCTGAAAACATTAAAATAGTTCTAGGTAAATTTAACAAAACAGATTGTAATTATCCACATGCTATTAAGCAATGGGATTTGCCCAGTTTTATTTCTGTAAGCTAGGAAATCTGATTTTAGAGTGAGCAAAATAATGAAGATATAATTATGAGTAAAAGAATTATTGAGTAGATGTTTATTATCTTAACAACGATCACTTTCATGCCACAGTACAAAGAATAAAGTAAGAAAGAAGGCAGAAAAGATCAGAAAACAAATACATTGCTTAATTATATTTAATGGACTGTATCTAATGGACTTCCCTCCTCACTCCACCTTCATCTGGGCTGGAAAGTGCTTATGGAATCAGGCTGCTAGATCACTTGGAAAGCAATAGCTGCCTCAGAGAGCAGTAATTGGTTGCTGCTCCTGCTTGCTTCCCCACAGTTCAACTGCCTCCTTGGTGGCATAGATCAAGAGGACACATAAGTAACCTGGCAATTTTCAAATGCGTTTTTAGAAAAGGGAAGAAAATAGTAGCTTTCCTGAGCAGAGCACTTTCGTGCCTGCACAGGCTGGTAATAAAGAGTAATAGATAGACTAGATGGTGTGAATAAATTCAGCAGAAAAGGCAGTCCACTGGGAAGTAGCCATGAACATCAGACAAAATTTTCTTTGACATTGTGAAGAGCTTTAACTCTGCAAATGCTGACTCAGACTGCACTTTCTAAAGACCATTGGACTGCTGCACCATGAATAGTTGTGCTTCAGTGAAATGGAAAGCCACGGCAGATTTTAATCTGAAGAGTCATCTGCACTGTGAAACCAGTCTGAACAACCATAAGAATTATCATACATTTTTATTTTAAAAAAATAAGTGGTCAAATTATCCATGCTGTTTGAAGACTACCCAAATTGAAAAATGGATAACACAGACATTTATAAAGATTCTAAAACGTTATTTGTCTGCCCAGCAAGACAAAATGTGACTTAACATAAAATATGTGTGTGGGTTTTTTTGTATTTCCTTGACTGTGTCAAAAGTTATAAACTTTTTTTGCCCAAAGGAAGAACTGGAATGTTACCCACTCCTTACCACAAACTGTCATGGAGTGTAAGCAAATCTTGTCTTAAATTTGAAGTCAAGGACAGGTATGCATACTACACATAGGAATAAGCTCAGATTCAGGATTCATTATTCTCTCAAGCAAGATCTTAAAGATCTTTGAAACAAACTACTCACTCCAAAACTGCTTATTCTTCCATCTAGTTTCTATTAAGAGTTAGCAACACATCATTATAGCTCGTGTATCGTTATAGCTCTTCTCAAGTTTTATCTAAAACTGTCAGTGCATATAGATTTTAAAGAGATTTTTACATTTCTAAAGAGTTTATTTACTAAGGCTTTGAATCTGTCACACAATCCTGCCAGATATCTAATTTTCAACAGAAAAATATATAAATTAAAACCATGTCATTTCTTCTGCATTTTGTACTAGATAGCCCAAAGGAAATGCTGTATATCCATGTGAGAAGAATATTAGGATTTCTAAAGAAAGGCTATGACAGCCATTAATTCTTTGGAGATAGTGTTCAATATTGATAGTATACAGTGAGTTTCTGAATTGAAATTTAACTCTGAATGGAACATCCAGGTTAAAATTGGGTACACAAAGAAAGACTCGACTTCAAATCAAGATCCTCTAGAATGAAAATGATACCCTAAGAAAAGCAAAATGCTCTAGAAATTATTTTCTAGCATATAAACTGTGTAAATTCCTGAAAGTTAATTAACTTTTCGAAACAATTTTGAGCATACAGTGAAGTCTCTATAAACATTTTCTTTCTTTTTCACTCTATTTATGTCTCTAAAATGCAGAACCTTTTTTAAAGAATACTTGGTTTGTAGAAAAATTAATTACTTTTATAGTTATATCTTAATAATATGAGGTAGGCTGATAAGCCACAGACATTCCATTCCTGTGGCAACCCATATGCATTTGTACTCACCCCAGAGAGATCCAGGTTTCTCCACTGAACCACATGGAATAATTGGCCACGTTGTCTGGCACACAGAGCAGCGTAAGAGTTCTCAGACCTGAGGCTTGCAGCTTCTATGACTAATTACATTACAGACAGACCTTAAGGATAAACTAGGACGTCTGTTAGGGCTTATAAAATTTGCTCTTGTTCTGACACAGACTTCTGTGTGATCTTCACCATTTGCTTTTATCTATAAATTTGTCTTTTTCTTTTTTTTAATAAAATAAGATGGTTGTATTTTTCTGCTTTTCAACAGATCTGTGAAAATGCCTGGGCTAATGTTTATTTTTTAATTGAATACCATAATAGTGTAAATGATGACATAAAGAAGTGGAATTGAATGGTGCTGCACTAAAGTCAAAACATGTATCTGAAAACATGACAATATAAGGTTTGGGGGGGTTGTGCACTATTATACATAGCTTACATATCTGTAGTAATGAATCATCTTGAGAACATCATCTTAAATCAAACAGAAATCTATTTATGGAAATGGACAAAAGATCATTGAAAACTAAGATTTCAGTAGTTGTTAGATAGCATAAGGTGTGCTAGTGCTTCAGAATATATTATCTTCATTCTCTTGAATTAGTGATGGTTGCTTGAGACTACGAAAACTGAACTCAATTACCTAGGTGACCTTTTGCAGTCCTATAAGCATGCAAAAATGTCACAGAGCTTTTATTTAATTTGATCTCATTTTATTTTTTTGTTACTTGTTGTATTTAACGTACTGCTGAAGTTATTTGCACCTGATATTAAAAAAAAAAAAAAAAGAAAAAAGAAAACTATTTGCCCATGTTTAAACAAACCTTGAGGACAAAGAATGCCAGAAGCTAGAAGACTGATTTTGATTTTCAAAACCCTATTAACTACAGTTAAAGTTAGAACGCACAAAAACTTGATAAAACATTTACTGAACTCCATCCCTTGCAACTCTTGCAAACTCTAGTGGCATTGCATCTGGACAGCCCCACACAGCAACAAACTGCAACATCTAGGCTTAGCAAAACTTGTCAGTGTGGACTTTACTCAATTTTTCATTCTTCCATGTGTGGGAGTTCTTTAAGTGAAAATCCTGCAAATACATTCTAATGATAGAGAGACATTCAAGAAAACAGTTTTCTCTGAGCAAATGAATGCTTTCTGTCAGGTAGTTGTAGTTTAGAGAAACAAGTAGCACAAAAAAATCCAAACACTCAAGGACCAGAACATAGCATGGGAAATATCACAGAAGGAGAACAAACATTACACCAAACATTATACTGATCTTGTATCTGGAAGCACACACAGCTGTCAAAAGTTCTATTTCTGGATGTTTTAATAAAAGCAAAACACACATTGTTGACAGGTATAATCCAAGGACACCCTTCCATTTGTACTTCTAACTTATACAGTCATTAAGATGAAGGACTACACTATCACTGCCAGGTTTTTTTGAAAGCAGCTGTTCAAAAGATCTCAGAATGATCTGCCGGCTCCAGTACTACAACATAGTGCTCCTCTAGCACTTGCTAACACAAAAACATAAAATCACATTACCCTCATGCATTTCAAAGGTTGTGTAAAACCTATAAACACTGACTTAAGGCTCCAGAGAAAAGCTTGTGTCAGCCATATACTCCACTACAATTATCACTGTCAATTATGCACCTGATGTCTGTAAATGAGGCAGTAGAAATAAAATACATAAGCTACCAGGACTACAAAAAGCATTAATGTATATTATTTACATTTATATTCAGGCATGCATGTAAATTATAATCACAAACTGATTATTCTCTATAGCATTATATATTAGAGACTTCCTTGTTAATTGTCTGCTTGGGTTTTAAAACCTTGTTATAAAGGCTCACAGAAATATAACTGATAAGACAGAAGAAAAAGTAAACTTCTTAGTTATTTTCATGTAGTAATAGAATGTAGTTAAAATAATTTTTAAGACAAATGGGTTCATTGTATCACTGCAAAATCACTGCAGGTCACATGGTCCCCAATGGCATTAAATTTCATATGCACATACACTCTATAATTCTTTTTTTTTCTACATAAAGACAATGAGATTTCTCTGGCACTTTAGCTGTTTTAAATACAGCCAACTATATCTGTAAGAAGCACTACTGCTCACTGTTCACTGTGGCAAGCGAAGGGATAGGAAAGGCACAGTCTTTGTGAACTTCATAGAAGCTCATAGAATGATGATGGACTTTGGTAAAAGAATGTGGTTAGAAAATATAAGTACTGGTGGAATTTGCAGTTAACCGGAATATGAAATCAAAATCCATTGGAACATAATTAAAATGCTATTTCTCTTTTTTGATTGACAGTGATAATTGTAGTGGAGTATATGGCTGACACAAGCTTTTCTCTGGAGCCTTAAGTCAGTGTTTATAGGTTTTACACAACCTTTGAAATGCATGAGGGTAATGTGATTTTATGTTTTTGTGTTAGCAAGTGCTAGAGGAGCACTATGTTGTAGTACTGGAGCCGGCAGATTGGATTTAGCAACATAGGATAATTTTATTGGAAGGGATATCAGGAAACCATGTAGTCCAACCCCAAACTCAAAGCAGATCCATTCCTGTGGTGATGTCATGGGTCTTTTTCAGCAAAGGATAGAGATTTCTCAGCCTTTCTGGGGAAACTGATCCCATGAGGATTTTTTCCCTTATATCTACTTGGAATTTCCTTTCTTGTCCTATCACTGTGTACTTCTCAAAGGGTCTATGTGTGTCTTTCTGTTCTACTACCTTCACATTAGGTTGAAGTTAGAAATAAGTTTCCCAAACCTGCAAACTTTCTTTTCCAGCTTGAAGAAACCCAATTCTTTCACCAACGTGTCTTATATTGTGTACTCCAAATTTCTAATAATCATGATGGGGCTCCACTGGAGTAGCTCACAAGAATGTGAGTATCATCAGGTAAAATTCCAGCCATCAGAGGAATAGATCATAAATGCATGCCCTTGCCTGATGTATCATTCCTAAAGTCCTTGCTCAGTTTTTAGAGAGATCCAAAAGCTCACCAGTAACAGTTTTTCCCTGGGAGCTTGCTTATTGTTTGAATACTTCAAGGTCAAAAACAGCAGTAAAAATCAATTGATCTATCATGTAAACCAAAACAGACACACTAACACAAAGCCCATGTGAAGCCATCAGTAAAGAAAACCTCATTCATAAGCTTTGACTTTTCCCTGGATTCAGAGAAAAGAAAAAACCAACAAAAAAACCTCTGATAATGTAGTAGGGAGAAAGGAGGAAGACATTTGGGAGTTTGTTTCATTAGTGAAGCAACCAGGATTCAATTTTTCCTTTTCTTCCCTTCTGTTTTTTATAAAATTGTTCTTATTTCTGAATTTCCTTCATAGTGCCATGTGCATTATACTGGTTTTGCTTTTGTGGTGTTTTGAGGTACAGGGAAAAAAAGAAAAAAAATATACTGCAGTTAGAGAATAAAACCAGTATGTTTTTCATATAAGTGTTGAAACCCACGGATTTAAAATGTCATATATATATAAATTACACAAACAAATGTGTTCACTATGATATTTTGGTAAATGACCAAGTATCTAAAAATTCCATGTAAATCAAATAGGATGACACAGAGTCCTATTTAGGTGTATATGAAAGTACTTTGATGAAATTAAGCCATTTGTATTACCATTCACATTGCACTTGTACTGAGTATGGGGAATTATGCAATAAGCTTTTCATTTTTCTGAAAGAAAATGAGAAAGATTTGAGGCTTACTATCTTATTTTTCTTGTGTTTTAAAACTGATCAATTTAATATAAACGAACATCTTTGTTTGTAGTGATTAAGGTGAAAATTCATTTCTCTCACAATAACTATTTTAACTGAAATATTAAGAAAATATCCCAAACTATCTCAACCTATGAAAAAATTCATTAAATAGCACCAGAAGAGGCAGATAGATGCAAAATTTGTAGTTTGGAATGAAATCAAAGTCATTGACTTGCATACCCTTTCATCAGCTAAAGACCCATGTAAGTGAAAATGCATTTAGTGAAGCCTCATTCTGTAATACAATCTTCAAATACCTTCCTGGAGAGATAACTCAATTAAGCATTACTGAGTACTTGTTTAAAACATTGTCTCACCAGGCATTTTGTCTTTAAAGACCTAGAAAGTTATGTCAAATTTCCCTGGGTTAGCTTCTATAGCATGCACATTAGCTTACAGAGTTGACAGTTACAGAGTAACATGGTGGTTGACGTCAGCTGCACAGATGGAGATAAATTATTTATCATTTTATTTATGAATAGTACACATTAAAACAATTTAGACAGACAGTCAGGTGGCTGCGTATGTACAGTTCTTTGTACTAGAAATATCTTTGTGGTTTCAACAGTGAAGCTTCAAAGATAAATATTCTGGTGTCTGCATTTACAGCAACTTTTAGTTAAAAGAAAATCATACCAAGAAGACTTCATATCATTATTTCACAAAAACAAAATAAAATATACAGAAAACTATGTTTTATTTCATCACAGAATAAAAGTTTACTTTGAGGAACAGCTTTGCATTTTTATTTCATACCTGAATTTCTATTTGATTTTGAATTTGTTCTTCCCTTATCTGAAAAAGAAAGCAGTGGGATTTAAGAAACATCCATTCATACTGGAGAACTTGACATGCTGACAAGATGCACAAAAGAATTCATGATTTGCATAAATTATTTTCAGCCATAGCATGGTATGAGGTACTTGGTTGAATATTTTTTCCCAATACCACAGAGACAGAGAATCTCACAAAATAAATTGTACATGAAACCACAAGAGAAGCCAAAAAGAATTTCCTTCTTTGATCAATTCAGCAGGAGGATGTGTAAGAAACCATTCCATATATTCTTAATAACAAGCATGACCTATGACGAACTTCTACTTGTTTATTTTGATTATCTTTCTCATAAACTCTTAACGTATCTCCTGCAAATTATGCACTACAATCAAGATACACAATATTAGTGAACCAAAGTGCCAGATATGGCATCACTAAACACTTGCTTCCTTATCAACTTTGTGAAATTCTAGTTTTGAATATTTTTTTAAGCATTATTTGACATACAAGACAATTACATACAAGAGTTCTAAACATACATCCAACTTCCATTTTGGACAACCTTCTACTGGTTTGTATACAGTCAAGGGGAAGTCACTGGATAAGACTGAGGAATTTTTACTGTGACTTGTTCTTTCCCATTGACAAGTCTCAAATGGATTGACTCTACGTCCATTACTAATGGAAATGCCCTGTTCCTATGGCAGACACCATGAAGTTTCCAGGCAAAAACCACTCCCTTCCATCCCTCTTCCTTTATGTGACAAGTGTTTTCAGTTCATTCCCTGACTAGAAGTATGCAAGAATTCCTTCTTGGGATTGCCTCCAAAATACCACCTACCATAATGCACTGGCAGATGTAGTGGGTAGGTTTTAGTTTTCCTTTTTTCTTAATTGGCTATTAATAAAATAATTATTTAATTAGCATTTTCTGGCCTTATAGAATATGCAGTTATAGTAATTTTAGTAATAATGGACACTAATGTTTTTCTTTCAGATCTCACTTCCCAGACATCCTATCTCATGTTCCTCCATTGTCTTTGAGACAGTCCATAAGAAATATGAAATACAGCCATATGAAATACAGCATCATAGAATACCAGGTTGGAAGAAATCAACATGCAGATAACTAATGAGAAAAGTCCAGTCAGCAATGGCAGAATATTTTCTTTTTTTTTTTTTTTAAATCAGCACAATTATTCTACAGTCAAGTTTCTCTTAGGAGACCCACAAGACACCTTCTAAAGCCAAGTCTGGAATTTAAAATTAATAATTCAGACTGAACACTAAACATAAATTCAGAGGAGAGATGATTTTATTGCAATTTTCTTCCAGCTAATCCCTTAATGTTGCACAAAATTATTTTCTCCCAGTCTTGTAAGAACTGACATGCTTATCACCTCTTTCGTTTTTAATACTTATTTAGGATCAACAAGTACCTATTAAGCTTTTTTTGGCTTTGGGTCACTTATATGGTTAAAATATGCAAGTGGAAAAACAAATAAAATGGAACAGCTGCCCTGTATTCAGCTTTCGTATTTTGTTCTTCCACTTCATTCCAGAAGAATGGATTAGGTACCCACAAGTTTTTATATTTTATCTAGCACTAGCAGTTAGGCTAATAAAAGATATTACCTCCTTCTGACAACCTTCTTTATTTATTCACCGAAAGCCACTAATGTTAGTGTTTCATAAATCAGGATAGCATCAGGAACGCCAGATGAACATCTAGATACAGTATTTCGATCATAACTATAAAACCAAACAAAACCAAAAAGCAAAGCAACAACAGCTAGTGGTAGGAGCCAAGAAACCTGTCCCATGCAAAGTGGCAAGGAATTTTTGGTGCAAATATACTGTCACTGATATAGAACTCTAGGCAAACATCACAGTACATTCCTACACAGAATTCTATACCCATATGCTTCATTCCCTCCCATATACCTTTATCTTTTCCTGTGTTCTTTGTTTATTCCAACCAACATGCTGATTTTGTCTAAGTTTAGTAGACATTGGCCTGTCAGACATGCCTGTTGTATATTTTAAAGAGATTTCTATTTGTGTATATAGTGTACAGCTTACATAGATTTAGCTTTTTTTTGTTAATTTGAGAATGCTATAGGCATCAGAGGATAAAAGGGGTGAAAGTGCCACAAAGATCATATTTTTATGTTGTAGAATCTAACTGCAGGTGCTGCAGAAATCATCTGTAGGATGTTCAAGGGTGAGCCTTAGCCATTGCCAGCCTTAGCTACACCAAACTGCAGTCATCAAATAACCTGTTTACAGCTGACTGTCAAGACAGCTCAGAAATCACTAATCTGTTTTCCCTGAAGAGTATGAAATATGGCTCTGGGTTTTTATGACACTGTAAAGCCTCTATTTGGCCAGATTAAGCCTGTTTGGCTAGATTATTCTCCAATTAACAATATTTATCATTGCTGAAAAGGAATTAAATCTGTGGTTTAGATCAATTTTGAGTGTTTTTTTTTTCTTTTCTTCCCCAGAAGTGTAGTAAAAATCTGTCAGTAATTACATCTGAACATAACCCAGGATTTCAGAGCAGAACCAGATGCATCTTCAGTTCCTTTAGCTACTCAGTCTGTTGACAGATTACACTCACACAGAACTAACAGTTGGAAAAGTTGTGGAGAGTAAATACTACCAATTGATAAAACCATTGAACCTAGTCATTGTACAACCCTGAAAAATGAGGTACCCATAAAGACAGATAAAATAATGAATGAAATGTATTTATGGATTCAAGTATGTCAATAGTCCTATGTAATCTATGCCAGCAGTAGCACAACAACTAATTAGCTTTGACTGAGAAATATGCATATCTCTGAACAAAGAAGAAATTGATATACATAAGTTTCAGACAAGGATTTTTACTGTTCATCTATGACACTTTCTGACATTTTCAAAAGCATAAAGATGTGTTCTGCTGAACACTGCAAAACTATATTAAAAAATACTATAATTTAGAAAAAAATGAAGGGCTAAATTATATTTTTTTCTTTTTGAATATTTAATATATGAGAACTTATGTGCAATCTCCTTATACTATTATTTAGTGGAAAGTCCAGAAAATAATGCATATCGGGCTGCTTTCATTTCAAGAATTCAGAGACAAGAAGATACAAGTAGCTTAAAACGTCTTCTAAAAATGGTTCTATGTTTTATATGATTAAATATATCTTGTATTTCAAAATTAGGGAGTATGCACTTTGTTTGGTGATAACTTTACCAAATGTAATATTTATAATATTTTTTCCTAATGAAAGATGACTGAAATGTGATAAATGTGCAATTCCACTGTTTTCCTTATAAGTTAAATTTTGTCTTCAAAAACTGCTGGTGATTCAAAGAGTTTAGAAACATACAAAGTTTACTAACAATCTCCCTGTATTTGATATCCCATTGCTGGCAGTATGTAAATAGGGAGAGTCTTGCATAAGGATTTTTAGTCTCCGTATATTTTTCTCAGTGATGCAGTGCAAAATTTTGCATTTTTTACATAAATATAAAATTTCGTTATGAAGATATGAAATCAAGGTATATCTGCACTTTAATTTTAAATGTCAGAAGATACTTTTTTCTCCATGCTTTAGACAGTGGAAAGCACACAGACTACCATTTACAGTGAGCTTCACCTCATCAACATTGGCTGCTAACTACTACTGCTGACTTCCTCTCTGGCTAACTTAAGAGAAGGCTAAAAAGACAGATTCAGAGCTAGAGAGGAATAAAATTTGGAATTATCAATGCTAGTGTTGTACTCTCATGATCTACATTCACATTTATATTGGATTTTTTAAAAACAAAGAAAAAAAAAATCAGACTCACATTGAAGACATAAATCTGAGCCGAATCAAAGTTCCACTATTTGGTTCATGTTTCAGTGGTTGACACATTTTCATCATACTCACACTAGGAATCTTAAAAGGCAGATCCATTAAATGCTATAGACCTGTCTACTTAAAATTAAAAAGAAAAAAACAGTCAGAGCTGAGAAGGTGAGAAGGTCAACACTCAGCTGAGGTATGTTGCTATCATAGTGTGAACTACCACCTATAAAGATGTTATAGAGTGGAAAAATAATATATGATTGTGCCAGTTTGGTATCGTTCCTGTAAATTGTATCAAACCGCAAAAAATAAAAACAGTGGCAATAAAAGAGTATTGATCTCTCTGTGATTTACAGGAACCGAACTCTTCATAATGCTTTCATTTTAAAGTCCTTAGACTCATGCTTGAAGCTTACTAGCCAGCAAGAAGGGCTCATTTGTTACTTATTTACAGGTATAAAGTAAAGAAGAAATCAACTTTATAAAAAGAATTGAAATTAAATGAGTCTGCAATTGAAATCTTATAAATTATAGAATCTCTTTTTATATAATTCTTTATAAAAGATGTAATAATTGTAATAAAACCAATGAAGTTCCATGTTTTAGCTGATAAAAAGAATGTTCATGCAGAAACATAACTAAATGTAATTAAAAAAACCCACCAAAACAAAACAAACAAACAAGCGAGTTGGTGAGATCTTCAAAGATGTCATCAATAGTTAAAACAAAATAAGCAGAACAAGCACTATTCTATTGTAATAGAGCTAAGGCTAATTACTAGAGACAGTGATTAGATACTGAATGGGGCCCTCTGTTATTTGTAAAAAGTCATTTGAAAGAGGACTGCTAAGGGAATACCTTTAGAAAAATAAATACTAGTTTGTATCAGGGAACGAAAATCTTTAATTCTAATTAAAGCTGAAATGGGATGTTTTCCAGCATGATAGCTTCATGGCGGTAATTCTGTTAAGTGTGACTAGATAATTAGGAAAATATTAATTATAAATATTAAAAATAAATAAATAAATCAATACAGATGGTACATTTCATTCAGCAAGATTTATCTTCAACTTCTTTGAACAAAGAAATGTTTGATTTTTCCCTAGTTTTACTGGAAATACCTCTAAGATAAAATTCTAGCATTTTTGTTTTGGCTCTGAAAAGAAAGTTCTCTGTAATAATCTTTTATTATAGTATTACATTAAAAATTAAAACAAATAATTTTTAAAAACTCTTCAGATTTTCAGTTTCTCTTACTTCTTACAAAATGGAATAAAAAGTTCCCACATTCCTTTTTTACTGATGTATTTTAGATACTTACTGACTGTATGTCTGTCTCTTTGCCTACTTTTTACTGTTCAATTTGTGATTTATATTCTCCTCACCTCCACAAGCCCTCTGAAGAGCTTCTAAATGATGCAGCTGCTGGGTGGGACAGATGTACTCTATTTCTAGTAACACGCTGAGAATAAAAATGATTATTTGTTCATTAACATTTCATACCCTATTTTTCAAAATTTACTTTCTCCACACCTTTTGGAGGTTTTGGAACTTGTACAACTCATCCAATAAATAAGGCTTAGTGCCTTCAACAAACATCACTGAAGCATTACCCTCCACTGGTAAAACTATTTTCTTTATTCTTTATATGAAGCTACATCAAATTGGAGGGGGTTTTTTGTTGTTTTTTTTTTTTTTTAAATTGAGTGAATGTAACTGTGTTGCTAAAAAAAAACTAGTTTCAAAGGCTTTTCTTCTTTACAACACAGCCTTGGTAAATCCCTGTTGACTACATCTATTAAATACAAAACAATCCAGCTTTCACCATGTTACGCACTAAAATCAGCAATTAAAAAATTCAGAATAATTTCTCAGCTGTGATATAAACTCCCATATGTGCACAACAAGCAGTATTCTATATTTTACACTATTGCTTTTTGTCAGGTTAAGCATTCTTAAACCAAGTCACATATGAACAAAAATGCAGTTACTGGCACCTTTCAGTATGTCCAGTGTAAAGGAAAACACATACTCATTGCAGATGAGCAACACCTGTCTGTATTGATCTAAATGTCATCTTGAAACCAAAATGCTTTGAATATGACTATCTCTGTGAGCACCTCACCTTAATGAGGAAACAACTCCCTGCTATGCATGTCTGTCAACCACTCATCATAAGCAAGGAATGACTGTGTTAGTGCTCCACTTCCACAGCTGAGTGTTTCCAAAGCAAAACATGCTCCTTAGCACCAGCAAATGTTGACAGAAATTAATGTTGCCATCTATATTCAAGCCACATGTAGAAGGCCAGTCAGGTTTGGTTGTTCAGAAATTGGTCAGGGGCTGAGGTGATTCACAGCTCATGGCAATTATTTAATGTAGAAAACTAAAAAAATATTAAACCAAAAGACCCTCAGGTCTTACACAGACATTAAATACAAGGTGTAGAAAACCAAGCATAAGATGGAACAAGAAGCCAAGTCAGCAGCAGACCTGATGTGCCAACCCGCTGGTGTAAGTGTGGGGGCTCTGTGTGTGTGTTTTAGAATAGAAATCACTATAATCACTATACAGTCACATGGATGGATAGATAGATAGACAGATAGACAGATAGATAGATAGATAGATAGATAGATAGATAGATAGATAGATAGATAGATAGATAGATAGATAGATAGATAGATAGATAGATAAAGATAGGCAGGCAGGCAGGCAGACAGACAGACAGATAGATAGCATTGGAAGGGACCTATCAGTACCACTGAGCCCAACTCCCGGCCCTGTGCACGACACCCCAGGAATCACACGTTGTCCGAACACTTTTTGAACTCTGTCAGACTTGGTGCTGTGACTGTTCCCTGGGGAGCCTGTTCCAGTGCTCAGCTATCCTCTGGATGAAAAACCTTTTCCTTATATCTAACCTATACCTACCCTGATGTAGCTTCAGGCTATTTCCTTGGGTTCTGTCACTGGTCACCAGAGTGAAAAGATCTGTACCTGACCCTGTGCTTCCCCTTGAGAGGTTGTTGAGGACTGCAGTGAGGTCTCACCTCAGTCTCCTCTTCTACAGGCTGAACAGACCAAGTGACCTCAGACACTCCTCATACGGCTTTCCCTCAAGGCCCTCCATCATATTCTCCTTTGGACACTAAGAGCTTAATACCTTTCTTATATTGTGGTGCCCAAAATTGCACACAATATCCAAGATGAGGCTGCTGCAGTGCAGAGCAGAGTGGGACAATCCACTCCCTTGACTGGCTGGTGATGCTTTGCCTGATGACCCTCAGGACACTGTTGGCCCTCCTGGCTGCCATGACACTGCTGACTCATATTCAACTTGCCATTCACCAGGACCCCTGGGTCCCTTTCCATATTGCCGCTCTCCAGCTTCTCATTCCCCAGTCTGTACATACAATCAGGGCTGCCCCATCCCAGGAATGCCAAATGGAATGCCCCAGGTACTCTTGTTAAACTTCATACAGTTGGTGATTGCCCATCTCTTCCATTTTTCTGCTCTCTCTGCAAGGCTTTTCTGCTCTCTTGAGAGTCAACAGCTCCTCCCAACGTGTACCTAACCTGATAGCTTTGCTACATAAACATATGTGACACTACATGTTGGTCTCAGTGGTATGGCACTGTTCGTCAGCTGCATACCCCAAAACTGACCTCTGACAACCTCTCAGGCACAAAATTAGACAAATTTCCAGTAGATCTCTAATGTCTCAGGAAAAGCTCATTGGGGACTGACTCACTTTGTTTAACACAGAAGATAGAAAACTCCATGCTGTTCTGTACTTTTCTACCTCTCTCTTTGATATAAATTCATGCTCTGAAAAAAAATCTTTAGTTTTCTTAGTGGATTCTGCAAGGATCTGCTCTTGATCTATTTACCCTCATGTCTTCTTCCCCCAGGACCTTTAAATTTCCTACAGGGCAGCTGGACTTGCTTCATACTGGTAAATGTTAAGGTTCATGGAGTGAGAGTCCAAGAACAAAAACATAAAAGTCTATCTCAGAAATGGAAAAAGAAACATTTGCTCTTGATTCTCACAAAGATACTTTTCAAAAAAGATGTTCTACAAAAGTGCATCCCAAGGTAGGGAGTTCCTTTGGTTCACTTGATTGGAGCCCTCTGCTATCTGTTTGAAAGTGGGTGAGTTTTCATAGGATTCACTGCACACAGCTCCTCCACTGGTTTTGGTAGTATTCCTGACAAAGTCTGATCACAAGAAATGTTGTGGCTCTCAGTGCTCCGGGCTGGCACGAGGTGAGATTAGCCAGTTGTAACTTAATAACGTTCACAGAAAACACAAACTCATATCATATTTATGCTTGTTTTCTACTTTACATCAATCATTTTCCATCCAAAAAACATTCTTGTGCTATGCCCCAGGACACCATAATAAAACCCAAACAAAATCAAACCAAATAGGACCAAGTGACATGGGGACCAACAGGTAGCCTGCTTAACACTGGTGGTGGCAAAGAAATAACAAATGTCTGCTACTTAAATGCTTTTTCCATTTTACAGTTTCAGTTTAGAGACAAGAATACAATGCTATTTGCAGAGCATTTGAGAAAAAAAAAATCAAGAACAATTAAAAAATCGCATGCAATTTTCTGCAAAAAAAACCCCAACAAACCAAACCAACCAAACAAACAACAAAAAAAAGAGATCACTTTATATTAGCAAAGAGAAAATTGTGAAATTACATTTTGCAAGCACCTCCTGAGAACTGGAGTGTGGTAACAGTTCTTCGGTCTTATAGACAAAGACAGTACTTTGTGGCTGGTACCTGAAGCTAGCCATGTGCAAGCTTGGAAATAAGATGGTTGCTTTTAACAAGGATAGTAAGGATTAAAGATAGGATAAAGATAGGATTAGTAAGGATAATTAACCATTAGAACAGATTACAAAATACTCTGAAGGACTGGAAAACACTAAATTAGGGTAATATAACATTTTTCTGAAAAAATATGCTCTTCTTTCAGTGAAGAATTTTTATGGTTTTATTCACACAGGTCACAGCTGATTACTAGAATGAAAACATCTTCTTCCTAAATAGGAATTTCATATCTGTTACCTAAATTTTTCAGATTATGATATCTTAACAAAAGCATGAAACAGTTCTGCATCAGAGGTGCATAAAGAATACAGATGTTTTGGACTGTCAAAAAGAGCAAGTAAGTTGTATAAAGATTTCTAAACAACAATTACAACAACAACAAAATGCTCCTGTTCTATATACTTTGAACAAACTTCATTCCTGAGAAGTAAAGGTTTCCAAAAGAATATCCATATTTGGAAAAAAACCAGGATCTGCAGACTCCTTATAACATTTTCATATCAAACATTTAATCTTTCAGTCTTCTGAGAAACATTAAAATCCTTATTTTTCTTTTTTAAGGGTACATTCTTTTTTGTTTTAAACATAACAATTGGAGCTTTCTGTAAACAAAAATTGTTTAACAAAAAAATTGTAAACAATTTTTGTTTGCATCTAAAATTTGAGAGGACTTGAGTTTTTTCCAGCAAAGAACCATTTAAAATGTGGATAAATCCCCAGTATAAACAAAACTTATTAATTCAGCTCTGAAGTCTATGCAGATTTGCAGGGGTTTACTGCTACTTACTGTACACAGAAAATTTAACATTTTTAAGAGCTTCATCTAGCCCAATGGGATTTTAGTGGATTGTTTTCAAACACCACAGCTGAAGCAAACACAGTACACATGTTCTTTATTACCATATTGGTACCCGGGGGGCAGTGTGCTAATTCTAAATATTTATTGTGAAAATCTGTACATCAGTTTCCAAGAAGTCAAGATTTCTCTTCTTTCAACTGTGGAAGCATATTCTGTGTCTTTGTCTTAACCTTAGCTTCCTGGCTTTGTTTAGCTAGGTATGATCCATTTCTCTGCATGGATGTACTTAGATGCTCTAAATCTCTACCTATGAAACTGCTTTCAGATGCAAGCATCCATTTTTGAATTATCTTTAATTCTGTTTTAATTACGAACTTCATTTTCAAATATCCTTTTAAACCTGTGAAGAGTCTGTCTCCAGTGTTCTAATTTTGGTCTAATGCCATTTTATGCACACCTTTAATACACTTAACAAAGGACTGTTCATTGCAATACTGTACTGAGCACCATGTAATAGGGGCTCACAGGAGTGTCTTGGGCATGTTCTTCCTCTGCTATCACTGCTGAGGTTATGAGGACAAGTATTTTTCATATCAGTTGAATTCTTTCAATTTGTCAGTCTATCATTAAGCTAAACAATTTAAAAACCACATAATTGCCTTGAAGTGAAATTCACTGTATGTGAAAGTTCTTTGCTTATCCTTCATTTTTCTTTCTAGAAAAGGCCTTCTTTAAGTATTCATCATTGCTGAACAAAAGAGAAATAAACGAGTATTGGGAATGACATCAAAGCAGTAGGTAGCACTTGTCCTAACATCTACAAAAAGATAATATCAAAAGGACACTTTAGCATCTTTTAAACAGTTCTAAGATACAGGCTGGCCATAAATGTTAAGTTTTGACGTCAGAAACAGAAAATGGTAATGGTGATATTTAATACTTTAACCTTTTTTCTAAAGATGTATTTAAGGTTTTAGAAGTTTATGTTGGAAGGAAAACTACTGTCAGTTTTACATGTGTGTGTATGTGCTGTCAGTTATATATGTGTAAACTGCTGTTATATATATATATGTGTGTGTGTGTGTATGTAGATTATTATGATATATATGCTATATATAGACATATCATTATCTACCAACATGGAATGCTACACTTTCATCTATCGAAAATGACCATGTTTCAAAGGTAAATAAAAGAATTATTTTTTCCCCTCAAAGAGTGAAGATGAGTAAATAGGGACATTTATATTCTTAAATGGTATATCTAAGCACGGTTTTCAGTTTATGAAACTGAGATGCAGCTCTTAGTCTTCTGTAGAAACTGCTGGCATTACATGGATTACAGGACGAAGAGTTTTGAGAAATTTCTATGGTACAACTACTAGATGAATATTCTAGTTGTGAAGTGGTTGAGTTTTTAAATGAAAATTGTTTAAATTAATTTGTTTCTTTAAAAAAAAATCATCTGGTGAAATGAGACTGAAGCTAATTAATTAAACAATTAAAGAAGAAAAGGTAAAAGGGTTTAAATGTGTTCCCTTACAGTACTTCAAAAGCTCAAATCATCTTTATGTTTACAAAATGTTGGAACACATACTGCTATACTACTATTT
This sequence comes from Sclerurus mexicanus, assembly GCA_013396755.1. Lineage (NCBI taxonomy): Eukaryota > Metazoa > Chordata > Aves > Passeriformes > Furnariidae > Sclerurus > Sclerurus mexicanus. Next base: position 360,502 of record VWZF01001079.1, read on the forward strand.
TTTTCTTACAGCACAAGAAAATAACTATAAACCTTTAAAATGCATTCATCTTCCAAACATGGAGCCTACAGTTTGGCACTGATATTTAAAAGATTTATTTCCCAACACAGACTAAAGTCTGAATTTTAGAAACACCACTGAAAGTATATTAATTTGATACAACATTCAGCATAGTTGCAGCTGAAAGAAGAGCTGAAAGAGTTGAAACCAACTATATGAGAAATCAGGACTACAGTAACAGCAAAACTTTACACAAATCTTGTCTGAAGATAATAGCTATGACATAGAAACTTTATGAATAAAGCATATAAAAGACCCAGATTTTGAAGTGGTACTCAATTTGTTTTAAGCATGAGACATTCCTTTATTTTCCTTTAATGTCCCAGATAATGCACTCAGCTCCTCATCTCAGTATATGTAGCAGCAGTTCTATCGGCTTGAGTCTTTAAATGCACAACAGTAATTCAGTTTCAGAGCACAATTAGATATAAGAGCATTTGATGTCATAATTAAAAACCTATGTCAACTTTTATGTACAAGTGGGTAAAACTAAGGATAGCATTCTTTATTCTTGACTGCTTAACTTTGTAATAATAATGATATTTTTATATACATGGAAAGATGACAAATGACAGTCCAGTAAATCTGCATACATGCTCTGCTAGAATACATTCTACTTCTGTTTTGGCATGCATTAGACACTACACTACTCTCAGTCAGCTAAATAAGACAACTGTAGATTATTGTGGCAATGTAACTAAATATGCAGTTTATAAACCTAATTTGAAGTTATTTGAATTAATTTACATGTTGCTTTCTATATGGTTTTTGAGGGGATTTGGTCCTGTCATTCTAATTTCAAAATAAGGGTGCAAAAATGAATAAGTTCTAAACAAAGTGTGGCTTTTGTTTTGATATAAAACAATAACTGAAATAGAGATTATTTTTTTCAATACCTTATCCGTAATTTCTAAAAGCTCTGAATACAAAGTAAAACCATATGCATCGTGTCCTCCAAGTGCAGGTCATCACATATCTCTACAAGGGATTTTGTATAAACTTAAAGAATTCCACCATATTATTCTGACCTTCACATAATATTTTACTGTATTTTTTCTAATCAAAAGATTTTAATAGTAGGGTCATATCATCTGAAAGAAATATTTTTTTTTCTAATACAAGTTCTGTTTTCTGCTGAGGAAAACTCACATTTTTTTTCCTGTCCCTTCCACTTGCTTCTCTAAAACTGGGATGGAATAATTTGCCAATTTTATCAACATACTGAATAGTTTTTTCAGTTAATGTATCCCTCAGCATCCAGTGTATGAAAAGTAACCTTTAGTACTTCCATTATTTATTTTACATGGTTTACATTTGAAATCTTTACTTTTCATTGTGGTGCTGCTGCAGGCTTGGCTAAACCAGCAAAATCCTTGTGTTTTCTTTTTATTCACAGCAAATTGCTTTCTCTGCTGGTTGTCTTCTCCCTTGCTCACTTGGCAGATTGGATAAACAGAAACAATATCTCAGTCACCGCTACACATCATATCTAAACTTTCTGTGCTACAACAACTGCTTTAAAGCATCAGAGATACAAAACAGCACAGTATTTTCTAAGTGCAGACATCTGCAGAAAACCCATTAAGTTCAATCACTAGCCTACTGTGCAGGCATTAAAAAAAGAGTAGCCATCAATAAACACGTTATTTAAATTCAATTTAACTTTGCTTTAGAGTCAAAGAAATAATCAATGCATTCTGTGTGCTAACCAAACAGAGATACCAAGGGCCAAGGTATTTATTAACTATAAGAACAGTTCATTGGCAGGTTTACTCTGAGCTGCTGTAGATCACAGCACCGGTCTCAGCAGAAAAAAACATGTGACAAACTAATGGGTAGTTGGGCTAAAAAGTTTGCAGTGGAAATTCAGGAAGAGTTGTCTGCAGAAGTATATCCACTTTTGTATAACTTCTTGGAAAAAAAACAACCCAAACTACATGACAAAGTTATGTACCATGTTTTAGTAGTTTTCAGTACATCCAGGAAAAAAACTAAAACAGATCTATATTCACACCTCTTTTTCACATTCTAAAATTCTATTCTTCTCTTAAAAAAAACAAGATGTATTAAAAAACCTATATATTTAAGAAAAGGGCAACAGCTAATATTAAAATTATAATATATTTTAAATACAACAGTGCGTTAGAAAATAACAGTTTGGTAAATCTTTCATCCTCACTGATCTTAATGGGAAAAGAGGTCACTATCATACAGGCTGACTGCAATGGATAGATACTGTGTAAAGGCAAGAAATACAGTGACTCATAAATATATCTAAGAAAAGTTTCCAACCTGAATACACTGGCATGAGTTGTTTCATCTTTAGAATGTATTTTCCTGAATCCAATATCAAGACTTTTGCAAGAAGATGAAGCTAATGCTATAGGTATTCTAGAACAATGCAACAGACCTAGTAGAAGGACATTTTAGGAGCTAGTTGAATTTTAAGCAATCTGAGCTCTCTGCCAACATGTTTAATCCTTGTTTACATACTTCATTTTAAAATCTAGTACTTTTCATGTTATTTTAAATGTGGTGGAAAATTATACCATAGGTCACAGTGGTTCCTTAAGTGAGTTCACTCACTCATGTTCCTGTCAGTTTGTGATGTGCTATGAATTAAGCCTTTATACCTCTTCAGCACAGTAGGCTGTAAATTAATAGGTGCAAAGAAAGCCATACTGTTCTGTGAATTAAGCATCAATTTACTGCCGCTGTACTTCTCACTTCATACACCACTCACATGCTGGTGTTAATAGCTAAGTGTTCTCTGTGTCTTTACGGCTAGCACAGACAAGAGTTTGTATGAGTTTAGTTACTGCTACTAGCATGAAGTATACTTACCATCATATTTATTTTAAGGTCAAAATCCTTGCAAAACCTTCAATGTACTCCTATGGATACAGGTACTAATATATATTTATATATTTATTATTTATCATGAAAATACCACTAGAGATAAGCAAGGCATTTTAGATAAGCTTTCTTTAAATACAAGTCTGTGACAATCTTTGGCAAGATTTCCACGTCAGATATGATAATAAACTAAATTTATTTATTAACTGAGCCTTAAATAGGTTTGTCTTTGCAGCAGGACTCTACAATCTTCTTTTTATCAGATTAAACACATGATTAACAAATAACAGAAAGGAAAGCTGTGGTCCAAAAGGAAGAATGGCTAAGTGTTTTGCTACATTTCTACCTGGAGCTTTCAGTATATATATATATATATATACACACCTGTTTCAGCCCTTGCCATCATTGTATGCACCAGTATCTGGGTGAAGACCACAAAATATGGACAGAGCTAACATGTATTTACCAGGAAAGAAGAGGACAGGCCAGGCTTCACTGCTATCCTACAGAGCAAATGTCAGTGTACCAAAACAGTTCTGTCTGGGGGAAGAGGAAAGGAGAGGAAATCTATCTGCATGGTCAAAGTGACAACATAAGTGACAGTGTTATTCCCATGGGTTTAGGATGTTTTTGCTCACCCTATGCCAGTGAGACAGCAGACTCAAGCACACTTCCCAGGCTCATTTGGGGTGTCACTCTGCAAAGGCTCTTCTGACTGAGACCACCATGTTACCTTGACCCTCCAAAGCAGTTCAAAACTGTTTCTAGAACGTTACCAAGTCTTTAAAATGTGTCATAGGATGCCTCAAAAAGCCCATCAAATCTCTTTTCATGTTAGATTCCTTGTCTCCTGACTCTCCAGCTGAAAGCCCTTATTCCCTCCAATACCTCCTTTCTTCTAGTTCAATGTCACCAACTCAGAGATCACATATAAATTTAGATACGACATTTCAGCTTATTTTTGAAACCACTGCTTGTACTCTTTGTACTCTTCCTTATGGTCATTTTTGCAATTAGAATCTGAAGTTGTGTCATTGCAACTACCAGAGCATCTCCTAACTATCATCTCGTTATAATATATACTGCAGTATTTAATATACACTTAAATAATAAACAAAACCCTCACATATTTTCCTCCGTATCAAAACAATAAAAAAAATTGCCATATGGATGCTGAAAGGAAAAGGAAGACAATGTCTAGGATGGCAGAAAGAGATGTAACCCTGTCTTAAGATACCAACTTCTTTACAGCTTGGCTTTCTTATCTGTAGTCAGGTTTCATCTCTCCAACAGAAGTGTTAGGGAGGGGAAACTGTTCATGTACCTGTCTCATTTATATTATTTTTTTTTTCTTTCCATATACTCCAAAGGTACTGAGCAGTGTTCACTGTATTTTCCCAAGTCTGCTAACAATTTACTTACAGCTGTGGATAATTCATTTTTTCAAGTAGGTATTTGAATGCCTGAAGAAAATCCATTTTGGAACATGATGATTTTGATAAATACAGCCAAGTACAAGATATATCACTGATGATATCATCTTATTAATCCTTATTATGGGAAAACTGTGGGAGTGAAGAAGCTGTTTATCTGCATATGTTTGAGTTTAGCAACTGCTATGAAAAAAAGAACTGGCTCTACATACTGAATCAAAACACACCATTTTTCCACTCAGGGAATTTTAAAAGACTCTGGAAAGCAATACTCTAAGAACTAGAGTACACCAGTTGTCTGTATGACATGTCTAGTATACATAGCTGGTGTCCTATGCAAAACACTCTGTCAATTTTCTTTCTAAATTCCCTAATCCGTGAGTGGGATAATCCTTTCTGAGACTATGCTTAACAACCCTGAGACCAGAAAGACATTCTCTCAAAGATTACAGGACTCCACAGGCAGTCAATTTCATTGCTTGCAAACTTTTGATACACCATTTTCACTATGACTATACAACATGGTTGACTTACGTTTTTCAACTCTTAATCTTCAACCAAGATCAATTAGGAATTGCCCATGCTTGTTTGTGGTAAGTTTTAACAGATTTTAAGCTTAAACCATTGAACATGGCAGGAAATGCTGAAGCAGGATGCAGAAATATTCTGGACACGTTGGTGGGAGGGAAGGTAGCAGTGGAAGCATAAGTATTTCCAACAGAAAACAGCTTGGAGAAACCAGAAGAGAGAAGTACCAGTACCAAAGGCAGCAACTGACTTTGAACTAGAAGCTAGAGAAAAGTTGTATTCCACTGAGCCTCTTAAAGAGATACGGTGTTTGCCATATTTCTTATTTTGAGGATTTTTCTGTCTTTTAATCAGTTTGCTATACGTAAACGCCTACTGACTATGTGCGCTGTAGCAAGAATCTAAACAAATGATGTATGGAAGAAATCTGTTAGAAAAAATTTCATTTACCAAACGTTAATTCTAATCAGGTAAATAAACATATTATGAATTGAAAACACAATATTCTGCCACAATCAGTGCATTTCTTAGTCTTAAACATTTGTTCATACAGACACACGTGCTACATTTGTCATTCACCTTAAAAATATCTTTGTCCTTCCAATCTATCTTGGGGGTTTGGAACTGAATAATGTTCTATGCTATATCACTTTAAAAAGTTTCTGTGTTACTGTATTTGATAGGCTGGGTTCAAGTGCTAGATAGCATTAATGATATTTTCAAATGGGATATATTATGTAATTTTTTTACCTTCTAACTGAAAACTTTGCAACATGAAAGTCAATAGAAAGAAATTGAGAGTAACTATGCAACTTGTTTTCCAACAAAAAAAATGAAACGTAGTTCATGGCAGGTCAGATGGACAGATCACCTAATGGAAAAGCTTATACTTATTGGACTCAATTTCCTAACCAAAACAGGTAATCGGGGAAATCCAGTTAAAAGCTAAAGAAAGGTAAGAGCTTCCAAAAACCAGCAGACAGGAAGAGAACCCTTTACCAGTAACTGCAAGGCAAGCATATGACTTTGCAGAGTTTCACTGGTGAAAAAAAAAAAAGAAGATGGTGGTCAGAATATCTCTAAAGAGCCTAAACCAAGGAAGCAATTACACATAAATTAACAAAAATCTAATAGTTTTCTCAAACAAAAAGACTGGAATCTAACTGCCTTCCTTTTTTTGCATGGCCATTGCATATGTTTTCTTGCCTGATGTAGAAGGAAATGAAAATTGCACCCCATATTGACATAGATATGTCACAAGCCTTTTTCTGGTGTATAACTACTTTCTTTAGTGAAGGTGCATCCACAAGCGACACATCTTTTCACAGTAAACCGATAGATGGCGCTCTTTAGCTGTCTAATTATGTAATTTTGAGCTAAACATTCAGCTCATCTGTCTGGAACTACTGCTACAAGTGTCTATCAAAAAGGTGACCACTCCATTATCTCATGCATTACTTTGCTATAGACCTCTCACAATAAGAGTGGTAATTAAGACATATGTATAAACAGGACAGGAAACATTCAGATCAAAATCCTACTATTTTGAAATATATCTAAGTGTTTGACTGGTGTATTTATCTAAAAAAAAGCAAAACAGTATGCAGCTGTTATAAGAATTATTCATTACCATAGAAATAAGAAGTGAGTTTCATATGACTCCAGGTACTTATGTCAAATTGTATGCCAAGATTATAGCAATTCTTTATTGCTGCTTCCAAATCACTCTCACATCCACATACATTTTTATGGCTTTTCACCAGGAAATGGAGGTGATTTATAAGGAAGTTGGAATAATCTTGAAGGTATTTTTAAATAGTATTAGGAAATTAATTTAGACTAAAAAGTATTCTTCTGCATTGGCAAATACTGACAAAAATGTGAAGGCTAATAATTTTGCTTTTAAAGTGAAGCACAGTAAGATAAATTAATATTATAACATAAAAGAGGGGAAAAAAACCCAAAACTTGTACAATATTAAGATTCCCAGTTAAAAAATAATAATTACAGAATTACTCTTAGTATCATAATCACCTTTCATGCACAATGTAACCATCTCAGATAACCTGAAGATTTTGTAAACATTATGGCAAAGCCACATTTACTTGAAAAAGCCTTGGGCATATCTATGCCTATGCGAACTGCCCAGCTTTACCTAACATGCAAATAAAAATTAAAAAGTGGAAATAAGTGAACATCTTCAAGAAGGTGTTACAAACATGTAAAGCATATAAGTAATATATGTTTAATATTACTATTATATAGGAATATGATAAATAATCTATATAATTAATATAAAATCTCTTAATGCATATTTTATAGATACTTCAGATTACCTCAGCATTTAGATTCTACTTGCTCTAGCATTTCCATTGTTTAACTTAAAGAAGTCCATCCAGTTTTTACTGCAATCATGCCAGAACTGCTTCTAACCTTGTGGATATGGATGTTTGGAGAGGATAATCCAGACCTACTGCATCATACCCTCACTAAATAATTATCAGCCTGACATTATTTTATTCATTCTTACTGTCTTTCTAGCTTTAATAGTGCTCATATGTGTCTTTCTATGCCCTTCACTAGAATAATATTTGGCTTATTTTACAGTGAATATTCCTTTAAGTGAAAAAACAATCATAATTACCAGACCATATTAATGGAATGTTTCTTCTAATACAGAATAATGTATAAAGCTGTTGACATGATGCCAGGTACAATAAAAGGGAGCAATTAAGCAAAACTCACATTTTAAGATGATACACGTCTAGACCATTAGTTTTAAGTATGGAACAACTTCACATTTAAACACACAGCTGATTTTAGCAGATTACAGCATGCACTACATTTAGAATGGCTCTAATGTCGCTATGGTAACTGCTCTGGCTTAAATATAGCTGAATGTGTTGCTTCATTCCAAATCATCCAATAATCCTTTAAACATTTCATACAAAACTCCACATAGTTTGTCCAAATTTTCATCAGTGATCCTGTACTAATCCTGATGGTATCCCGTATCACTGATACCAGTACTGTTTAATATTCACCAGTGACATGGACAGTGGGATCAAGTGCACCCTCTGCAAGTTTGCTGATGACACCAAGATGTTGACACACCCGAAGGATGGGATGCCATCCAGATGTACCTGGGCAAGCTTGAGAAGTGGGCCCATGGGAAAATCAGGAGGTTCAACAAGGCCAAGTGCAAGGTGCTGCACCAGAATCCAGGGCAACCCCTGGTATTTCCACAGGCTGGGGGATGAACAGAGGGACTTGGAGATGCTGGTGGGTAAACAGCATAACTTGGCACTGTGAACTTGCAGCCCAGAAAGCCAATCTTATGCTGGGCTGCAGCAAAAACAGTGTGGCCAGCAGGTCAAGGAAGGTGAGTCTGTCCCTCTACTCTGCTCTCATGAGATCCCACTTGAAGTGCTGTGTCCAGCTCTGCTTCAGCACAGAAAGACAGAACGAGTTTGGAGGAGGGCCACAAAAACAATCACAGGGCTTGAACACCTCTCCTCTGAGGAAAGGCTGAGAAAGGCTTCTTAATCTGAAGAAGAGAAAGCTCTGTGGAGACATTATTGCAGATTTTCAGTACTTAAAGGAGGCTTATAAGAAAGAACGGGACAACTTTTTTAGCAGAGCCTGTTGCAGTTGTACAAGGCATAGCAGTTTTAAACTAAAAGAGGGTAGATTTAAACTACGTATAAAGAAGACATTTTTTACAAGGTGGGTGGTGAAACACTGGCACAGGTTGCCCAGAGCAGTAGTAGATGCCCCATCCATGGAAACATTCAAGGTCAGGTTGGATGAAGCTCTGAGCAACCTGTTCTAGTTAAAGATGTCCTTCCTCATTGCAGAGCAGTATGACCAGATGACCTTCAAAGATTCCTTCCAACCCAAACTATATTATAATTCTATGATCTTGGAAACTTATAATAAATCTCTAGCTTTTAACAATCAGAGATTAGTATTATTAAGAAAATAAAATCTCCAACCCAAAAAAAACAAGTATCAGGGGAAATGAGAAATGTTGAGAATTGTAGGAGAAATAAGATACATATAATAAGATACTTATTATATCTTTGATTTCCAATGTAACACTGATTTTATTATGTATGCTCATATTCTTCTACCTCATATATTACCAGAAATCTTCAGAACAGATAGGTCTGTAAACGTAAAGTTATACCTATATTTCCATGTTTACAGTTCAGTAACAGACCAATTTCTTGCAATAAAAGCACAAATATGTTGTTAGGTGTCTACTAGAGTCTCTCACACAAAACCAAACAGACTTTTATATTCTGCAGAAAAATTGCTTTAGTTCTTCCCCTTCCAGGTTTCAGCTTAGAACCCCTAGAAGAAAACTTGGGCATTGATGATTGTTGTGCGTGTGTCTGTGTATGAGAGAGAGGCAATGGGATACCCACATATTGTGCTTCAGACACTCAGACGTGAGCACTTCATTAGATACAAAGCTGCTTCACTGACTGCCTTTACAAAACTTTTGGTTGTGCGGTAATGTTAGAGAGTAATCTTGTGATATAGATATACATATATCTTCAAAATAAAGTTTTTACGTATTTGTCTAGCATGGTTACCACACATTTTTATTTGATCGTTTTTCAACAGATCAGATGCTACCTAGAACATCACAATTATTAACATATTGCACTGTATAGCCTGTTATGACATCAAAATAATAGTGAGATTGCTTCCTATTTCCAGAAAGGCATTCTGAAGATAATAACCATCAGTCATATGTGAACAGATCTGCATTTTTTTCTAGGCTACATTTTATAGCAATGGTGAGTATGTCAAGCACAAGACATTCTCAGAGATGAACTGAATGAAAAACCTGCATATGTGGCCTGCAGAGAAATCATAATACAAACTTTGGCAATTTAATCCATTCCCATAGACGGAACTACTGTCTTTTAATCAGTACAGAGAATGTAGGTTTAGTATTATATTTACTAAGCCCTAATATTGCTAAGCAAACAGTTTTAACATCAGCTAATATAATAATACTTGCATACATGAGTACACGTAGGAAGACTGAATTACAGCCTGTTTAGAATAGGGCAGCATCTATTAGGTGTCTATATTCCTGTTTTACCGTGGGACTGCCTTTTGCTCACTCCTTTCATTTTTGGAGTACAATATCATTATACGCTCTTCAAGAAACAACATCAGAAAATGTTCTTATACCAAGCTCAAATGTGTAACATCAACAAATGCTCACTGAGAAGATATGTTACAAATATAGCTCTTGAACCTGGTGGAAAATAAGAAAAAGCATCAGGATGTGGAAAGAAAGAGAACTACTTTTTTTTTTACTAATAAGTAGAAAACATCTTAAATGTCCTCTAACATATTTTCAAAATAGGCACCAAAGGAAAAAAATAAAGTGACATATTTACAAGATCTCTGACTTACCATATCGATGGTGCTTCTGTTCCACTGATCTCTAAGAAGTCATATCCTTCCTCTAACTGGAAGTCAGTAAAGACCAAAGCAATGGTATCTCCTGGTTCAGCCAATATGGTCCAGGTGCAATCAGCATTATTTTCATACTCCGAAGGGAAGTGCGGACTTGAAATAGCTCCACTTGTCCCACGTAGTGTCCCTCCACAAGCTCCTTCAGCTGATGGACAGAATATCAATTACTAGTGAAGCTGCATTTTAAACAAGTGTAGCATCATCCTTGCTTCTGCCATAGCAAACACAGCTTTTCTCCTTACATAGAGTACCCATAAACATAAGCACACACAGAAATAAAATATTCTCCAGGTGAATGGAATGGAACGTTTTCTGGCCTTTAAGCATAAAGCTTTTTGGTTTGGATTTTTTGACTTTTTTTTTTCCTTCTTGATGTCACTTTAGCATCAGGCCAAATAAGAATGAGAGTTAGCAGACACACCTAGTACGAGCCGATATGGAGAATCTAGCTCTGTGAAAGTGTGCACAGAACAAGCCTGAGAAAGAACTGGGCACAGAATCACAGAAATACAGTGAGTCAATCTGTGATACAAATTTAAAAATGAACATTTTGAACAATTCTTTCTAAAGACCTCTCACTCATTTCTTATAACTATACACAACTGTAGAAAAAAATAAAGTGCTCTCCTGAACTAGGCAGCATTAATAAAATCATACTATGCTCTCTCAGATTTTTTTGTTCTGAATCAGGATGTTTACAGATGACAAATGAGTTCAAAGGGCTTTGTTGCCAGATGGATCTTCCAAGGTTCACACATCATTGTTAATAATATATATTTTAATGGTTATTAACAAATTAAAAAAAATAGAAATTTCCTGCTAAATTTTGAATGTTGTTTAATATTTTGCTGAAGGTTTTAGCAAACTTCTTGTAACCTTCATTGTTCAGCAAGATTTCATGGAAAGCTTTAAAAATACCCTGATCATTAGTAGTAGTTGGTATTAAAACATATAATGAAAAACACCCAAGAAAATGTCTCCCATAGAATTCATTAGCATATGAAATTAAAAATTTATCAAGTGGCTTTTGCTGTTTGATAATGTGGCTATGAAGGCTAAAGCAATAGTAATTAAAAATATTTCTGCATAGGTGAATGATCAGAAAAGAAGCATTTCACATTTATCTGTTTTATCATCTTTAGTTACTGCTGTTATCATTATACGCATACTATAGGTGCACGTGGAGATTTGAAAACAAAGAACTTAGCAAGGTGCATAACACAAGGAATTTATAGTCTAATTAGGAGAATAAATGAATAGCTAATTAAAACAACAGAAGGGTAGAAGTAGATCTGCTCTTCTCAATCACAAGTGAAAGCCTGTGAGTGAAAATGAGTTTTAAAGGAAGATTTGAAGGGAAAAGGATTCATGTGAATCAAAGGAAGAATACTGTGGCTGGACTTTAAAAACAGGAGAGTATTAAAAGAGGATAAGCAGCTAATAAGGGACTGAAATAAAAGGAAGCATTGGGAGAAAGACAGAAACAGAGTATTTTTTTTAGTAATCTGTGGACCATTAATTTGACTAAAAAGAAGAGAGCTGCTGAAGGGTTCAAACAGGTATCTATCTTTACTCTTCTACATGCAAAGTAAATTTTGACATATAGAAATGTAACATAACCCAGGCTACCAAAGCCTTATTGATTTCATTTGTTGGAACACAAACTTTTTCAGAGAAGGGTAGGTTTTTTCAATAAATTCCATATCTTACTTTCTAGACCCTGATATTTATGTGGGATTATTTTTGTTTTGTTTTGGTTGGTTGGTTGTTTTTTGTTGGTTTTTTTTTTTAAATGAATAACCATGGGTGAAATAGATCTACTCTCCTAAGATATTTCTTTTTGTTGGTGAAATCAGGCCATTTCTGTGATTCCTTCCTCAGTCTCTCACTTTTTATATGGTGCATATTGAAAGGGCCATTGTGCCTCTGAGGAATGAAAGGGGAAAGGACTTGAAAATTAAAGAACCAGGGATAAAGCTGAAGGATCAGAGTCAAATTTCGCAGTGCATAATATATGCAAGTATCAAAATAAATTGAAAACTACTGTAAATCTATAATAAATAAGAAAGGAGAATCAAAGATTGTTATTCACTGATGTCCCCTTTTTGGCATTTTTTGTTGTTGTTTTTTAGTTGAATAGCTTTCTAGTGCTTCATTTTATATCATCATCCAGCCCAGCAAAAAAACCCACAAATTCTTTTCATGCATCCTGTGCCGCTACTTTTAAGTTTCAGTTACTAGCTCTTAACAATTCTACCTGTATTCTTAAAAGCCAACAAGTAGATTTTCCTGTCCAGGGTAACCAGCAAGATCCCAAGTCAGCCATAACTCTTGGGTACTAGCTGCTGCTGTTACATTTTGTTATGACAGCATTCTCAATTACACCATCTCCCACTGTGTTTATACTGACATTAAGTAACATGCTAGTGGTAATTACAATACTACTCATTGTTCCTGCTGCAGAACCCTTGAATAAGCTCTGAGTTCTAAAGCTCTGAATTTTACAGCTGACGAGTAGTTTATTATTTCTGGCAGTCACGTGTAAAAAAATCTAAATTTATACACTGTGCATTACCAATGAGAGCCAAAGGAACTCAGGCTGCTAGAGATATCTGCCCAGAGGGATGCATAGCTTTTTAATCTATTCATAAAACCATTTTGAAGATGCTTGCAAGAAACCAAGTTAGTACAGAAATGGAAAAGAAACATTAGTTAGGTAACAAAGACAACAGAAACCAACTAGAACGAGAGAGTTGGTATTTCTTCTCTGACGTATGTGGATATGCAAGGGAAGACTCCAGTAAAAACACCTGTTTGGTGGTTTTGTTCTGTCTTTTTCTTTCCTCTGACATATTTTCCATGTTCCAGGAGCCTATGTTTTGGGAATTTCCTTCATCATAAGTGGCACACAGGCCAAGGCAACCACACTGTTAAATATTAAAGCATAATACATTGCCTAAGAGTGAGCACAGGCAGGCAGGATGTGGTCACGCTGCTCAGAGGGTAGGTAACAAACTGTCTGGACTCAGGCTGTGTTCACCAGCTGGCCCCAGAGCTAACTGGCCTCCTTAGACTGACCATTGTTTTTGACCATGGCCTTCTCTATGTTGTGCTTTTGAGATAGCTAGAACAGTGCTCGGGAATCTTAATGCATTGCTGTTCTTGGGGTAATTTCACAGCAGATAGTGCCTGAGGCTTTGTGAATTCAAACTCTATGTGATTTACAAATTGCATTTTAAAATGTGCTAGCAATTAATTCCAAACACTTATGGTTATTTTCAAGTTGTAAGCAACTGCACAGTGCTGTTTGTATCAGCATAAATGACTACTTCAAGTAAAAAGCTACAAACATTTGGATCTCTCAGCAGTCAGGAATTAAGTGCTCTGAATTTAGAGAACATATAAAGTACACATGCAAAACATATGGCTGGCACCACTTGACAAAAAATATGTATACTGTATAGATGTGTAGCTTAGAGAAAACAGATGAACATATCCATCAAGTTTATGTATACAAAAAATCAAAAATGCCACTGAGGAACTATGGCAGTCAATGACAAACCTTTCATTTCTCTTCAAACTAGAAAGGGTAATTTCACCAAAAATAATAATCTGATAGTTTTGGTAAACTGTGTTTTGCATAAATGAGATGTTGCTATAAGTAAGATGCAAGTCTTGTTAAGCCTATAGCTAAGCATAAGGTAAGAACAAAGCCAATATATTTAGAAAACTTCCTTTAAATTGGTTTAGGTATCTTTTGAACATTCAATCATTTTTACAGGACTTTCCTCTTCTCACCAAACAAATGCTTTCCAGAGTGCAATGTTCTGTCTTCTATATACTTTTTCTAAATACAAAAAATAATAAAATATTTATGCAAGTAAAATGTTTATTGCATAACAACAAAAAAAACCAAACCAAAACCAAAACAAAACCCACTCAAACCTTAAAACCCATCTAACCTTTCTAAATTCATTTAGAATCTGAATGTAAATGATTAGAATTGGTTATTCCATTTTATACTGAAAGGTCCTCACACGAAAGATCATATTACTACATTACTCTTGCAACATAACTGACAAAAACATAGTTGTGACTTAAAGTACAAAATTCATAGTAATAAAGGGGTTTCTTTTTATGTCATTAGCAGTCATTACCTTACCTCTTTATAACTAGCAATAGAATAGATGTAATTTAAAATTTCAGTGAGATTTTATAAACTGTCATCAAGTGACGTATTGTCATCTTGAGTCATATTTTATAGGTCTTATCAATTAAAGAAAATTGCAGCTTTAGATGCTTCTAAATAAACCATAGGCAAAAACTATTTATCATGCCTTATTAAAAATATCACTGAAATAGTTCTTTCTTTATTGAGGCTGGCAACCAGTTCAATGGAGAGAGATCTGGGAGTGCTGGTGAATGGCAAGTTGCATATGAGTCAGCAGTGCCCGAGCAGACAGGAGGGCCAACTATGTCCTGGGGGTCATCAGGCAAAGCATCACCAGCTGGGTGAGGGAGGGGATTGTCCCACTCTACATATCAGTGAGGTGGGGTATGGCCCCACCTCAGCTTCTGTGTGCAGTTTTGGATGTCTCAATATAAGAAGGACATCAAACTATTAGAGTGTGTGCAGATGAAGTTTTGAGGGCAAAACTCAGGAGGAGAGGCTGTCTCTGGTGACCATCAACAGGACACAGAGAACAGAACGAAGCTGTGTCAGAGGAAGCTCACACTGGACATTAGGAAAAGGTTCTCTGCTGAGAGGGTGGTTAGCAACTACAACAGGCTCACCAGGGAAATGGTCATGGCACCAAGCCTGTCAGAGTTCAAGGAGCATATAGGGGATGGTCTTAGTCATTTTAGTGTAATTTAGAGTAATTTTAGGTAGTTCAGCAAGGCCCAGGGAGTTAGACTTATGGGTCCTTTCCAGCTTGAGAAATTCTATGAATCTATGATGGCATTTTTCTGTAGTTTGTTTGTGAAAAAGTAGATAATTGCACCTCATTTAATAAAATTCTTCAGTACAAAGAACACATCTATGAAATAATCATGAATGATTACTTTCATAAACACATATTTTGTGTGTTTTGGAAACTGTTAATATGAGGAGTTAGTTAAATGACTTTTTTAAAATAGGACTTTAAAATCACCTTTTTAAAATGTCTTACTGACAAAAATCTAAAACCAAGCCATGTATACCAATGACAAGCTTAAAAATAAATTTTAGCATGTCGATACCAACTGTTAAGCTGCTAAACTGCCAGATTTATAACAACCAAAGCATCACAAAGTGTTACAATTGTGTAGCATCAGCATTACACATTCATCGATAACTCATTTACCTAATTTAGTTCTAACAGCCAGCCAGCTCTTAAACCATAAAAATATACACCTCTACTTGCTTATCATCTTTACTATTTTAGATTTTTACAGACTTTATTTTGAATAGATAAAAGCCAACACCTGTGCTTCTTTTCTGTGTTATGAAAAAATCAAAACTTGTCAGAAGTTGTTTGTTTTTCTCCTCTCATCACTTGAATCTAGACGTACTGCATCCCAGATAAGTGCTCTAATCAGTTTGTCTCCCTTTCTCAATTTCTTCTATTGCTGTTGATCAACTTCACATAAATTATATACTCATTAGACCATGCATCTAAGATTAATTTTATTTCTCTCTCCGTGGTTGTCAAAGGGCACTTCAAAATAATTTGGATTGCTCTCCAAGTAGAATGGTTTGGGTTCGTTGTTGGTTTGGTGGTATTTTTTGGTTGGGTTTTTTTTTTGTTTTTTTGGGTTTTTTGGTTGGGTGGGTTTTTGTTTGGTTTTGTTTTTTGTCAAAATTTCAGAAATTATTGTGGTTTAGGAAAACAGTGTCTATCACATCTATTAAGTAATCAAACTTCTCACATCAAGTTAATAGTGGGTACAAAATAGAAACACAAATTTCTGCAGTTTATTTAGGGACCTGCGAGCAACCATTGCAACTGAAGACAAACATTTTTTGAGATTTCAGTGAGCCTGATCTAAGTAGAACCCTGTAGAGTCATCCTATATTTATGGGCCCTGACAGTATCGGACTCAGATGGGTAGTCTTGTACTGGTCATTTTTAATTTGTAAATATCGTGCTTAATTTAGTAACCTTTAACTATTTATTCCATCATATCAGTTTATTGCAAAGACCTATTTCTGCTCCATCCACTCTGGACAGGATATCTCATCTTTTAGTCAAAAAAGTTATTTCAAATAATACAGAAAAAGTGATGAACTAATTATTTGCTAACCTGGCAGAAAAGTTCATTTATTAACTGAT
Organism: Sclerurus mexicanus; assembly: GCA_013396755.1. NCBI lineage: Eukaryota > Metazoa > Chordata > Aves > Passeriformes > Furnariidae > Sclerurus > Sclerurus mexicanus. Next base: position 377,195 of record VWZF01001079.1, read on the forward strand.
ATTTGTACCTGAGCAAACTTAAAATCAAAACTTCAACTCTGCCACATTTTCTATGCAAAAACTTGGTTTTTGGTTAAGAATTTCAAAAATTAGTCAGCAGTAATCTCATACTCCCTCTCCCACAGGAATAGAAGATCAGTCTTCTGGATATCTTGTAAATATTATCTTCTTTTTCAATTAAGTATCCTAAGCTGTTTTCCAGTGATATGATTATCCTTCACTTGACAGTATATTTTTAATACAGACAATGATCCCTTAAAGCAACAGTCTAAAACAAATTAATAGTAAAGCCCTAATTTTAAAGCAAAAAGAGAAAAGGCTGAATTTTTTGAGAGCACATTAACAACTCTTGCAAATTTCACACTTTTTTTAATAATTAGAAAAGTTAATTCAGTTATTCCCAGAAGTCTACGTGCAGTTATCAAATCCTTCATCTTTTTATGACTGCCCCGAGGTTTGTTTTTCATTTTTAGTAAATGAGTCCTGCTCTGATGTTAACTGTGCTGATGTTCTTAATGGTCAGACTGAAGTTTTGGGGTTTATTCTTTAAAATTATGGTATCATTCTGGATATCTCTGCTAAGTTTTCATTGTACAATACCTCATTTTTTCACATGTTCCCATCTCCCACACACCTTATTTCACAGATCAGGCTTTGACATGGCCTCTTTTCATTTTCTTATCAAATCCTTCCATACCTACTGACAAATATTAGAACAAGAACATCTAAACACAAATATATGTATGTGTAAATATTTACATACATATACACACACATAGAGATATAAGAATGAATACTTGTAGCTGTGTCCATATCTCCATTGGGTGTGATCTAGTCAGTTCTGCATTACTGTGTAAGAAATCATACAGTATATTCTATCTGCTTGTTCTGAAACACTTCTCTGACTTCTTATTTGAATAGTCATAATGAAGTTTTTTTGCAAATTTCATCTCAATGTAAACATTGAACCAATTGAGATTATTCTAAAAGAGAACAAAATTGCTCAGACAGGGATTGGCCATGTCGCTCTAAAAATTAGCTTTGGAAAAATATTCTCATTTTATCATTTAATGTAATATTAATAAGCAGAATTATGGGGAAATGTTCTTTTTCTTTCCTTTGGTTTTTGTTGTTTTTTTTTTTCATTTGGTTGGTTTTTGTTTGTTTGTTTGTTTGTTTGTTTGTTTTTAATTATAAACATGGACAAATGATGGGATCAGGATATATTTTCTTCTCCTTAAAGTCAAAAAAACATATTTGTCTAAACCTCAGAGGCTGAGAAGAAATGACATCAGAAAATTACTTCCTACCTTAGAAAGTATGAATAATACCAAAACTATCAATTTCTCTTTGCTAGCTGTTTCAAAAATATCAGCTCTGAATCTCTGTATTCAGATTATTTTACTCCATAGTGAATCATAAACTCTTCATCCTTTCTCCTTTTTTCTAGGAATACCTTTTCTATTATACATACATATATATATATATATATATATATATGTAAAATATCTTTTTTTTTCACTAAAATGTTTCTCCAATAGTATTTCTTAAATCTGAAACCTGATTAATTATTACTTGTTTCTTTTGGACCTTTCTGACATATGATCTCTTTTACTGGGTTGTCTTCTTTATTTTCCCTCCAATAATTGGATGTCTTTTTAATGATAATATATTACATGTTCTTCCCTTCATAGCTATTTTCATTGTGAGAAAAAGCTTACTATTGTAATATTACTAATCCAATTTGTATTCCTAATGTTAGCTTCATAAAAATCTCAACTCATGCAACTATGATCAACTGGGGATTCTCAAAATTACTGAGAATTGAGAACCTAATTATACAAAGTTCATTTAGAAGTAGTCACATATCATAAATCAGCTATTAGTGGAACTACTGAAGAGAATGAAATTAACTTTCAAAATGTTTCATACTGGTACCGCACAGTATTTCAACCTCAAGACAAAGAAGGTAAATGTTTTCGGTGACACTATTATGGTAGCTGCAGTTGAGACAACAAAGACCTTTTTAATTATCAGGAAAAATCCTATAACAGGAATTAGGTGGGCAACTGATTCTCTCTGAATATTTCTGTAAGCCATCTATACAATTCTTTTGTAGAAACTCATGGCAAATTCTGGTTATCTTATAATAGCAGAAAAGTTCATAGCAGTCCATAGTTCTTATTTATCATACGAAAAAAACAGGACTAAGTTTTAAAAATTACCTCATCTTTCAGGATTTACCTTTGAACTTTTTTCGGGGGGGGGCTTTTCGGTTTTGGGGAATCTGTTTTAGTGGGTGGTTTTTGTTGAAAGAAAACAGAAAAAAAAATACCAACAAATGTCTTCACAGTCAAATTCTCTAAATTTTCTAAAAATGGTAATGACTGCTCATTCGATTTCTGTTCAGAGTTCAGTCTAAACCACCCATGAGTCTGCAGCATGGTTCAGCTCTGCCACTCTCACTGTAGTTCAAAAAACAAACTTCTGAAACTGAGCAGCATCAGAGAAACAAAATGGCAGATACAAGAGTCAATGCTGTCTACATCTCCCTGGAGGCTTAATAACTCACTAGGAATTCTAGTAAAAGCAGCAGTTGTACAGTTAGGCAATGTATAAATTATTGGACATCAGTTTCTTAATGCTCCTGAAATTATTAAGCAACAGAACTGCAGAAAATAGTAATTATTTCTGTATCAGCAAATCTAGGGAAACATACCATGGAGAACAAGGCTCTTATGTTTTTTTTTAGTATATGAACCTTGTAGCTTTATTTAAGTCTGTTATATTTTCTTGCACGTATGCCATGAAATTAGTTTATGATGACAAGAAATATCATCTGGAAACAAAACTGTAACAAATGACACTTTCATGGAAAAGATCAAAGTTCTTAGAGAAACAATAGGGGAACATTTCTTGCTTGAAGACATAGTGAATGGAAAGGGATACCTCATGGCATATGTTCCTGACTGATAAAATGAAATAAAATAAGGAACGTCTAAAATCTCTCATCAGATCCACATTCCACACAAACTTTAAAAATCCACTGAGGGAACGGCTAAGCTCACATAAATCAATAAGTGTTATGTAACTTTTCTATTATGGTTCTCATTCCTTGACAATGTACAGAGATTTCTTTGGAATCATGGAAGTTCTGCAAGAGGTTTAGGACCCCACTTGATTTTTTTATACTATGTTCAATTCAGAGTTACAAATCATGAACAAAATTGCAGTTCTGTAAAGATATTGGGATGCAGCAAACATTGCCCAAACAGACAGTATCTCCAGAAATATAACAAATAATTAATAGACACTGACGACACCATGAACTTATCACATGCATATTTTTCTAAAACCTGTTTACTACTTCTTATTAGAAGGACAAAAAACCCCAAAACAACAACATCTAAGATCAGACATCAAATGCTTAGAAAATTTTTGTTTTCTTTCTGTTTTGAAGCATCAGTAAAAGATCTCTGTTGACTACGGATTTAAACCAAATACCACCAGTGAACATGGCCAAAATCTCTCTTACATTTTGGTTATTAACCCTTGTAATTTTTTTTTGAGCACAGAAAATCATAAAATATTTCTTTGTTGCGAGGAATTACATTATAAGACCCTTCAGACACAAGTAACCTTTACAAATTATTACAGGATAATATAACTTCCCTTTGTTGATCATCCATATGGGTACAACTAATACTGCCAAGGGAGAGTGTGAGCACTGAAGTGTGTCCACAGGGCATGAGATCAGAGTGAAGAGCACAGGAGACTGGAGGCGTTCTCCTCAATAAAAGGGGAAAAGTTCAGGTAGGAGTCTCAGATCCCTGCAGAACAGCACTTGACTAAGGAGCTGGTGCTGGGCAACAAGGCTTTGACCTCTTTGATCAGTGTTCTCTTCAAGGAATGAGTACAGGAGGTGAAACGTGATTTTATTATTGGCACTGGACAAGCCAGCTAGGTGTAAGAGCAAAAAGCCATTCAAATAAGTGATATCTAACAGAAGCTTTGGTCACAATAAGCATTAGCAGAAGATCTGGAGGGAAGTGAGGAAGGCAAGTTACAGAATCAACTCCTTGGACTTTGGACTTCAGCCAAGCAGATTTCAACTTATTTGTGAAGTAGTAAACAAGATCTCATGGGCTGATGTCTTGAAGGGCTACGGGGCCCAGTAAATCTTGTTTGACTTCAGGGGCAGCTTTCTTAAAGCTCAAGAATGATGCATCTATTTATGTAAATATACATAGGCATAGCAGGAGTCTGCTGGGGCTGAGCAGGACATTCTTGATTGAGGTGTTTACACTAAAATGTGGGGAAAAAAATAAGTCAAAACAGTGTATAAAATGTGAAAACAGGGACAAGCTACTTGAAAGGGTTATAGAATCCTAGAATTACTAAGAATCACTTTAAGATCAAGTCCAGTTGCCAACCTAGCACCACTGCCATGTTCACCATTAAACCATGTTGCTCAGGAATGCAGAGATTGAAGGAGGAAGAACAAAGCTCAGACGAAAATGGCGAGGAAGAGGAAGAACAGTGATTCTAGAAACCATTCTATAGGTGGATCAACAACAGAAGTAAAATGAAGGACATGATGACCTGCTGCGTGAGTGGGAAAAATGACCTCGGGATGAAGATAAAGAAAAGACTGGGGCACTCAATGTTCCCTTTGCATCTCTCTTCATTAGGCTGCCCTCAGGCTTCCCAATTCTCAATAAAATTGAGTTTTAAAAAGAAAAGTATTAGCCACAGCACAGGAGAGACAATACAAGAAATTATATAAATAAACAGGATATATGCAAGTTCATGATACTTGACTGCATGTACCTAGGGGTTCTTGGTGTGTCACAGTGAGAGGCTGCACTGTAGCATTTTTGAAAGGTTGTGAAAATCCAAGGGTGATTTACCAGGACCAGAAAAAAAAAATTCTTTATTTTTCACTTTCAAGAAAAACCAAGGATCCTAGCAACTATCTATCTGTCAAGTTCACCTCAGACCTCCAGAAAATTATGGTGAAAGTGTTTATCAAAACTATTCACAAGCACACAAAGGAACAAAAGGTGAACAGGAACAGCCAGCCTTTGCCAATATAAATCATTCTTGACTATCTTCCTGCTTTCTTTTATGAAAGGATTTAGCTTGATGTCAATGAAGTTTTCACAACACAGTTTTCCACTATGTCCTTGTAGACAAATTGAGGGCATATGGACGGGACAGGTAGACTAATATGTGAGTGGTAAATGTCTGGACCATCAGGCTGAGACATCAGGGGCCAATTGTTTAAAGTCAAGCTAGTGGACAGTGACTTGGAGCATTTCCTGAAGATTCAACTGTGGTTGAATTTATAGAATACATTCACCAGTCTGGAGTATGGGATTGAACACAACCTGACAACATTTACAGATGGCACCCTAAAGGGCAGGACTGCCATTCAGACAGACTTTTTTGGCAGAATTTGACTGGAAGAATAACAGAATTCTCATTACATTCCGAAACAGAAAAGCAAAGTCCTAAACCTGGAACAGCATCATCCCATGCAAAAATTATTTGCTAGGTGGCAGTTCTAACAAAAAGGACCTGAAATCCTGGTAAAACACAAGTTGACTCTGGTGCACTTCTGTGGAATTGAAAGCTTACTTCATGTTGGGTTGCGTGAGCAAGAACATAGCCAGCAGCTAAACAGAGAGAGTTAAAGCTCATCTGCTTGACACTCAGGAGGCCCCATCTGGAATGCTCTGTCCAATGCAGGGCTCTCCAGTACTAAAGAGATTCTGACATTGACAGACTAGAACAAGTATAGAGAAGAGCCACTAAAATTGTCAAGATGCTGAAGAATGTGATGTATGAAAAAGAGAGGATGAAGGAAATGGATTTTTTTGGCCTGGAAAAGTGGTGGTTAAGTGAAAATCTTACTGCACTGTTCAGTTTAGGAAAAATGGAGCCAGAATATTTTCATAGACCCACAACAGAAGTAGAGGAAATCAACATAATCAGTAAAATTCAAATTTAAATTAGGCATAATGGTGAGGGCATCCAGACACCATAACAGGTTTTCAGAAACGTTTTAGAATCTCCATCCACGGAGATATCAAATTTTCAACTGGGCAAAACACAGAGCAATCTGACAAAACTTTGAGGTTATCCATGCTTTGAGCAGGAGTGGAACTCCAAGAGACTAGATCGCCCTTCAAAGTTTACATCACTGAAGCTTTTTCCTAGCAGAAAATTTTCAAAGCAGGAAATTGCAAAATCATTTTTCAGGTTCTGCCATCAAATTGATGTAGTTATGTCCCATAGAAATGAAAGAAAAAAAAGAAAAAAAGATAAGGAGCTAACATCTAGAGAGTTATTGCTTTTGTTATTACAGGTTTTAAATGGTGTAGATTTTTAGACAGGACATTAGCACACTTATATTTAGAAAATTTAAAAAAAAATCAAACCACCTCAAAATAAATTTATTTAATCTGCTGCTTAAATATTATCTTAATATTTAAAAGAAATTTCATGCCTTCATTTTTACCTCTGCAAAAAGGAACTGGAAAATCCCATGATGCACCATTTCCAGGACTCACAATACATGTCAACATGGCATGGCCCTCTAGGATGTAACCAGAGATACAGCTGTATCGGATTTTATCTCCAATGTTGAATCTTGTTCCATGAAGTACTCCTTTAGGTATTTCTCCTGGGTTGCCACATGTGTGACTAGGTAATACTGTCAAAAGAAAGAATGAAATATGTTACAACTAAAAGTTGCAGAATTAAGTAATAAATACTTAAAAAAAGAAAAGCATCCTACAAATCTTGCTGATTTTCTTTGAATGAAGTAAAAGAACTTTATATTTAATTTTCTACTCTGTGAATATTGCAAAATATATTCATACAACATAATTATAGATGCAGGTAGTAGAAAGCAGTTTTCATTTAGGTGGTGAAATAGCAATTTTAAAGAATCCAATAGTTAACTGATCTTTGACCAGTAAATTAGTCTCAAGTATTTAAAAAAAAGTTTGATTTTCTGTTTAGTTTCAAATTAGTCCAGGTTCTATAAAATTAATTACGTCAATATTTGTTAAAAGAAACAGGAAATACGAAGGGAACTAAGCAGTGACATTGGGAAGATATGAATGGACATATTTTCCTTTTTTATTGCAGAAACTTACTACCATTTGTAAACATTAGTTATTTGAAAGAGATTGTCTGAACAAGATTTTTAAAGATCATACTCCTCCATCTATGAAAAACAAATGTGAGTAGGGGAGGAGGAAAACACAACTGGTTTCATTCTTGAACTTCTTTGAAAATTATTAATGGCATCCCATTCCTTTCACTGAAGCAGTACAACCTAAAATTCTTTAATTTCCTTTAGAGAAGAATAAATAAGTGCAGGAAGCTGAAATATGTCATGAACAGAGCACAGAAGATAAACATGCTTGTCAAAGAAATGGTGGTCCGAAAAGCCTGCAAGCTTGCATGTAATTCAGGTATCGTTTCAGGGGCCTCATGTTCCATGAACAAATTCCTTCACCTCGTACTCCTCTCTTTCCTTACTCTATCTATGTGCAGAATAAAGATAACCACACCAACCTCACCAACATGCATGTTGAGAGGATTAATTACCCAATACAGGCATATGCAAAGTGTTGTAAAGCATTATATCAATATTAATTAAGCTCCATTATACCATATGAATTCAGTTACTGAATGCATACCCTTGCTTCATTACTCAAAGAGTTAGTCACACTGGCATTTAAATGATAGTAAATACACTTAATTTACAACCCAAATTATATAACAAATTTTTGAAAAGATAAAAAAAATAAAAGAGAGAACTTACAGCATCATTTTATGAGAAAAATACCAAAATATTCTATAAATATTAGCAAGAAAATAAAAGCCACGTAACACTCTAACGAGCGATAACTTAGACATATGTTCTACTAATGTTGCAGAACAAAGATCTAAGATTTCTGTGCACTGCAGAAACTACTTAAGATTGTTGTGGCAGTAGCTATCAAAGGTAGAAGCAAACAATATAATACCTGGCTTATTTTGTACTGTTTCGGCAGAGATAAGAGACAAAGGTATTTATTTTGATGTACTCATTTACATCGGAAAGTCGGTGTTTGATTCACATATATGAAAAAGAATACATATAAAATAAAGTGACATCAGAATAATTTGAATAAATTGAATACATGGATTTACATTCAAAAAGTTGAAAAAAATTATACATTATAAGTTACAGTATATACTGCTATGTTTTTTTAGCACAATGAAAAATGCTACCTCTCTCTTGGCAAACTTTCCCTTTTTTGCTGCCTTAGTCATGGTAGGTTAACAGAGGCAATTGTGCAATACAAGTCAAACAAATAAAAATTTGTTACCTGCTTTGACACAGGGAAATGCCTGAATTTGAAACAAGAAGCTCTTTATGTTCATTTCAAATGAACATGTTTTTATGAAACACTGTAAAATGGAGTAGTTTCAACAAAAGATCTGGTGCACACAGCAAAAATTTATACAATCCGAAAGTCAGCATTTATTTTTTGAGTGGGTATGCTATCAGAAAAAAAAAATGCATTATTCAAGGCTATTATGACTTTTGATAAGTTGCATTCTCAAGGGAAGCACATCACAGCAAATCTACATCTGCCATATACATGACAACTGTCACTATTAAACTGTTGAAGTTTTACTGCAGCAAGTCAGTCTTCCATCTGTGTAAAGAAGGTCTCCTACAATATGATGTTTACCTGCATCTTCTTACCACTACATCTGTCAAGAACTGTCAAGAAAAAATGGTACTTGGCATCCTGAAACTGGCACATATTTTACCACAATCTCCTAAAACCCAGTAAAAGATGAGTGATCTGAGAATGACAACCATGTTCAATAATACATGCATACAGTTCACAGGATTTCACCGCTTGTCAAGATCAAGCATTCAACTACATTATTTATGTGCTTTCCTAAAACTTATATTTAAATATATTGAAGTAGCTGCACAGTTTCATCTGCACAGACTTTACTGCTCCTAGTCTAGACCTAAGAAGAATTATCTTTTAAAAGTTCCTAACAGTGACCAAAATAGTTTAATCTTTGGATTATGAGAGTTCTGGCTGACCAAAGCTATCATACACACCCATCAAGCTTTAAATTCATTGCCAAGTTTTCAGTAAAAGATCTGTATTTGTCTGTAATGTTACTGAGGTCTACTGTCATTAGGATTGAGAATCTTCAGTCACAGATGCTTAATTCATGAAATAACTTGATGTTAACTGTGTATTGAGAACAATTATGAACTATACTACACAGAAACACTTAAGATAATGGATTTATATTTTTTTTATATATATAAAGAACTAACACTAGAGTGTTCTCAGCATGCTTCATCTCATTTTTCTTTACCCAGGTCCTTTCCAGGTTTGGGGAATAAAAATAAAAATTACAGTGAATGAAAAATAATCTGTTTAGTCTTAGTATTTCGTCTTAGCAAAAATATGTACAGAGGGATTGCCAAGCAGGTCCATCTCTGAAGATTTCCTCCTCAGGTGTTTATCTTCACCATTTCAACAGACATAAAAACCTGTGTAGACTTCACTTCCTAGCACAGATCAATCTGAAACATTGTTTATTAATTAAGATTTATTAATGAAACTAAAGCTAAAAGATAGGTCTTCGTCATATATTACCTCTACTTTCCTAGACAAACTGTTTAAAAAATCCACATGATCAAAATCCATGATTCAATTTATCAATTAGCTAAAATGTCAAAGCTTTAACTCACTATTTAAACTAACTGTGCATGCTACATACTTATTTTTTTTATAAAAGTGTTAAAAATGTATAAGCTATTTTCTAAAATGTAACACTAATACTCATTATCAGAGGCAACAGGCTACTTCACAGCAGGACTGTAAAAAAGAGTTGAGAAATGGCACCATTTTTGATGATATATGAAGGGCATTAAATAAACTCATATTTAACAAATTACTCATTCTCAGATAGTGTGTACCAGAGTATTCATTGATACAGCCTTTTGAAGACTCTTTCTGAAGCTAACCTCCATCTGTGTTTGCAACATAGGCCACTTGAAAGCATATTGACAGCACCTTAAACATAGTAATCCTGTGCTTTCACTTCAGGACAGTTTTTGGTTTGTTTGTTTTTTGTTTGGTTGGTTTTTTTGGTGTTTTTTATTTTTTTTTTAAGTATGTATTAGATTTCATCATCTATCCCTTTCTGATTTACAGTAACAGAGAAATCACCTAAAATTAAACAGCAGTGGTTGGTATTGAAAAAAATCACTGAACTGAATAAACTTTTGAAGGACTGTTTTATTTCACCCAAGTTATCTTACCATGGAGTCCACACTAGAATTTAAGAGTCTCTAAATATCCAATAAGCAATGCCTATATGTGTTTCATGTGTTCACGTCAAACTCTTTATGGCAATACCTGCTTTGGTAGGTTTTATTTTCTACTTTGGGTTAAAATGTCACTTTAAAAAAGATACTTTCTGAAAAATTCTGAAAGATGTGAGGTCTCTGGCAGTGCAAGTCCTATTAATTGTTACATGAATAAGGCAGCTGGATTTGAAATAAATTATAAACTATGAAAACTAACATCCCAAATTTTACTGAGGTTGGTATACAGAGGCTCAGTTTTGACAATGATGTCAGGACTGCATAATCGATTTCTTTTTTTCTCAGATGTCACAATCATCAACTAGATTGCAAAGATTGCCTAGAGGCCTAAACAGCACAAAACTCACACTGCTTATGACAGCTAAAATTACAGTTTCTGTGAACTAGTTGCTCAGTTTTTCTAGGGCAGACAACAGTTGGAACTTGACAGCAACAATTCAGAGAGCAGCTTAACACCAATTAAGAAAAATAGGAAGGGGAAAGAAGAAAGGAAGGAAAAAGGTGAATGTTTTTCATCTACTTATTTCAATATCTATATACAGCTTTACAAGGATATATTCTATTTGTTCCTTTTCCTGCTCTTAATGAAGCAACTGGAAAAGTTCTCCATATTGCACCTAAGTTTAGGCAAATGCAAGATTCCTGACTTTTTGCTGTTCCACAGTTCCCCTGTTACAGTACCCTATGTATCTTCTAACATCACCTTACATTGGTGGCCAAGGGCAAAACCACACACAAAGGAAAAAGCATAGTTTAGGAGGAAGTCAGATAGTCCCTAGATACCACTGACAGCTTTGAATTTACAACACTGGGAGGAACTTTAGAAGCTCTGTGGAGAAAATCGGGGTTACAGAAAATTTCAGGGCATATGTCAAGATGTTCAATAGGCATGACACACAGCCCATTATACCGTGTCTGCATGGATACGCTAAGTGTTGCATTTAGAGGTTTCATGCGTAAACAGAAGATATACATTGAACTGTATTTACAGAATCACAGAAGAAGGAAACTTTTGAGGAGAGCAACTATACTCATTATAAAGAGGAAAATAAGTTAAAAAATGCTAAATTTTCTTGCAAGAATGAAAGTCAAAGTCTCTGCTCCAATTGAAAAGCAGTTTCATTTCAAAAGGAATTCAAGGGAAAAAAGAACACTTAATAGTAATTCAAAATAGAAAAAGTGCTGTACTGAATAAAAAATGAGCTTATATATTTATACATATATAAAAAAGTAATAAATCTATTTTTGAAATAATATAATGGGTTTTGTCTAAGATGCAAATAATGAAATTTGCCTTGAAAAACTAATTCTAAAGAATTCTTTAAAACTGTACTTGCCATTTATACCCAGAAAAAAAGACTAAAAAAAAAAATAAATCAATATATTTGATTTAAGTTTCCAATGCCTTACATTAAACCCCATTATGGTAGATTTTGACATTTCTTTTTTAAATAATTGCAAATATTGAATCAATTGGAAAGTATGTGATATTTCACTGTCAATTTATTAAACAACTTTGTCCTTTCTATTTCCAGGAGCTATGTACAATGAATACTTTATTATCTATTAGGTCTGATTTCTACAATAGCATGGAACACTGTAGATGCACGTAGGTCATTTATGAGAGAACAGTACCACAACAGAAATGGCACTGTGCCACCCTTTGGGAAATTCTTCTTTATTCTCAAAATCAACATGGTTTACAAACTTGTTTATATGGAAGTGATGCTTTTTGGAAAGCAAAAGAGATGAAGCCAGAGCAGATTGCCTAGACCATGTCTAGTTTAGTTTATAGTATTTCAAAAGACAAAAACCCCACAGACTCCCCGGGTAACCTTTTGCAGTGTTTGAATGACCTCACAGAATAAATTTATTGTTGTTGTTGCTATTAGTATTTAAAAGATTTTTCCTCTGTTTAAATGGAATTTTGTATATTTCATTTTGTCTTCATTGCCTCTTGTCTTGCCACTGGCCACCACTGGGAAAAGTCAAACTGCATCATATCTTTACTCCTCCCCAGAAGGGAATTTACCTCAGTAAGATTCCCCTGGGCCTTCTCTTCTCCAGGGTGAACAATCGCAGATCTCCGTCTCAGGAGATCTGGTCAGATGTGCCAAGCCTTTAACCATATTTGTGGCCCTTTGCTGGATTCACTTCAGTATGTTCATGTCTCATACTGGGGACCCAGAACTGGTTACGTCACTCCAGGTTTGGTCTCACTGGTGTTGAGGAGGAGTGAACAATCATCTCGCTCAACCTGCTGAAGCACTCTGCATAATGCAACCCAGAACAGTACTGGTCTTCTTAGCCACAAGGACATAGTGCCAATCCCAGACACAAGACTTTGGACTTCCCTTCATTGAGCTTTATGAGATTTCTAGCTGCCTATTTCTCCATCCAACGAAGATCCCTTTGAACGGCATCTGGTATATCAGACATTCTTTCAAGTTTTCTATCACCTGGAAACGTGCTGAGCATACAGTATGTTATATAAGTCATTAATGAAGACATTAGAAACCACTGGGCCCAGTAATGGCTCTTTTTCTATTTCAGTAGTGATAGGCCTCAGCAAACTGAGTATCTTTATCAGGTTTTAACTTTCTGTTCAACAGTAGATTGGAAGAGCTAAAATGGAGTCACTAAGGGGAAATCATGCACAGAGTTTTCACCTTTATTCACCCAAAAATGAAATGAGGAAATTTTTCTCCCATCCACAGTTACAAAAAATCATGATCAGAATCAACTGCTTGAAGGGTAGTACCAAGCTGTTGTGATCAGCACATGTGCACATGCACACACCCATGCAAACACAACTAAGCTGGGAAAGCTTTGGTCTGCAAGTTATCTAACATCACAAATTTACATCCTTCTTAAAAATTATGTCATCAAAAATTAATGGATTTCATAAAGTTTACTCTAGGGGAAGGAAAAGTTGACTCAGAAACAAAAACATATAAAGTGCAAGTTCATGGAATACCTGATAATTAAGTTATATTTACACTAAAAGGTGTCAAATGTAACATTCAACAGTCTATATAGCACAGATATGTACATATTGCAACATCAAACATAGCCCCCTATTTACCTGATGGCAGCCTTTTTGTTCAGTCTGTCTTTGTTGGGCCTACTTGTGATTTTTTTTGTCTTAATCTAAAAAACCAAACAGAAACCCACAGACTTATTGGCTTATAGAAGTCAAGTTGTTATGTTTATTATTGTTATTTGAGCAAATAGAAATCTGTATTTTCATACAATCCCAGGACAACAGGAAATCTCTTTCCTGTTACATGCTAATTTCTGTATTTGTGCACACATAAATCACTGCGATATTTCCTAGATAAAATATTTGGATCATATCACTTTTGAAAGATATAGCTTTCTTGTTTTACAAGCATTTACCCAATGTCTGTCCATCTCTAAGGATGTACAAAATTGTATTGAACTGAAGGCTATGAAAATCATTTAGAAGTATGCAGCAACTTTAAAACTTTAATACATCTTTCACATTGAGATTGATACTTTAATTTTCTTTTGCAGGTAATAACCAAAGATTGATGGATTTTATTTTTAGTGTGTTTACTTTTATTATGTAATAAATGTCTTGCTGTTGGTTATAAGACCATAAAAGTCAATATCATACAAACAATGCCAGAAAACTCTCAAGTGCAAAGGCAATCTGAAGTTAAAGCTAAAACTTTCTATATCCTTGTATTTATTTTGCCTCAGATGTACTACACACTTTCCTAGATGCACTGAGATCAATGAGCAATATTTTGAGTTTTTAGATCTCTCTTCTTGAAAGAGGAGGAGAACAAGTGAAGCATGACTGTCCAGGCCAAGGCTATAAAAAGTATTTGAGGCTGTGCAAAATTTAGAAATGGAAACTTTTCCATCTATTAGAGATCAAAAGTAATTAGTCATTGTTTTAAAAATATCAAAATAATGCCCTTCCATCTCTAAAAAAGGTCAGTGTACTCTGTGGTCAGTCTTCTAGTTTGTCTGTACAATCATCCCAAGGGTGTGCAGTATTTGCCCTTCTCATTCTGAGAAAGACTGTGATGACCTGCAATGAAGGAACTCCTGTTTTCTCAACTATCCTTACACAGCATTACTTCCAAACTGTCAACAATAAAGACATAATTGGAAGACTACCTCTAGCTCATCACCCCATGTATGACAACAAATAAACCCAAGAAAATATCTTTTTTAACCTGGCTGCTTTTGAGGATCCCATTAGGCAAAAGATCTACACTCATAAAAAACAAGTCCATCCTCTGCTGGAAAGCCCATAGGATATGAGGGTCAAAACATCAATATCTCCATGTGTTAAACAAGGTACTTATCAAGCAAAAATATAAGTACATGAAACTGCTATGACCTTTTCTGGATGCTTGCATACATATCTGATTACCCATGTTCAAATAAGAGTAATTGAACATGATGCAAATGCAGAGCAGGGCTACTAAAGTGATCTAGAGCCGGAAAGCTTGTAAGAGGATACTGGAAGATTTTTCCAGCCACAATGAGAGAAATTAAGACTAAAATGCAGTCATTATAAAGACACTGGAAGACAACATCAGATCATAAGAAATATTATACCATCTGAATGCATGGCTTGTGAAAAAATGAAAGTGTAGGAACAAATCACAATTACAAGCAGGTTGAAATGAGAAGCTGTCTTAGTTCAAGGGGAGAACTAAGATATCTATGTTTGCCAAGAAATAAGCCCTCTCCTTTAAAATGTAGAAAACAGAACTTTAATTAGGATATATATATATGAAAAGGATAACAGCTCTTAACCACAATATGTATATCCAGAAAGGACCAAACACCAACAGCTTGTAATAACACCACCCCTACCCCCATCCCCCCCCCTCCTC
>VWZF01001079.1:392574-541976 GCA_013396755.1 Sclerurus mexicanus
AGGCAAACAGTTAAAAGGTCTTTTGGCTACCCCCCAAAAAAAAAGGGGAGACTGCAATTATATCTAAGGACAGCAGGTGGCGATGATGCACCTCAGCTGCTGCCATCGCTCTCTCAGGGGACGCAGTTATATTTACAGACAGCAGGCAGTGATGTCACGCCCCAGTTGGTTGCTCGCTCTCTCTCTCTCTTTCTGGGGATGGCAGGAGCACAGTCATCAGGTCAGCTCCAGTGGTGTCAATGACGAGAGCAGCAGAAGAAAACCTATCTCCATAGTACAGGAAACAGACGTGCTCTCTCTCTTCTCCAGGGCAGCTGCCACAATGCCCACGGTCGGCCACAGATGAAAACGGTCGAGTTAGGGAGGGGAAGACAGACTCCTAGCTATCCAGTGATGCCAGATACCTTTTGCCTCCGCCTCGCTCACACCGCCGATTGCTGAGCTCCTGACCTGCGCAGAAAAGCGCAGAAACCCCAGCCACTTTCCCCACCTAAGCCTGTCTTCCCTCCCCCTCTCGGCCTGGGGAGAGATCAGAACAAAGGGCTCTGGCTAAAGTAGTTAGCATCAGGATCTGAATATTCATAGTGTCCTTTGTTAACCATCTTTACAGACACTAAGGCGGTGCCTCCAAGCTTTTAGGAAGGAATTTCAATGGAGTGTTGAAACTATAACAGAAGCATTCTAAGCAAAATATTAAACTATGGGATAGTTTCCACACAGTCATATGGAGAGAGGAGACTGGAGGGACTACAACTAGTCTGAAACTGACTTTAATTTACCAACTAATTTTAAATAAAAGTTACTCCCTGTATTTTAAGGAGTCTTGAGCAGGGAGTGAAGAACTTTCCTCATCTGGCTGACATAAATGGAAACAACACTTGCACACCTCCTATCATGTCAGCCTACCAACACACAGATGTGACTTGTCATTAAGACACTTAAAATTGAATTTGACAGAGAATAACTTCATTGACTTCTGATTTTACATGGAAATGCACACTTATTTCAAGATGGAAGACAAGTGTGTACGAAGATATAATTATATTGGGATATTAACATGATGAAACAAAATATGTTGCACAATAAAGATTTTTATATTCTTGTTACTAACAAAAAAGTAGTGGACTGTGAAAAGATTTGCATTTATCTTATCCAAATATACGTAAATGTTATACATCTAGGAATCAGAAGACTATTTTTTCCTATTTTTTATCCTGAAATCTCTGGAAACATGAGTTTGTCTGACCCATGTTGAGAATTATCATACAATGATGAGAGAATAAGATTACGCTTAATGACAGAAAGACAACAAGATACATGCTACAACTATACAGATCAGCGGTGATTAAAAATTGTTGGAAGAGAGATTTCACAAACAGATATTCTCTCTATTGTTCCCAATATCCTCTGCAATGAATGTTGCTACTAAATAAAATCAAATTTTGAATTATTAAGACCTGCCATACAAGGTAAGGACAGTAATTTTAAGAGAATAAAGCACAAGCTTACTTCTCCAAGTTTTAAAGTTGCAATGACATTGTATATAAATATCATACATACATACCAAATAATGTTTATTAATATAATCAAAATGCTTTATGTTTCAGTAAAATACATTGAAGAAGAAAAATTCTTTAACTCTTAACAGATAAAGCCTAATACAAAGTACCCCATCTCATGTATTACTCAATAAATACAAACTATGAAACACCTTGTACACACTACAATTCTGTTCTCAAAGCTAACTACTTACAGATCAGGGAAAATCTTCTAGAACTGAGACAAGAAAGACAGATTCAGTTTGGAAAATATCAGCTTCAGTTATAGATACACTACTGATGATTTAATAGAGGCTCATCTTCAGCTATCATCAGCTTGCCATCATATCTGCAGCCCCTTATTACTGGCTAAGGTAAGACAATATGTCCAAAAAACACATTGGCTTTTCTCTCTTTCTCTTTTTCTCCCTCTCCCTCTGTCTCTTTCTCTCTCTCTTTCCTTTCACCTTCATTTGCTGTTTATTGAGATTACAAAAAAGCCACCAGAACAATTTCTCCAGCACCAGGAGTGCTCTCTTCTCTGGCTCAGGCACTCCCCCACTTCTGGCACTGTGGTGATGTATAGCAAAGCTATGTAAAGGCCTGAGGGGTCTCACAAGCTTTCCATAGCTATTTTCTTATGCTTAATGCTTTCAAAACTCACACTCTTGCTACCAGAGGCATCAAACATCTTGTTTACAGACAATCATGAGGCAAATTTTTAACAGAATTACAGTATGATATACAAATCTCTTGTCTATGTCTGTAATTGAAAATGAAAGGAATTAATACGTGTCCTGAAGATGTAGCACAGCAGAAGTCATAGCCACGTAACTAATTTTTTTTGCTCACTCCTTATTGATACAGTGACTGGAAAAAGATCTTTGTCCTGTCCTATTCCCTGATCAAGGCTAAGAATTGTCTTGGACACAGGTTAGGATCACGCCAGAAGTCTGCATGGTTAAAATCCATGGATGACAGCAGTGCAGGTCTCAAGTGCCTGCAGTCCTTGTTCTTTCCAGTTTCCTGCAGGAACGTTGGGTCCTCTCCCTCTCTTAGTTCAATACTTTTTTTTTGTTGTTGCTAGAAATCCTTGTGGTAACAGAAATTCCGCAGTGGCTTTTTCAACTTTGTCCCCATTTGTTCTTAGAAATGGCATCAGAAAGCTATGTGAGTTATGCCAACTTTTGTCTGGTTAGCATTTGCAGGCTGATACTTCAACAAGGGTTTCAAATAACTTGCTCCCTGTTTTGTCTATATGGATAAATAGCAGCATAAGGGTAGGAGAAGAATCTGCCATCTCAAAAGCTTTAGCTAGGAGGGAATTTTGAATAGCTTGCTACCTGAGAAGTCCTCAAGTAACATACATTTCAATGTGCAGCACTTTGTGTACCAAAATGGAACAGAGAAGTATTTTGCACTCCACAGCTATAGTCTGTAAAAGTTAACATAGTTCTGATGAAAATACCAGTTTTAATGTGAGTTTAGTAAGCTGAGAGTTATAAAATTTCATAACTCAGATTACTTCAGAGGGAAGAAATTATTCCCAAATTAATTGGTTTTATGTGTGGTCACAAAATGCAACACATGTTTTCTATTTACCTAGACAAGGTGAGGCAGTCTGCAAAACAGCAAATTCTGTCACCAAACCTTTGTTTACAACACAACAATATGATTTTCTGTTGCTTATTTTCTGTGCTGCCTTGTGCTGTGCTCTTGTTTCTTACAGCGGTTTACACAAGCAATCCATGAATAATTGCAGAGAACTGACCTGACTTTCAAAGTTAAAAGAAGTCCCTCCACTACACATGCAATTGCATGTTTAGCTGGATGTCTAAGCTGCAGCAGGTAACCCCACTGTGGTGCTGGTTAACTGCAGTGTGGGAATAAGAATGAAGAGCAGCCAGAAGAAAACAAGTTCGAATACCAAAATGAACCACATTATGAAACCATGATCTAAAGTTTCTTAACAACCCCTGCTTTCTATAAGGTAACATCCTTATGTTACCTTAGAAAGTAGAGTACGATAAGTAGAACAGATAAAAGGCCTCATGCATAAATAGGAGGGGGAGAAGAAACAAGTCAAGAGGGGCAAAACCCTACATACGCAATTTTACATTATGTTGTTTGTGGCATCCTAATTAATCAGAAAAAGAGGATTTTAGGGACTAAATAAACAGAAGCTTAAATTGGTTTTGGTTTTGTTTGTTTGTTTTCCTAAACTTTCTTCCTCAGTAAAATGCAGTGTCATACTCAGAACTTCTGGAATGCTGTCATGTAAGTACATATTTTAACATGTATTTTTTAGGTGACAATATCTGACATTTCTAGAAAAATTTATCTGGTCCACCATGCAAATCCATCCTAAGATGGTTTTTGCTTTTGGTTTGTTGGGTTTTTATTAGAAGTCAGTTTTAACATGAGAAACTTTAAAAACTCCTTCAAAAACCATCAAGCTTGAATAATGCCAGGCTGATGTCTGTACACTCATTACATGTGAACACTCTGTTAAAAATCCTGCTGCACTGATGGGATAAGGAAGAAGGGGTCTGGGAAAAAAAGTTACTTATATCCACTGCAAACCTAAATTAAGTGCCGTGCTTGTTAAAAGTTCTTCATTTTGTTTCCATTCTATATTAAATGACAATGAGTGGCAAAGTTGTATGATATCCCTTTAACCAAACAGATGATTAAAAAAAGGAAATAGATTAAACCACAAATGTCACAGGTTCAATCTGCTTATGATGACCTGTGGTTATTCCCAGAGGAAGAATAACACTGTTAAAGTGAAACCTATAAGCATGTTTACTAAGTAATAAGTTTGCAGGGAATTGGAGAGTGGCAGAGAGTGGACAGATTTCTCTAGATAGTTCCTCTGAAATATTTGGTATAAAATTCTCTTGAAATTTCTAAAGCACTTTGCTTCCTAAGGCCTGAATTTGATTTATATTAGAGCTCAGGGACTCTTAGTGAGTGAAGATTTCCTATACTGTAGTTACAAATCACAACTTTTCTTCTTGTTTTCATCTTATTCTCAAACTCATTTTGTGCAACTCACATTTCAGAGTCCACAGAAATAACATTCTACAGCCCAGTGAAGTCTGTATTAGTCCAATTTGTTATTTGTTCAGTAGTGGTCTAATCGGAACTTCGTAGAGGACTAACTCTCAGGACTTTTTAATCTGGAGTTGACACTAGATTTTCATCTACCTCATTTTACAAGATTGTGGCTATAACTGATACTTGCAGACAGACAGTATTGAAAAAATTTCTTTGTGTTGTTTGTGATGTTTTTATGTAGTATGATATTCTGTCCACTTTGGTTACCATCCTCTGTTTTAACTCTAATCTCAAAACAGTACATAGAACACCAGAACATATTTTCATACATCTTAGTTTTATCACAATCTCGACAATAAAATTAGTATTGTGGCTATTTTAACAATGAAGCCATCTGTGAGGCTGATTCAAAGGAAGCTTACTTCACTGCAATACTTGTTCAACGTGCAGCTAAAGTAGATTGTCTGTTATTATTTGTCTAAATGATTATTTACTGGAAGCAATGGAATAGAGTTTACTACTGAAATTGTCCCAGAATTCATTAATTCCATGCTTGTCTCTGTACTACAAGTGTGCAGGGGGGTAAGGGTGATCTCTAAATCTTAAAAAAACCCTTCTCAAAACCCCAGAAGACATCATGTTCCACTGGACCCTGTGTTGCACTTCCAGAGACTTCACATACATGTGAGTCACTAGACCAGGATACAGAGACAGCCTGACTACACTATACACTAATACTGAATGGAGCTGAGGCCAGCTGGCACACTATTATCAAACTTTCTGAGCCTGCAGAACAGGATGGCTGCATCCAGACTGCCTGCTTGGAACATTCAGCAGACTGTACCAACTTCTGAATCATCCCCAGGAATTAGTCAGGAAAGCGCTACTAGGCCCAAACAAAACTCATGCTGTGATCTATCTAACAACAGCATAGACAGCTGTTAATATCCCCACCCCTGTCCTGATGGGGTAATAACCTGGTGAAGACAAAGACACTGGGACTATATTGACTGCTCACTCATCCAACACAATGAAGAGAAAGAGTATCAGCTTCTACTGTGGTAGATGGAACTAAACTTTTGGATACCTATGTGATCACCGTTTTATCCCTTTCATGCCCCTCAGAGAACATTTCACTACTGTTTTGCTTTTTAATAATTTGATGATACATCCCATAGTATGTAGAAAGAAGCACTAAGATTATCTTCCTCTTTACAATGATTATTTCAGGGGTGAAATCATAAAATTATCTCTGCTGCCATCTCTGATGGCACATACAATTCAGGATCTTTTGGGTTTGTTTTCAACATACTGCTATCCCCACCTGCTTGGATATACAAACAGAAGAAATTAAAAATCAGCTAAAATATAACACCACAGGATATGAAAGAATGAAGCAAGGATAAAATCTGCACTGTACTGATAGCAGGGATTATATCTACAAAAATTCAAAAGACTTTAAATAGATTTGTGGGTTTTTTCCCCTAAGGCTTTCATGCAACTCTGTTGCTTGGAGATTTTAGCCTGTCGAATAACTACCTAGGGCCTTGTATGGTTTCTGAAGTTTGAAAGGCACCAGTTCTTGCTGCACTGCCCCTCTAAGGTGTAGCCTGACACATTAATTTGCTTCACATAAGCCCTGGGAGAGAAAGTGATTTTATTTATCTCTCTGCTAATACAAATCTATTAAATTTTCTCCCCAAAAAGCAGTTCTGTAACCTGCCAGCTGTTAAATGACAGAGAATTGAAAGTTTTATGTTCATTCAGTAATCACAGCAGCTCTTTTTCACTAAACTAGTTTTCCATTTACAAAGAGCTTGTCAAGGTGATGGGTAACATCTCAAGAGACAAAAACACGCTGTGCCTTCATCATTCACCTACATTTTTAATGTGGTTCCAAGGCTGCCTGTGAAATACCTCCCAACAATATAAGAAGTCTTTAGGAAACCAACAAAATACTTCAGTATCTCCAGTGTGTGGCATTTGTGGGTATCGGAGAACTTCATAGTTTCTGACTGTTGGAAAATCAGGGTTAGAGTTTGTTGGAACTTATTTTACATGCCAGTTACTGAAGCAATACAGGTATACTAGCAATGATGTAAGAATTACTACTATTTAATATCTCCTCAAAATATTTTCTCTAAGAGCTAAAAACATAGTTTATTAAATGTATTTTGAAAAACCTACTCCTATGGAACATAACCAATGTGGTAGCAGTTTAAAAAATTGTGTCTGACACAAGTGGATAACAGCACAAGTATTTTTCTTGGTCTTATGTGACATACCAAAATCTGAAGGAAAATTCCAGAATTTCAGTTTCAGTTGTGCAATGATCTTATGGGCACAATTAAACAGCATGGAATAGTTTATTTGAATATAAAGCATTTTGAGTCCTTGTATCTCACAATTACTAAATTTTTCTCAAAACAGTGAGGTGTAGCCTCTGCATCTTATAGGAGGAGATTTAGAAATCTCATAGGTTTGTCTTTATTTGAAGCAAATAAGTCATAATGCAGTGTCATACTTCTATTCATGCTTATCTTAGGATTAAAGTTTTTAGTCAAAGAACTCATAGCCAGAAATTCAAATTATATGTAGACTAGATGTCTAAAACCAGCAAATAAAATTTGTAAAGAAATAAAATTGTTCAAAAAGTAATTGTTAAGAATCAAGGAGGCATCCGTCTTCCAGTATTTTGGTTTATCAAAGCACTACTATCAGTGATTTAACACTACTGAGATTTAAAGTTTCTGTCATAATGGAGCTTGGCATTTACAAGGGGAGTATTATTTAAAGCCTCTTTAGAGCAGCTAAATTCAGTTATGGGCACAGAGTCCAACCCTTCCCAGCAGCACGCTGCCCAGTAAGGGACAGGTTTCAGGTGTCAGCATAGGGGCATCAAGCACATTCCCACCAGAAGGTCTGGCTGTTGGGGCTCAGGGGCAAGGGCTGTCCCCTTCCCCTGGGTTTTTTTCCAGAGAGCTTCCATCAACGCTGCTGATGTCCCAGCCTCACCATGGGTCTGTGCCTGTCCCCACAGCCCTGTCACCCACACCAGGGCTGGGCGGGCCTCTCCTGGGACACCACCCTCACACCTGTCCTGCTCCCCCCAGGCCCTTGCTGGTGAGAGCCCTCCCCTGGCCATCCATGCAGCACACATTGCCCTTGCTGCCCCTTCATATCATCCACAGTACATGTCTTAGGAATACATAAAGTTGTCTTGATTTCATTTCTAGAAGAACTTAAGAACTATTTCAAGACAAGGTAGGTTGCTTCTTACAGCCAGAGCATTGGTTTTCATGTAACACTGGGGTAATGTCAGCAATTCAATCTACAGCTTTCACACCTGAAAAATTTTGAAGATATAAGTTATGAGATATAAATCCAAAGAAAAGCTTTGGTTTACAGAGCTTAAATATTGTTGTATGCAGGTTACACACACCGGGACTATGGGTCTGCATATGGAGAAGGAAAAAACCGAAAAACTAAAAAAATCTATATTTCCAGGCACTGTTTGTGGCTTCCAGCATTTCCTATGTCACCCATTATACTGTAATAGAAAATATTGAGTACTTTTCCACATAGCGAAGTGAGAAAGACACCATTTTAGAATAAAGGAGGCAAAGCATATGGAAACAAGTAGTAGCTTTCATCTGATCAGCTGGTATAATCAGAAAGCATAAGGCTTGCTCAGCAAGATCCTGACCTGCAAAAGTGCTTCATATCCAAAAGTTATGCATCTTCTCAATTCTGACATAGTTTAATTACTTAGTTTAATTGCTGCCCACAAATTTTGCCTGGCTTATATCCATTGACCATCGCAAGTACAACAGTGCTGCCACTACAACATATTTTGTATTGACCTAAGTAGACAACAGGCAAAGGTGAATTTACTTCCTCGTAAGTGCACACACACACACTTCTTTTGGGAGCATGACACTCAAGAGTCAATATGTGAAGTAGAATGAGAATAAAAAACTTATTCATAACACAGTGATGACACTTTTGACAAAACTGTGACATGAAATATGGAAAGAGATGTTATTAGACTATTTCAGAAAAACACATATAACTTGTGCCAACCAGAAACCACATATCAACCAGAAGTGGGGTAATCCTTGTTTATCAAACTACAGAAACAGCAAAAAAATTACATTAATGTTAAATGAAATGGTTACCAAGTAAGCAATACTTTAATTCAAATCTTCCTTAACATTAATTATAATTGGCTTTTTCTTCCCTCCAATTCCACCATGGGTTTGAGATGTCTTTGACTATTCATTTATCAGTTTAACTAACAGCTGCTGAGGATGTGGGCAAATAGATAATTTGACTTATCTGCTGCAGTAAATAACACATAATGGAACCAACGTGTATTTTTTCAGGGGATAAGATTAACTTTGTAAAAATCAAATATCTTTTTCACCTTTCAAACAGGATGACTGTTCTTCTCAAGAATAGTAAATGAATAATAAAGAAAGTAAGAGCCACCTGAGTAGCTGTAAGGGAGAGCTCAGTATAACTCAGATGGCTTTTACAGGTAAATCAGGATCCCTTTTTCTTTTAAATCCAAATAACCAATGGACAGATTCATTGTTTGCAGGTCCCATTACAAATTGGGCATATATGTACACTATAGTGATAAATTTTTTTTGTTTTTCTTTCCTCCTTTTGAATATAAACTGTATAGGATCTTCTTGGGCTGACTTTTCTCAAAACAGCAACTTGGTAGATCCTGTTTGCTTTCTATAAAATGCAGAATTAACTTGCTCTTCCTGTGTTTTACGTGGCATTAAATAACATAGGAAACTTGGGATTTCTTCCAGCACTACACAAAGTAACCTTACTGTTTTAAAATATACTGTAAAGTTTAAATTGCATTTGATGGCTTAAGTATTTACAGGAGGAAAGCTCCTTTACTCATCAGTTTTACAGCTCCAAGCAGGGCAGCACTGCGTAAAAGATACTTTGTCATTCCTTGCCTTTCAGACCAGGCTGATTCCCCTGCTCTTGGGGGACAAAGATATAGGAGCTTTTTGTGGTGTACAAGGCCAGAGACAATTTTACAGGGATGGAAAACATCAACAGTTTCCTGTCTTACTGATCACTATTTACAGGTTTTAATTGCAGAGTGTTACTTTGGTAATTTATTTCTTCCAAGACCTCTTACCTTCTTATTTAAGTAAACAAGGAATCATACAGACAAAAAATAGAAGTGAAGAAAAAAAAAAACCTCAAAAGACTTATGATAGTCCCCAAAACGGTAATTATTTTAACTTAAACACAAATCTAAAGGTTTGTTTGAAAGTCCCTTTTAAAGATTAGTGCTGAAATTTAATAACCCTGAAACATTCTTATTATTCCCTGCATTTCATTAGAATTAGTGTAGAACAAGTGTCTAAGCCATAAGAGGTCTCACCCACAGCCACATGCTCAGGAAGTCTGAATGCTGAGAGCTAAAGCTTTCATAGTACTAGTTTTTCCCCCCCATTTTTCTGCCCGGTTGTCATGGTTTAGAAATGGTACTCCCCAGTTTAGTACCTCCCCCACCCTGGGACTCCGAAACCACAGGCCACACACTTGTTCCCCGGCCCCCCACAGGTAGCCAGAGAGGAGAATTGGAGGCTATACTGCTTATAGGATACTTTAGATTTCCCCTGCTCTTTTATTTGCCTTCCCTTTACCTCTATCTTTTGTTGGCTCATTTTCTAAATTCCTCAGCATGAAGATGACTACTTCTTACTCCTGTTCACTGCACGGTGGTAAGAAAGTATTGTGATGTCCCTTGTGCATAAAGTGAGTTTGGGTTGAAAATAGTATTTACATGTTTAAATGATCAACAAGAGGGAAGAAAACTCAACAGCAGTAAAGGGTACCACAAAACAGTGGCAAGAGATGATCCAAGATAACTGCAATCTAATCAAGCCCAGCATGAAAGAGAGCTGTGTCAACATTAAGACAATGTAATAAACCTGAACACTAAGTTCTAGTCCTTCAGTGAGTTTTTAGCTGGCTGCAAACAACATAGATTATTTCAATGTAGTCATGTCTATAAACTACTATTGCCTGTGCATACATTACTCATGCATATACATAGTCACTGATGAAATTTTCAGAGGAGTTTAGAAGGACCTCTAATGATCCTTTGAGATATTTGCAATCTGGAGTCCATATTCACAAGGAGAGGAATGGGGGTGACAGACTGGATAAGACACAGGGGACACTGCAGGACAAACAAAAAAAACCTCAAAACATTGTCTTAGTTGCAATACTTTAGTTCTGAGAATTTGTCTTGAGAACTTTTAGATTTTGTCAGGAGCTTTGTTATCAGGAAAATATAGGTTCACTTACAGGATTTTTAAACTCTTCCAAATATAAGAAAAATAGGGTTACAATAGGAAATTAGGAGACTTTCACATGTTTTAGATCAAATATCACAGATGGCCTTAAAATTTCCTGTAATAAAGTACCAATTGTTATGTAGTTACTCTATTCAAACCAAACAACTTGTATAGTAAAATAAAACTCCCAGAAACAGAGAGACATCTTATACGAGGCATAAAGCATACTGCCTTTTTACTCTAGCATTTAATCATCCTTTTAGTTAAAACTTGTATCTAGTTTTGTACTTGCAATCTTAGTTATATTCTGCAGCTACTCTTTCTTGCTGAGGTTCTGCTAGTATAAAAATTCTTGGTTGTCTCCTCTCTGAAGGTACATGCGCTTTCTAATCAAATCACTCTGTCAGATGCATCTGCAGTTGAAGGGAAGGGATTGACAAATTATTTTCCCCAAGCTCAATTCAGCAATAAAATACCATTTCTCACTTTCAATTTTTGGTGTAATTTTCTTTCCTCCCCATTCCCACATGTTATCTTCTTCAAAAATGAAGGGGAAAAAAAAAAAAGGGGGGGAGGGCAAGAGAGTAAGAGGAACATGAGGAAAAGAGGAAGCTTCAGCATTTTTCTTTCACTGGGAATTCACATACGGTGCATCAAATATGGTCATTTACTTAAGACAGGTTTTAGCTCAGATAGATGTAAGCATCAAAGGTGTAGGAAGATTGGAAAAAAATTATCAGATAATTCCTATAATTGCAAAATCATAATCAAGCAAATAGACATCTCTTCTTACTTGAGATTTTCTTGAATATTTTGTATTTTTCCTATGTCTTTGAAAGTTAAACTCCTCTAACTGCCATTGTGAACAATGATCCCTGCAGCTGAGGGGGAATATGGCCTACAGCCACTGAATTTCTAGCCAAAAATCGTACCATGCTTTAAAAAGGGGCTGGACATCGATTTTCATGGAATGTGGAAAGAAGCACAACACAGCCTGCAAAATATTACTGCTAACAAAGGATTTGAAATAGCTGGCTGTGGATGGAAGATGCAATTCTCAACAAAGATAGTACAAATCAGTATAAATGAAGTATAAGCTCATCGTTATTCTCAAAGAAAGATGTTGAAAGTGTTTAAAGTCAGAAAAAAGTCAGGTAGGGATTCTGACATATCAGAATAGCATCATTTTAGAGATGGATACTGACTGAAGACTGATCAACATAATTTGTTCCTATTTTCTATGTTGACAAAAAGTCTGGGTAGATAAAATTCAGCAACAATCATTTTGTATTCCTCCTAATCATGTGGGAAATAAGTGCAAGAAATTGGTTCCCCTGTTTCTCAGTCCTAAATACAGCAAAATACTCAGAGGATATACATCTGAAAATAATTAAAATCCTTGTTTCCCATGCCTCTGAGGATTTGGAAAGGAGGAAATTTATCCACCTCAGGATGAACAACATTCCTCCAGGCTTCTGATGATACAACTTCCTGGTGTCTTTATTATTTAGGGAGCATTTTTAATGTTGTTACTATTAATAATATTAAAAAGACACAACTAAACATTCTTGAGAATAGATTTTTAGAATACATTCCTAAACTCAAGTAAAACTGATAGAAAAGAAAAAACATATACTCCTATGCTAGAGACTGTGATATGAAATTTAATTGGATGTCCGAATAAGCTTGCATTGTACATTTCTTTATTATAAGTACTGTATATTATAAACAAATGCACTACATAAATAATTTTATATGTCATAATATAATTTCCATACTATATTAGAATGCTCTTTTCCTTTACTAAGTGGTATAAAGATCAGATAGAATGACACTAAAAACCTACACAAACTGGAACTTTAGAAGAGGCAGTTGGGAGCAAGAAATACATCCCAGTGAGGACTCCCTTCCCTACACTTATAATTCTGCATGAAAGGTTGCCTCTTCATTCGAAGTCTTTCTACCATAATTTCTTAAATATTTTGATATTGTTATGTAATACCCTAAATATAAATCTTAATGCAAAGACAAATATCCCACTGACTTCAATGAGGAAAAAGATTTAAGTCAGGGTATTTCACTCTGCAACAGCATTACTTGAGAGCTCTACCAATACAGAGAAGTCCCTTTGCATAATAACAGAGCATCCAATTAAGCTATGAAAAATAAAAAGTTTCACTGTAGTTATTGTAATCTAAGATAGATGATTAAGGAACTTCTGAGGCAAGCAGAGGTACAAATTAGCAAAAGAAAAGGATGTTAACAAGGCTAACATGTTACAGATAGAGCACAAGCGGCATATCTAGCCAGGATTTGATCTAACTGCTCAGCTGATTATAAGTATGGTTAAAAAGCCATACACATTTCCAATCTTAAAAGCTGATGTAGTATTGTGAGCTTTAAAGTAAAAGAAGAACCTACTGTAGAAAAAAAAAGAAGTCACTAAGGAGCATCCCCCCACCCATACTTTCACTTCAGGTGTGTTCTAGTTTTGACTAGCACAGAGTTATTTTTTTTTTTTTTTTCAAAGTAGCTTGTATAGGGCTGTTTGGAGTTTGTGCTGAAAACAGTGTTGATATTATAGGGATGTCTTAGCTATCACTGCACAGTATTTACACAGAGTTAAGGCCTTCTCTGTTTCTTACACTCTATCAAGGAGGCTGGGGGTACACAAAAAGTTGGGAAGGGATACAGCCAGGACAACTGGCCCCAGCTGACCCAAGGGATATTCCATACCATATGGCATCATGTTCACCATACAGAGAGGAGGAAAGGAAAACATGGGGGGAGGAAGGGGAGGGAATATCCAGAGTATATAGTGTTTGTCTTCCCAAGTCACTATTACACATATGGAACTCTGCTCTCCTGAAGATGGCTGAACAACTACCTGTCCCTGGGAGGCAGTGAATTAATTCCTTATTTTGCTTATGCATGCAGCTTTTGCTTTCCCTATTAAACTGTTGTTACGTCAACCCATGAGTTTTTTCACTGGTACTCTTTCAGTTCTCTTATCTATCCCATTGGGGCGAGAAAGCAGCTTTGTGGGGCTCAGCTGCTGGCCGTGGCTAAGCCACAACAAGGTATCATGAATGAAGGTTGCTCTAACTTCTCTCAACCAGAAAAACGGAGCTGGCCCAAGCATAGATACTTTTGGGGTTTTTTTGGGTTTGGTTCCCCCTACAATGCTTCCCCATGACAGAATATAACAATATAGATTCTTATCATGCCATTTCTAATCAGCACATCATATTTCTCTGCTTTTGATTGCCCAGAGCAATTTGCTTGTGAGGCCTTAGATGTCCCAAATTAACTTATATGCAATAAATCCAGGAACAAACACAAATACGAAAGGATCTCTCTCACTAAGGAAAAATTGAAAGCTAAGCCAAGACTAATTGCATGGAAGGAGTAGGCTATGTTCAAAACCAAAGAGAAGTCCATGGAAATGCATATGCTTTTGGAGAAGCAAATCAGATTCTACAAGGTGTCTAGCTATATTAAATCCTGAAGGGGTTACAAGTGCGTGTTACAACCCAGTCCAACTTTACTGGGTGTACATCTTAATTTCAGGCTTCAAGAGATTTCACTCACATGCACTCTCGTAAAGGCTTTGGTTCTTTGGAGCCCTGAAATAATGTCCAGAGAATAACTACACATTTTTCTCTAAGAGATTCCTTTTAATTTTGTGAGAAAAGAAGTGGTTTTGCAAAAAAGGGTTTTACAAAGATAGCCTATAACTTCACAAAAGCAACAGATTACAACAGATTTCCAGGATTAGCAAGCATTGCTATAGCAAGGAACTTTTGCTATACCCAGCAGACACAAACTCCATGCAACTCAAAGTGACATACCCAGAATTTACAGAAAATAAGTGTTTAAGTTACCCACGAAAGGAAGAAAAGAATAAAGGGAGATTAAGAGAAGAAAGAGTAAAGAGAGGAAAAGAGAAAAAGAACATAATTACCACTCAGAAGCTCACACACTGACAGCTTCAAAGAGAACAGACCAGGTCCCACAACAGAGACCTCGAGCTGCCTCCGTCTCTGCTCTGGTCACTGCAGCCACTCCCCCCAGGAGGGACCTCTGACCCACTGGCCACTCACTGCCCCCTCAGGCCAAGTGAGGGTGCCACAGCTAATTAGACGCTCCAGGGGGTGTGGTGTGGACTGATTACTAGGCAGACATTCCTTAACTGATACTCTAGCCACATGGCTCCTATGGTCTCGTGGCCATGTGGCTGCAGCCCATGTGCTTTCAGGAGGTCCAGCCCAGCCCTTCCCCCCCTCCACACACACAGATGGACCCTGGCAAAGTGTTTCTGACCCAATAATAACTTATCTGGTGTGTAACAGAGGGTTGCTTGCAGCAACAGCCATGGATACAATTAAAGAATTTCTAATAAATTACTAAGACCCTTCCACAATTGAAGTCTTACTCAAGTTTTGAGAAGAATCTGTTACACCCATATATTCAATTTATTCCCCTCAACATTAGCAGTAGGAAATGCAGAAAGAATAAATGACCATTACTTGGGCTTGATTTTATTAAATATTTCATTTAAATTACATGCTTTTATTTATATTAAAATCTGTTGTGTGACCATTTCCTTTACATCACAGTATATTTATACAGGGAAATATTGAATATTCTGGTATAGAATAGGTTCAAATGCAAATTTTATGAACATGCAAGCTATGTGAAACTTACTATTTAGTCATGAAAACAAATGAAAAATGCAATACATCCTAGTGATAAAAAATTGTTTTGCTTGCCAATACAGTCTCTTAACTTCAAAGTATAACCCCACTATTTGTACAATGTGAATTGTGCTTGAAGTGAAAACATCTTTTTCTTATAAGTACCAACTTGCAGCTACAACTCCATTTGCTTGTCTGCAACTGCACCTGCAGTTTACAACATTCTCAAAATAGAAAAAGGATAAGTTGGGATTCTTATTTCTATTGTTTGTACTGAACCTAGCTGAAAACAGAAATGGAGCTACAGAGATAAACTGGAGGTTCTCCATCAATAATTGTTCTTAGCACAAACTTTTTAACAAAACCAGGAATGTTTTGCATGGCAATACCACTTGTTTGATGGCACAGATTTACATCAGGCATGGGTGTTATGGCTATTATTACTACTCTACTGTGTCATGAGAAAGCACACTGCTTGGATTGAGCACTGTAGCTTCCCGGCTGTTTTGGAACAGGATTAAGAGAGTACTGCCAACCATCAGGAAAAGAAACATACCCTGTGAAATAACTTATTTTGTAAAGATAAAATTCACTAGTTACCTCTGCGATTGATTTTAAAGTCCTGTTACATTTCCAAATATGTACACAACTGCCCCATAAAAGCAGCCTAGAATCTTTCTTCTTCACTTGCCTTACCTAATGGAGAAACCAGGCATTTCTATACTTATGCCTTAGGATGGGCTAACAAGTCACAGTGCAACTGGGCTCCAAACAAAATGTGTATTTTAGTTTATATTTTTTAAATTAAAACTTGCCTATGAATCTTAGAGAAACAAATCCTAAAACTGTAGAATTTCATTTGTCCAGAGAAAGACTCCTCCAGGAAGTTAAATGCCCTAATTTCAAGCCTCTCTTGAGCTGAAGTGAATCAATTTTACTGCCTTACTTAGTCATTTAGCCTTTATTGGGATAAAGATAATTGCAGCTTTTCCTGCCAAATCACTGTCACATGGCAGAAGTGAATGCAGAAGTAGTACAAGAAGAAAAGAGAGAGCGCCAAAAGCATAGCTCTAAAGAATATCTACTTGTGCAGGGTTCTCTTCATTTATTGGTTGGTTTTAAATGAATTTTTAGAGGCAGGACCAACTGAGCTTCAGACACAGCAGAGATTGCTAACAGCTAACTGAGAAAAGCAGTCTGAACAGCTTCAAACACATATAGCAGGAAGTGAATTGCACTAGCTATTATTTAGGGTAGCAGAACAACATAGGTGGAGTCACTGCCATTTGAAATAAAACAGCAAGTCTTGATCACATTTTAGAAAGTTTTTTCTTCACTAGGGAGAATATTCTGCATACCAGCTGAACTCATTTTTCTCAATACCCTTTAAAAGTGTTGAATACATTTTGTGTTTTCTCAGGAAACTGTTTTAGATGTGTATCCCAACTGCATGTGACTTAAATTTCATACAGAGGTGTTCATGTATTCTTATACACTGTCTGGAGTTTAGGATCCAAAAATCTTTCAGAACACAACCCAAAACCTAATTTGTACTCATGACTTCTCCAAAGGATCTAGCCCTGTGCAAAAGGAAGCCCAGCTCAGGCAGTGTTTTGAGAAGCTTTACAACATCTCTACAGACAGGTGCTGCCCATGATCTCAGAGCA
The DNA here is from genome assembly GCA_013396755.1 of Sclerurus mexicanus. Classification (NCBI taxonomy): domain Eukaryota; kingdom Metazoa; phylum Chordata; class Aves; order Passeriformes; family Furnariidae; genus Sclerurus; species Sclerurus mexicanus. The sequence goes on from VWZF01001079.1 coordinate 409,878, forward strand.
CCTTCTGCTGGCACTGCTACTGCACCCCCCAGAGTCCGTAAACCACCTGGCTCACTTCAGATTACAAATTTTTCAAACCCTTTTAAGAGTTTCCCCTTCTACAAAATTTTTCACAGATTTGTTTGGGATTAGGGTCTGTGTATTCCCCTATTCCACCTTGGTTTTGTTTGTTTGGTTGGTTTGGGGTTTTTGTTTGTTTGGTTTGGGTTTTTTTCCATTGTTGTGAAGCCAATTTAGCCAATTATAGATATCAATGACACTTGGGGAAATTCAGAAGTTTAACTAATTTTACAGCTATATTCTCAGATCTTGTCTCACATGTCTCTCCTGAGTCTCTCTTGAAAACAGTTTAACCTTCAATTTCATTCCTGTAGCCTGTTCTTTACTGCCAGGAGACTGGCTCTCTTCATATGCAATTACAGAGCCAGTACTTTGTTTATAGCAAGAGGTCCAAACCAGCATACAGATCTTCTTTAAAAAGTTTTAGATCAATAGCATTTAATATGGATAAAATTTAAGTGTTTTATTTACTTAGTGGAGTACCAGCATATTTTAATATTGCATCTTATGTTTCTGAGGTAGAAAGATCCTTCTCTTGATTGCATATTCACAAATTTCTAATTTCTTATCACAGAGGAAATGGCAGCAGCAAAGACATGTTTGGAGTTTTTTATTGTTGTTTCCTCCCTCAATATGAAGCCCATACAAGAGCATTATACTTTCTTCAGTAGTCAATGTTGAGGTTTGACATTAGTAATTTAATGTTCAAACCCCACAGAAGCTGGCTCAGATTGTTTCTGTCACAACATGTTTAAAGAGCTCCATGGTCAATCCCGCACTGATATGAGAACTGTCAGTCATGATGTGCTATTCTTTGTCGAACAGATGACTGACACCGAGACGTTCAACTGCTGAAAGTGTCAACCCTTCAGGAGGCGAGAATGCAATATTGGTTAGCATACAGATTATGTGAATGGTTACATTTTCAACATCCCACTCATTTTATTTTATTACAAAATAACACCAAAGTAATTAAGTGTTTGGACCTTTAAAGGTCCAAACAAACAAAGCAGCTAAGTTTATAAAAGATTACAGTATATCTGAATGCTCTTAAGAACAAGACAGACCATTTGAGTTCAGTGTAGTTTAATTTCATGATTGTTACAAGCAATCAATGTCTTTAGTCACTCCAAAAAATGAAACCTATTCCCTGGTTACAGGTTGGACTCCATGGCTTTCGTCAAAGTAGTAAACAGAAATGGATATTTGCTGACCTTTCCATTTTCAAACATCTGTTTTAACCAGAATAACTGAACATTTTTAATCTTTTCTTCCCTGCCTCTTTTACAAGAAACATATAGTGTTAAAGGATGCTATAAGTTGCTGCTGCCTCCAGCAGCTCCATGACCTGGGGGTTCCTCTGTCTTAGACCTATGGACATGACTGTTCCTTTCCCATTTGCAGGTTCAACCAGCATCAAAACAAAGTGCATATGCCTCAGGCACAAGCAAAAGATACAACAGAGAAGGCACTCACAGCCCAGCCTAATGCTACCAGGACTCACATAAACAAAAAGAGCCCCATCCCCTCCTCTTGGGCTGACAGAGACAGGAAGTCACTCCTGGGAGGACATATGACAATCCCCTCCCCCATTTGTCCCCAGCTCACCAGTCGGTCCAGGCCAGTGGTTGCTGCCAGCAGATAGACACCCATCCCACCTGCAGCTATCTGCAAATACCAGCAGACCTTCCATCCACCCCTTATACCCCTTCCTAAATCCAAGGTCTGGTGAGTTTAGCTTGGAGTTTTCTAGCAAACACCTAACTGGGTCAGTGATCCAGACACTCTCTGCCCCTGCAGCTAGCACTAGGTACACAGGCTGTGGCCCAGGGTACCACTCAAGCAATCAGTGCTGACCTCCTCACTTGTACTGATCCCTCTAGTATCTGGTTTTCAGGACACACACTGCTCCTCCCCAGCCACTGGAAGAGCCCCACCACCCTCAGTTGCTTGGACCACAGTATAGGAGCACCTGAACCCTTGGTTTAATTCCAGTAGCTGGTACCCAGTGCACACAGGCCAGCCCTCCAGGAGCTGGCACTCAAACACACAAGATGGAGGGTGAGACCATGCAGAGAGAGAGAGAGAGATGAGAGTCTTTAAATAAGGGAGGACAGCCTGTGGTGATCTGGCACAGGGCTGTCACACAAGTGCACTGACCACCCCCTACAAGATCAGGTCTTTTTACACCTCTCTGCCTGCACCAGTTTTGTACCTCCCTGATTCCCTTTCCCTAAATGTTCCTTTTTAAAATTGCATAGTTGCTCAAGCCATCACTGAATATCCCAAATCCTCACATTCCTAATTTTTACCTTCTTATGGTTCACAAAGTCCAGCTGACCCTCTCCAAAGTTCTGTCTGTAATTTTTTTTCGATGGCCCTTCAATTATTAGCTCGAGACTTTTGATCTTAGGCATTGCCTCCCTTGTCTCCTCAGGTTTGGTCTCTGTGCTATTTATCACTTCCCCCTTCAGCATCAAAAAGATCCTTGATCATATAAGCTTAGTGAAACAGACACTCCCATCTGCCACTGTACATAAGTCTTGGTATCTTTTTAAATATTAATATAAGAGCTACCTAGAGCATGAGTTTCTTTTGCTGAAACACTGAAAACACTTTCACTTGTAACTTGTTATAAAAAGCAGCACCCATTTCCTAGAAATTATATGTTTCACTTCTAATGGCTGCTCACCCAAGACCTGTCTTTCAGATTTATTAACTCCTTCACATAGTTTAGACATTTTTTTTAATCCTTCATTATCTCATAGCTTTATTATAATACTAATCAGAAAGAATGGAAGAATATTAAGTTAGGAATTAGCTAAGTGCTGTCCAAAACTACAAGGGCTATATATACAAGTAAATTAAGCATGCCACAGCTTATTTTTATGGCCCTTAAGCTAAGTAGCACAATACAAAAGAAGATTCTAACCTCCGAACTGCCTCTGAAGTGCTCTTTTGAACTGTACCAGGAATTATTTGACTGGAGCCAGAAATCACCCAAGGGACCATTGTATCACTCTAACTGTACAGACAATCAAGACTCAGTATTGAGGTCTCAGCACGATTTAATTCACTGGTACTGAGATAAGCCCTAGGTGTCCATCTTCAGCCAGTATCTATCTTCTACAAACGCAATCTCTGGACAGTCATCCTACTATATATACTTTATTCTGCTGCACATACTTTAAATGTAAAAATAATTTAGTTAGCACATAATTTAATTTCTTTTTTGAAGTTTATCTCATTACTAAGCTTAATCACAGTGAAAGAGAGGGGAAAAGACACAGTAGTCTTTGCTAATAATAATTTACTACATTCTATAAGTAATTTCTATAAATTGAAGTAGCTCTAACATTTGTATGGCTGTAGATTTTCTTTATTTTGCACAAAGTTGAAAAGAGATCAACTATTTCTAACCTTTTCCTACCCTTGGGCTATATCCTGCCATAAAATACAATGATATTAGTGCACCTGCTATAGTTAAAAGTAAAAATATATTCACTCAGAACAAAATAATAAAAAACATTTGAGCCAAAAGTAGGAAAGAAGTACCATGAAAAATGTTGCTTTATAAAACGAATTTCCAGGAATCACACACTTTGTTTGCCTGAAGCCAGTTACTGAAATATCTGACTATCGCTTCCATCAACTGCACAAATCTCTTCAGCTCTAATAGAGTCCTCAATAAATCATACACTTAAAAAATGCACAAACTGCAATAAGAGAAATAGGTATTATTGAAATAATAAACTATTTTCAAAAGGCCTTTGCCAGTACCTATTACATAGATCATGATCAATTATGGCACAATAACTCCACTGTCACTTTCAATCCTTTTTTGCTATCACAGCCTAAAAGCCTCAACAGAATCAGACCACACTATCACTAATTCTTCCCTGGTTCCTTCAATAAACAAAAGGAGGTAAAGTGCTTAGGCTTGTCCTTATGGCCTGATTCAAGTACTCATGTATATGATGCCTAAGGATTTTAGTGTATATTTTGTAGATTTTTATAGAGTTATATAAATTGAATGTTTTCCTAGGTTTCTCACGTTTTAGGTGGTATTTAGAAGTCACTGAGCACTTTTCTCACACATTGCTGAACTTTATTATCACATTGCCAAGGACACATTGTTTTGAAGAACACCTGCAAGAACGTCAATTGAGACAATAATATAGCTTGTATTCAAAACAAGAGACTAAGCTCAGAGCCCTTGGAGAGGCTCCAAGGGGCAGTTCTGAGTTCTGAGGGTGGACACCAGGGGAATTGGTACCACAGGTTGGCTGTAGATATTATATATATTAATTACTGAGAATTATAAAATATCTAATATTTAATAATATCTAGTAATAGATAGTTCACGCGCATGTGCATGCTTTTGGTGTGCACCTTGAAAGCTTTCAATAAAAGGGCTACCTCATCTATCTATCTCCACTAATGTTGTTTTGAGAGTCTTTTGCAGGAATTTAGACATCATATGGAACATAACACTCAATTAGGGTTCCCTCCTTCCCATTTATCATGTCCTTCCTTATGCAGATTTTAAAAGGTTTTTTTTTACCTCCTGGCTCATCTGTGCCTGAGAAGGAACAGGGCCTGGGGTGGAGTTAAGGCAGGGGCTCACAGTTTCGGAAAAGCTCATGCACACCTATCATCTATATTTTGATGTTCTGGCAAAACTGTGACATTGCTGTTTCTCTTCCTTTAAAGTTAATGCCACCTTCTTTTCTTCTTCCTTTTTTTTGTTTTGTTTATTTTTGGGTTTTTTTTGGTTTTTTTTTGTTTTTTGGTTGTTTTTGTTTTACAATGTGTGTGCTCTTCTGCAAAATTAACTTATCCATAATCTCACAATTCTATGGTAAATGAAAATTATTTGTGATAGACAACACATTTCATTTGCTTGCTCATGGTTTGAGAAGTCCTTGGCTATTCAGCAGGCTCAAATGTGAACAAATTGCTGAAGTGTTTTCAGGAAAATACCAAGTTCAACTGGAAGGAGCTTCTAGCAAGCAGATAAAGATTAGGAAGCAACAAGCAGAAATTATCTGCAGGATAAGTGGGAACTGAGAAACTCCTGAGAAAAGAGAAGTGGAAGAGAGAAGCTGATTTCACACCTTTTATTTCCATTTGCTTCACTCCAAATATCTCATTATTATATTTTAATTTCCTTGTAATAAACAGAATTTCAGAGCTAATAAGCTAAACAGCTTTTTTAGTCACTGCTCCTAAGGAAAACTGGGATATTCCTGTCCAGCCTATGTAACATGATGATCCATCATACATTTCTTCACTTTAAATAATAATCTTAAGATAAAACTTCAAGTGAACAATGTTGAAGTAATTGAAGCTTCAAGTATATGCAGATCTTAAGAGACCATATCTGAGTTTCTTGGGTTTACATCTTAAAGAACTAAATATTAAGCATCTTAATTAGCACACTAATTTTCCATTGCATTTCCTTTACAATCATACACCGCAGGAATCTCTGTTAATTGCCTCGGCACTTTTTGTGTATTGTGTTGGCTCAGGAACTAACACACAGACATCCATATTGCTAAGCTGTTGACATACAGTCCACTAGGGTTTGGACCAGGGTACTGCCTTAGGCACTGAAGCAATCTGGCCCCAGAGTCTGCTCTCTGCAGTACATATGTAACTAGACTGCAAATTTCCCTTAACTCCAGGACAGGAACATTCAGACTGCCTGCTGGGAGCAGGACACAGTGTGTGGGATTTCCCAGACTGTACTTTGGCATTGTCCAGGAGAGCACTGTGACAAAACTACTCCAGGGACCAATCTAGTCACTTAACGGCTTAAGTGACTGAGCTCCACTGCCTTGGCAATATCACCTCTTAACTTATTAGTAGAGATGCACTCTTCTTGGACATAGCTCAGTAGACGGTGAAAGAATCTCCTCGGCAGGCAGCTTGTGTGCAAATCCTCCCTCCTGGAGGGTGAGGATTACAGTTTAGCTGTACATCCTGTGAGCTATGTCACACCACTTCTCCTCGGGGCTCTAAATTGTACTCCTGCCTGATTTATTTGGTGGTATAGACATAGCCTCTAAAGTTCATGAAATTTCTTTTTGCTATATTTAAGTACACCTGAAATTGAAGAAATCAAACTGTGCTTTGAAATATATTTTATATTTCAATGATGAGGAAAAAGTATAAAAGAAGAGTGATAAACATTTCTGAAATCAAATCAAACACCTCAGATAAATTCAATGGGAATCTGATGCATCTGACAAATCAGGAGGAACAGAAAATGCATATCTATTCAGGTAATGCTATTTTTAGTAATTATTTATCATCAAAAAAGCATCTCCACTATAAGGAAAATATAATAGAAATATATCAGTCAGCAGAAAATACCTTATTTAGGCCTCAAATTATTTTAAATGAGAGTTTACAACAGTAGATTCATATGAGGTTGTCATTACAAACTAAAACTGATATATCAGCTATCCTAGGAGGAATGGTCTATAAAGTAATCAATATCTATACTGTTTTAGAACCAAGATGTCACTGGCTCAATTGTAACTATGGTCAGAAATTTTTGATGAGTGGATATAAGAAAAGTACAATTTAGTAGCAGATTTAGCAGTGATCCATCATTTGTGTCAAACATGACAGTGCAATCATGCAGTAAATGCATGCCTCATCAGACACTACTGATTAAACAGGCATTGCTGCTGAGTGATGTCATTATGTTCCACTCTGTCCCATCTGCTATTAATAACAGATGCACATGCCTAAGAATAAAAGTAGTGAAGAATTGCAGTAAATATAAACAAAAATAGATGTGTCAGCACACAAAAGCTCAATGCCAGTATCAAATCAGCATCAAAGGAAGATAAAAATTAAAAGAGAATAAAAATCTGATAAAGCCGTACTGTGAAATGAGGCAGATTATCATTAATAAGCTGTTGTAAAGTTTACACTGTGTACTGTACTCCTCCTTCATCATTTCCCTCCAGCTCCTGAACTGCTGCTTATAGTTCAGATTTCTTTAAAAGACTGGAATAATAGAATGCCATTTTAAAATCAGACTTGTTTGCTTGCTGAACTATGATTTAAAGACCTGTATCTGCCAAAAAAACACATATCCAGAGGGGTTTCAGTGCCAAGATGCTTTTAAAAATTCACCAGGTTCTTCTGAATTTAACTTGGAAAAGATAGCTAAAACAGAGTACATAATGCTCCGAATCCACACAGAGAAAAAAATGTGCTGAAATTGGCACCAGTTTCTAAAATACAATTGACCGCTGGGGGTGAAAGAGTGACTTTTAGCTACATTTTCTATATTCTCAGTCCTTTAAGTGTCCTTTTTCAGGTGATGTGGAAAAAGAGAATATGTCGCTGCCTTCCTAAGTCTTTGCACAGCTGATTCTCACAGCAGACATCCATAACCAGTTTTATCCTACACAAAGAGAACAAGGTATCCTTTAGATCACACTTCTTCCTGTAACTATACTGAATTACTCATTGGATTCTATACCAGGAGTGGCATCAGCTTCAAAATGATTCCATTTAGTTTTGTATTTGAGAACAGTATAGGACAGACAAGAGAGCATCTGAGAAGTCCCTGGGAAAACTGTTTGTTTCCCAAGTCCCAATTACTTACAGAGTGTACAGAAGGGAAAGAAAGAGCAAATCTATTCAATGCCACTTGCGGATGTCTCCATAAGGCAGTATGTGGGTGCTGCTTGCCGTGACTGGGTTACAGACATACAGTTCTGAGGCCAAATCAAAATCCCTAATTTTACTTTTTTTTTTTTTTTTCCTTTCTCTTGGACAAAGCTATATTTCCGAGACTGGTGTTCAAAGAAGTAATTTGCACTGGTCTGTACTAAGAAAAAAACAGTCCCCTAGTTTTCACTTGCCACAGTGAAAACTTTTCACTGATCTGCTAACAGAGCAGATGACTGAAACTGTCATAATTATTTCAGTGGAAAAAAAAAATCAAAGCATAATTTTCAGATTATCTGTCTAAACTTAAATAGGGTAGGTTTTTTGTTGTTGTTGTTATTTTGTTTTTCAAGACTTAATTGATATCCGAGATGAAATGTCCATCCCTCTTATCCTTTAATGGGGGATAATGCCAATAGCTGACAACAGTAATTTTGCATCTGTGCCAATGGGGAAGAAGGCGATACCTGCTCATGGTGCCACATGCTGGCACAGTTACATAAACAAACTACTGGGTTACAGAATACCAACCAAAAGGAAACAATGCACAAATTCATGAAACTAAATGGTAAGTTCTTCATATACTTAGTGTTTCACTTTCTATATAATCCTTGCTATGAAATAGTGCTTTTAATAGTAGAGTACACTCTTTTCTAAGAGTGTTTATTGCTGTTAGTTGAGATAATGACAAGCAGAAATATTTAAAAAATCTTAGTTGGTATGTGATAGCACTGCAAGTGGATGTTTTTGAAACTGAAGGTATTGTAGTCCATCTGTATAGAATTGTCAATTTAATGGAAACAACCTCCATATTACAAGACATTGTGACAGAAGAAATTGCATCACCTCTGAAAATTGCACAGTTTATGTATAATTTAGAACCCATTAGACAGCAAATGTATTTTGCAGTCTGAGAAATTTTCATTTGAGAAATCTTCATGCATAATAGTAGCACATATAGTAGTAGTGACCTAGCAAATAAATAAAATATTCCTGTTTTAAGCCAGCAACTTTATGTTGGAATTTAATTCCTATGTGAACCACTCGATAACATCAAATTGCCATACCTCAGACATACCACAGAAATGATTGGTGATAATGATTCAATTTCAGTTCATCACTAAGAACTGAAACTGCTTGGTGGCAATAAATTCAATTCCAAAGTCTTGCACTGTGGACTGTTTGAGTCAAGAACTTCCTAAAAGCCTCTCAGGGAACAATTCAGATACTCTTTGTCTATCTGTAGGAGTATAAAAGGTTCATCATCCCCCATTTGCACAGTCACAGCATCTATGACCCCAAAAAAACTCCAGGTGAACGGGAAAAAGAATCAGGTAGGTATTCAGGAAATATTTTAGGTGTCTGCAATTACAAGTATCACTGCAATGGCCATTTAACCTGAAACAGTGATCAAGCAGAAGTCTCTAGCATCAAACATCAGAAGTGGCAGTAAAAATAGTAGGCAATAGAATGAGAGAAGAAAAGTTCAGGTATGTACATTTGAGGGCTAATGTCCTAAAGCATGTCTTTAGTTAATATTTCTTCATGATGGAAAGAAAAGATGACATGCTGCAGAAAAAGGCAAACAATTTCAGTATGTCCAGTTTCTCTTTATCAGATCCACTGCTAGCTCTCCTTTCTTGAGCACAGCTGAATATAGCTGAGCACTAGACAGGTTTTGCAACACTAGAAGCACCACATATCCCATTTTCAGCTGTCAATACTATCCAGAGCTTCAAGTAGAGAAAAATAAGAGAAGAACAATATCAAACCAAGTCAACCAGCCAAACATAAAAACTCAGGAGAAAGATTAAACCACAGCAATGAAACATTCTGGTGTCAGCCAGTGAGGAGCAAAGGCCCTGAAGCATGGGAATTAACTAAAATATGGTATCAAATCCCAGAATCAAGATATTTGAGACCTCTTTTTGAAAATGTCTCCTGATCAAGCACCAATGTATCACAAATGTCAGCTTATTAACATTATCCTTATCTTGTCACACAGTCCAACAAACTGGGTTTACAACTAATCATCTACTCTAGATAATATCTGTGCCCTAACTGCTCATCCTCTTGTAGGATCTCTACTCGTAATCAGTATGGCTTTCCAGTTTCACGGAATCACAGAATATGCCAAGCTGGAAGGGACCCACAAGGATCATCAAGTCCAGCTCTTTGCCCTGCACAGGACCATCTCAAAGAGTCACACCATGTTCCTGAGAGTATCATCCGTCTTGAACTCTGGCAGGCTTGGGGCTGTGACCACAACTCTGGGGAGCCTGTTCCAGTCATACTATTGACTCTTTCCAGTAGTATGTCTGTACATATTATTGAATCTTTCCCTTTCCTTTCTACTCTTTGTCATTAAGTATTTATTCCTTGGCAAAATAAAGCAGGTTGTTTTATCCTCCAAATATATTCAGTGCTTTACCATAGTTAAAATAACCCAGCTAATAAATGTGGTCTGTACAATGTGCAGTTTTATTGAATGCTGTACAGTTTCCTCAAGAGAATAAATCTTTTTCCTATGGCACTGAGGCCAATTCTAGTATACTGACACAGAAGTGTCAAGGATAGCAGTCAACAACAGTAGCAGAGTCTGCTCTCAAAAGACAAAAATGATCCTATATCAGTTTTCCTTTTCAGAAAATAAATTCCTCCAGAGTTTTCCTTCAGAATTAATGAGAAGTTTTTCTGAACTGAGCGTTGCCAAATAGCCCTCCATCCTGCATCAGAAGCTACCTAACACGTATATATTAGATCTTAAGTATATTCAGGATTTAGGCTTCTTCCTTGGCTCAGGATACACAAATTAGAGCCCTTCTTTTGTAATCTACAGCTGTTGGGGATCCTGGTTGCTAAACCTACAGATTAGGAGACTGAACACAGAGACATTATTTGTGCACCAGGATGGCTCTTTATGTATCCACATGTGAGAAGTCATACATAGCAGATTTTCAAAATTCTCCAAGGGCTGTTCAGAAAATCTACCTGGTATTCTTTCTATATATTTAACTAGAGAGAAACCTATACAAATTCCATCCAAGGTCATGAAAGAAAAAAAAATCCCTAACTCCCACATATCAGATTAGTTAATTCTATCAGTGAAGAAATACCCTGCTTTCCTTTGATGCTTTTTACTGCCAGTTTAAGGTCTTTAGAACAGATAGATACAGGGAGAGAGGTTTATATTCAAGTCATGGTACAGACCTTATATAATGGAGTCCTGGTATAGGCCAATAAAAATAAATGGTCAAACTGATGATGACTCCAGGGGCATTCTGAGGGATGGAATACATTTCTACTGTTCTCAAAGTTTCTTTGGCCTTTTTTAGACAGTCCTAAGTAGAAAGTTCTGTTTCTTTCATGAACTGTTCATTGTAAATCTTTTCTTATACACCATCATCTGCCACCACAACATATTTAAAAGCTACTATGAACTGAGAAAGGTTTCCTGTTGGCTGTGTCTCTACCTACAAGAAATAAATCAAAATAGGAGCAATGTACTGTAATGTCAGTATTATGATTGTTTTAATAAATGAGAAACTTGGAACAGTATAAATCATTCTCACCTGAATGACTCTCATGGCAAGCCATTACAATACTCACTGATTGTAACAACTAATAGAAGTCTTCCTAAGCAGTTATTTTTACAATGGACTAGAATTATTTTATACTTTCTAGTTGTAGAATGGTTATCCAATGGTCTAAGGTCTTACTGGAAAAAACAACAACAACAACAAAAAGAAAAAGAAAAAAGCATCTTTTATCTGTGGTCAATTCTGGTCACCAGTTGTGAATCATGAACAATCTGAGTCCACAGAATAGATGAAAAACAAGAATCCTGTGAGAAAAAAGTACCATATCTGTCCATTAAAGGTTACTAGAATCTCAGTCACCAGAAAAGGCAGACTGTACACTGTGCCACACCATGCCTGGCACTAATGCTTCCTCACAGCAAAACCTCGCCTACCCTTAGCATTGTGGCAGCAGAGGTTAGAGGTCCATAGCTGTTCTCCGAAAATAAGCTTAACTCATTTTAAAGCCTTTCTTCAGTCAGCTTGTTAACTCTGACGTGAGATTAAAGTGAATTTCAGGGAATCATGAAGCGCATCTTTTGATGAAACATTCCTTATAACACTCTGATGTCAACATTAATGCATAGTGAGGTTTTGGTTCTGCTGAGAGGGAGAGAGCATTAGCATTTTATTTCTAAAGCTATGCAATTTAAAACGTTTCTTCATCTACTTGGCTTCTGCAATGATCTCTTTTTATCATGCTATTGCCTATAGTTATGTTATAAATATGAAGTGAGGCATATGACCTGAAAAATGAATAAACATTATTTCACTTTTAGAGTGTTTCCTTACATAATTAGATATAGAAAATGCATTGGTTCTCATGCATTTATTTTTGTAATTGTTTTGTTCTCAAAACAACAAGCAGTATTAAGACTGTTCAGTCCTACTCAGGTATGAAAATGCCTCTCCTACCTAGTTGTGCAAGGAAACCATGCAGTAATAGGCATCCTCTTGCTGACTTAACATGATTGCCTTAAAGCAAGTTGGAAAGCAGCACCTGTGGTCCTATTTCCCTTCCTGCAGAGATCAGTGAGAGGCAAGAGTGGGCTCATCCTAGATGATCAATTTATTCCTCTGTGTGACTGAGCTGTGTGAACCAATGTGTTTTGTAGAGGACATTAGTTACGCTGTGCTGGTGTAGATCAGTAATAAACAATTCTCCCTGGAACTAAGAAGGCAACCAGATATATCTGTGGGGAATAGGTGGCATAAACACAACACACAGCTAAAACAGGACATGAAGATAGTCACTAAAGAGAAGTTAGCTGGATATAAATTTACATGGTGTTTGCAACTGTCATGTAGTCACTTAACATGTAATGTGCATAGTCATATGCACTAAAATCACTTACAAACCAGAAAAAAGTAATCACCCAAATGTATACCTTAAAGATGAACCTGCAGGCACAATCAGATGATCCAAAAGGTAGCTTATCCTGCATTTACTATTTCCAATACCAGTATCTGAATTTCTCTTCTCAACCCCTTTCCCGTCATTTAAAATGTTGCCAAGGAGGCTACACTGATCACCATCTGGAAACAAGAGCCCGTTCATGCATGGGGCATAACACAAAGAAGCAGGAAAAGAGTTGACTGGCAGAAAGCCTTCGATCAAAAATGAAATTAGAGTTAGCATATTGCTGCTATCTGGAATGCAGAAGTAGGAAGGCTATCTCTGACTTAAAGCAGGAACAATCTCCTTGGACTCACAGCATTACTGAAGTGTATCTTTGTTTAATCTTTTGATTAAACAAAGATTAAAATAGTAACTGAAAAGCAACATGCAATGGATTGTTCCCTTGTGTCTAAACCCTCCAGACCCCAAACCCCACCACTGAGCTATCAAATACTGAGCACTTGCTTCCCTCAGATGAATCTGAAATATATTGCCAGGTTATATACCTGCATCTTTAATGAAAACACCAGTAGAAGGGAGAACAGAGGAAAGCAATGATGAGGATTAGAGAAATAATTTCAGCTTTTGCAACAACCATCTGGAATTCCCAGCTTCAACACCTGACTGCTAATGAGGCAGGTCCTGCAAAATGGATCATCTGCAGGCATTGCACTTAACAGTGGTTACTATTGGCCTTCTCCATGATGGATTGCAAGGCTCTTGCACTGATTTTGTTGGCTTGATAAAAGGACTTATTGGCACACAACTAATACACATTCCTCACAGTAATTTTCACATCTAATGCTTTGATTTTATCTTCACAATATTACGAGGCTATTGTTGCAACTTGGTAATGTTATTCTAAATTTGTTTGATACTGAATTTTCCAGTAGGTTTGGAGATAGGTTCCTTATTCATGTTTTGGGGTAATGCGGGTTGTTGGACTGGCCACATATTTCAGTTGTGCCAGGCAGAAACAGACTTACCTGCTGTGAACCACAGAATTTTGTGTAAGAAAATTGGGTGAATTAATTAAGGAGACTGAATAGCCACAGAACTTCAACCAGCCTTTATGTGCTTTTTTTAAGGAAAACTTGCTAGTTGTCTACAATTTGGTTTTATATGTTTTTCTATTTCAATTACATGTTTTCCAAGAATAAAAGTATTTCCTTCTTTGATGATTTTTGTGAGGGAAAAAAAATAATCCATGAAACCTTGAAAATACATTTTATAATTTGTTTGTTTGACTTCGTGTGCCTTGTGTCTTAAATTTGAACTCGCTCGTAATGCACTGTAGTTTCTTTTAAAACTGCTGTCTGAAATTCTCTGCTTTCATGTGCTGAACTATTTTGGAGAGCAGCTTTACTATAGGGGATTTATCCTTTGAATATAAGGAAAAAACGATGCTGATAAACTTATGGAAGAATGTTAAAATTATGGTACTTTATAGAAATGCCTTATGCACATATGATAATAAAGAAAAGCAGAGGAAATTGTGTTTGCTGCTGAACTGTGAAAGGTAACAGAAATAGCTGTGGGGATGAATTATGTCATGAATAAATTATTTTCTAGAAGTTTAGCATTGAAAAAAGAAAAATAAAAAGAATCAGTCAGTCACCAGAAGAAATAATTGCAATTAGTGTAAGACACTTTTCCTGCTGACCATTGAAATTAGACACAAACCAGTGTTTTTATCTTCTCTATCAAGTCTTTTAAAACAGTCTCAGTGAAAGGAGCAGGACTTTCCCTTTACTAAGTCATTTATATGAAAAATTAAAATATTCTTAGATTTTTGATAAGCATATCACTTAACTGTTGTTAATAGCCTTTCCAGAAATAAGAATAGTTACTTTTGAGCCTTTGCAGCCTATCAAGTAATTCTGGGATATCAGCCATAACTGCAGCTTGCAGGCTATATTTCCAAGCCACATCAATTGCTCAAAATATTTAAGAAAATACTGTTCAATTCTGCACCCCTCTTCTCAGTTTGGTTTTCACAAGTCTACAAGAGTAGCCACTGATTAAGACATTTCAGTCTACAGTTGCAGACAACACAAAAGGCCACTGTGTCACGGTTGTTGTCAACCTCATGAGATGCTACAAGCACTAAGATCCTTTTTACACATTGTCCTGGACCACCAAGCTAATCAGTATTCTAGTTTAGACATAATGCTACATTTAGAATTTAAAAGCAATCTCTTCTGCCATATATCCCATTCATATTCTAAACAAAAGCTTCTTGCATTTCTACAGCATAAGGTGTATGAAAATACATGTATACATAATGTATGCGTATACAAAATGAAAATGATCTTTCAGTTATTTCCTTCCGACTCATCTGCATTGTTTCACTTAGTTTGCCTATAAAGGCTTGAGAGGGTTTAAGAAGCCAGTTGAGATCTCAAACCTAAACTGAGATAGAACCTAAATCCAACTATCCCTTCATCTACTTTTTCATATGTACAAAGGTTTTAATTTTTTTTATTTTTAAAGTAGGCTATCCAGACTTGAACCAAGATTGGCTAAGTGGCAAGATCTAGAGACATACTGATATCCTCAAAGTTTCTTATTGAATATATATAGCTAATGCCACTTCATCTCTTGACCAAGCTCCAGATATTTAAGTGAGTTATTGCTCTGGTAGCTAGGAGCAATTTTTCATTTTGTCAACAACAGAAGTCCTGGCAGTACTTTCAAAAGTGGCAGAAGAGCAACATTTTTCTTATTGTCTTAAACAGACAAGAAACTGAGTTTGAGATTGTAATAGTTTAGAAATCAAAACACACTTCCTTGGGAGTAATAAACTTCTGTGTTCCATGGGATCATTCTTTGGAATTTGTTATGCTTGAAATGTTTTTCTATGTACCCTATTAATCCAAAGTTTTAGACATTTTCTTGCTCTTTGTGTCAGTAACATAACGGGATCTAAACAGACAAATTCTACTGTCTTTGAAAATAACCTATAGATAAGTGTATGTTTAAGTTGGTTAGACTTGAATTTTGTTTAGGATAATTGCATTTAGTTTTTTATTTCCCATTATTTCCTCTGAAAAGAAATATTTTCACTTATGACTTTTCCCTCAGCATTGAAATATTAATTTCACATTAACTACAACAGTATAATAATAAATTTTGATTTTCATCAGTTGTTCTCACATATATAGCACTTCAGAGATTCCTAAAATACATACAAAGTATTCCCTTGCTTTTTTTTTTTTTCCCAGAGCATATTACTTTTGCTAGGTTGCACCTCTGGCTTGCTTATATCTATGTTTCAGATCTCACCGAGAAATTACAAAATGTAATACATTAAACATCACATATATGCTGTTCAAATTTCATTGAAAAAAGCTGCAGCAACAAGAAAAAAACAATTGCTGAATTAACTGTGTAAATCCAGAGCAATAAATTCCTTCTATCAGTACTAAAGAAGAGCTTCTATTATCAAGAGAAAGAAATTTTAATAATCTGTAAGAAATAAAATCAATGCTGAGACAAGGTGAAGTAATTTTTATTTATTGGGCCCTGATCTGTACCAAAGTTAAATTCATGTGTAATTAGGTACCTAAACTCCATGAACAAGATTTATACTGCAGTCTGCTCTACATTTAACTTGGAAAAGCAGAAGCAGACCTTCATGATTGCAGCTTTTCACTTTTTGTGGTATGCCAAGAATTTGGGCAGTGGCAGTCTGGCCAAGCGAGGTTATCTAATCCACCTTTTAGTTAGAAAGATACTGCTCTTTTTTTTTTTTTTTTCCCCTGAATATCTGGTTTCAAACAGACTAGCTCACCAGTTCAGTTTCTTTTAAATAATTGACTTTGACTAATTTCTTAAGCTGACTAATAAATGTGGTGGAAAATAAGAGTGATGTACTGCAGAAGGAAATCTGAATAATTTCCATACTTTTTACACTGTTCCTATGAGTAAAATGGCTTCTTCTACATCCCAGTGGTTTCATATTTTCCCTGATGCACTAGTGGGATTAAATAATAATAATAATTTTAAATATATTATTTTTCATAAATAACTTTCTTATTTATCCAAAATTGAAAATTACCTAGGTCTCTTGTGAACCTAGAGTATCTTTTTTTTACTCACACTTAATGGAATATTTTAATTAATCATTAAATCAAAAGCAGGGCTTATTACAGTGTCATGAATTCACAGCTGAAGAAATAAACAGAAAACCTGTAACATTCATAAAGTGATAAAAGGAATTTCCAGATCCTGTTTTTACAAAAGTACAGCTCTGATGTATATTTTAAAAATGAAGATTATAAGACAAATTAAACCTAACTCTTAATGGATTTTCATTCCACCTAAGCTTGTAGTTGTCTATTGGCATAGAGAACTCAAACAGGGTTCATAAACTTCAATATGTGGTTAAGCACATAAATACTGAATGCTAATAACCTACACAAAGATAAATAGAATAACTGACAAGAATTTAATAAAGTATGTGATTTACACTGAAATGAATGTTTCTGCCCAATGAATTTCACTGTGAAAAAGACTGGATTTTGCTAGTCTATACCTGCTCTATTTTCTGCTTCTTTATAGTCTGCTTTTAGCACTGCTTAAAGTTGCACAGGTGACTGCAGGATGCTTAATAAATCATAGAGGTTATCAAAAGCCCTCATTGGTTTCCTTACCATGCAAGAATAACACCACTGCCTTACGGGTTTATGATGAGATTAAAATGTTGTCTATGAAAATTTGGTATTATTCAATTACAACTTTATGCTCTTACACTCTGATGCCAAAAAGGTTTTAGTTCAGAAAACTGCAGGTTACTTAACAAAGGAGTAATCTAGCATGTTCACATGATAAATGTTAAGCAATTTGTACTTTTTCCCAGTTTAGATCAAATGTGGAATTAAGTTTAATAAGTTTGAAGTTGATTGCATGTAAATGATACACCTGCAGAGTATAAAATAATTATAGTCCTGAAAAGATGAGGAGAAACAGTTGTGTTCTGTGTTGAACAGTGGCTGAAATAAACAGATTGTTGCCTTGGATAAGGCTTCGTAAGGGGTATATTGCTGTACATGCCTGTTGTAAACCACAGGATCAAGAGCAATCAGATAAAGGCTTCTTTAGACTGCAGAAAGAAACCTCATGATCATGACTGGTACTGATAAGGAACCTCAACCAACATGATATCCACTGAGAAGGAAATAAACTTGGGTGTGAACAACCCAGGAGGCTTCTGCAGTGTGCTGATGAACTTTTTGTGATGCAGGTGTTTGACAACTGACTGGAGAGATGCTTTGCTAGACCAATTAATTACAGGGCAGAAGAACTGGTCAAGGCTATGATGGCCAAGGGCAGCATGGGCTGCAAAGATTATGAAACTATGAAGTTTAAATTCTTGAAAAAAATTAGAAAGAAAAACAGTAGAATTATAAATAGAATTGCAACCCTGTATTTCAGGAGTACTGTTCTTCAATTGTCTGGGGATCTGCTTAGCAGGATTCCATTGCCAGCAATCTTGGGAGGTAAAAAGGCCCAGCAAAGCTGCTTGATTTCCAAGGGCAACTTCCTCTATGCAAAAAACTATCCATTCGGACATGCAGAAAGCAGAGCAAGCACAGCTGAAGGCTAGCAAGGATAAATCATGACCTCCTGTCTGAGTTTAAATGACAAAATTAAATGCCCAGAAGATGGGGCAGGGAATACACTACTTATGATAGCTACAAAAACATTACGCTGCAGGCAGAGATGAAGTTAAGAAAATCATAGTACAACTGGATTGGAAAAAGCAAGGGAGGTGAAATGGGGGAAGAGGGACTTTGTACATCTATATATCTCACTCACTCATATATATGTATACTCAGGCAGCAAAAGACAGACTAAAGAGTATGTGGCACAATGTTCAGTGGGATGAGGGATTTAATGATTCTATGACACAGATGTGTCTTTCATCTAATGATGAAAAAACAATGTACTCAAAGGCCTTTATGCTTTAGTTTTCACTGGAATTGTCTGCCCCCTAGCCTTCCAGTTCCCCAAGCCTTAGAGAGGTCCATGGTAGTGAAGCATCCTCAGTAGAAAGAGATGGAGTTATGGAGGGTATGTGATCTGGTGAGATGCACCCTAGTGTGCTGAGGGAGCTGTTCATTGTCACTGTCAGACCACCTCTATCAACTTTGCTGCATCACAGGAACAGAGATGGTTCTTTGTGACTGTGAATAAGCACAAATTACTCCCTGCTTCCCATTAAGAGGGAAATACTGTCCAGTCTCACTTCAGTACCTGGGAAAATTATGAAGCAAATTCTTTTCAAATCCACCCCTACTTTGAGTGGAGAGTATTCTTCAGAGATCACTTCATACTTAAATTTTTCTATGGTTGTGATTTATAGCAGAAGCCAGCACTGTAAACTCATGCTTACAGAAGACCTGACAGTGGTTCCTGGATTCCAAATTAGAGATCGTGTATGCCCATACTGTTTAGTGCCAAGAGAAACCACAAGGTGATAGGTGAAAAGCTTATGTTTGCTATGTTTGAAGAGATATAGTTTTATTTTCCTGTAGTACATTTGTATTTACTGTATTTACTGATGTAAGTAGCTCTTGGTATGTGTATCTGTGACTAAATCTGATAATATAAAAAAATAAATCTGAAACTGTCTTCCTATTTGTCCTCCAAATGAAATTACTCAAGAGAAGAAAATGAAAGTGAACCAAAGAAATGATAAATTAGAAATGTTTACATGGTCTGATAGGTAGTAAAATAAGCCCTTTAAGCAAGTATATCTTTACATTACCAGTTCACATTTTACATTATGCAAAAGGAGCCATTATATGACAGTGATCTTTGCTATCAGAATGCTAACAAATAAACACTAGAAATAGCTCATTCTCATGTAAGTCCTTCTGAAGTAGCTTCATCAACTATAGAAAGATATACAAGCGCCCATATTTAATCCAATCTCCTTTTACATTCTAAGTACTTCAAAAAAACCCGCCAAAAGTCCATTCCAGAGATAAGACTGCATCAGTAAGCCTGAAATGCCTACCTCTTTTCGCAAATGAACAAAGCAACATATCAAGCAACATCAGTCAATTGAATTTAATTACATGAAAGTTGGTTCCAAGAAAAAAATTCACTTAAGAGAATTGTCTATTTATATGTATCCCAGTTATGTGAATTCTATTATAGTAGTGTCCAAAGACTGTTTCTCTGCATGTTACTGATTTAGCTGTATCTTTCAGGCAAACTGCAATTTATATTGTACACATGGGAAAACATTTAGATATTAACATAATCTTAAAATTCTATTCAGATACAGTCAATCAATCCAAATTTCATGTGACGTTGTGAAATTCCACAACATTCATTTTCTGACTATAAGATATGTGTTTTAATGCCTGAAGTTGAGCAAGTTAGATTTGTATTATGTTTTATGAAAATAGATTAACTTGTATAGCACTATGGTTTTCAGCCTTAAAGAGTGTTACAGTGGAAAGTGGACAAAATTTTGCTGGAAGTGATTAGCAATCCTTCATTTAGAATGTCAATGGAGGAAGCAGCTAAAATTCCTTTTCAAAGTAATGACTAAAACAAAAGTTAAAACTTCAAGTTGCAGAATATACTCCAGGCCAGGCAGTACTTAAACTCAGGAATTACGAAAGGCAAATGAAACTGATTGTAAACCTAAGAAGATACTAAGAAAATTTCTGATTAGATGTCTGAGTGAAAACAGACTTGGATATGTGAGCAAGGACAAGACAAAATTACCTATCTTAGGAATGTAGGAAAATGTTCTTTAGAGGCATATCTGTTTCATCTCTTTCGCTTCTCCTTCCATTAACAGTTTCAGAATCCCCTCAATACTGCTGAGGATTTTTTAAGCCACATATTTTAATATATATTACAATATTCCAGCTAGTTGTCTTGAACTGCAATTTCAGAATAACATGCAAAGCACTAAAATCCATTTAGGATATAATTTGTTTACACTAAAAATGTGATTGTCTACCGTGTGATCCTATTTAGTGTCTCTGTCATTTCATTTCTTCCCAAATGTTTACTCCCATGCTGTAATCATAGCTTCTGCCTGAGATCAGAGCAACATTTTCCTGAAGAACGTTTCCATTGAAAATGCCTTGTTCTCTAAGACTCTTTTTTTTCCTTTGAATTTCTTTCTGTTAACCAAATCCCACTCTTGCATCTGTCAACTGCACAAGATCAGCACCAGCCACTTTCTTGCTCTTTATTCTTTTTGCAAAATGGGTATTTCTTGGGTGATTCACAGAAGTGCGGGAAAACAGCAGGAAACTCTACTCCACTGATTCATCATCCCTTCTGCAGCAGAGTAATGTTACTGGGCCAACATTTGTGCAAGAGACCAGTACAAGACGAATTCTGCAAAAGGCTTCAGCAGGAGGCTCCAGCTTTCATAAGATCTTCTATTTTTTTATTTTTTTTCCCCATGATAAAACTTTTAAAATGAACTACTGGAAAAGAAGAAAATGTTTTACTGGAAGAGATACGACAGTTAAGGGAATCATTCAGTCTAGAAGTTCAAGTAGTTTAATTCTTCTGGGATGCCTTTCATTGTTTTCATATATGAGTTTTACGTTTCTCCCTATTGCAAAACTCCTGGAGCTGGTGACTGAGAAATCACATTAGCAAGTCTCACAGATCTCAGTAATTGACATTCACTGTATTATCAAACTTAAAAAAAACAAACAAATAAACAAAAAAAAGGAAACAATTGAGTCCATGAAAGATAATTACATTTTAGGATTATTTTCATCAAGAAATCAATGCCTGTTCAGTCATGCAAATTATTTCCTGGCATATTGCTTTTTGAAAATTAACTCAGACTACTGATATATATAAAAAACAAGTAGACTTGTAAATCTGATGAAAAATACCCTGGGTATGATACTTCAGTCTTTTTGGTAGAATGAATGTAAATTTCACTTGAAAAGGTGAAATGTGAAAGAAACTAAACAACTTTTGGACTTCAGATGCTGAAACCAAAATTGCAAGAACACTATATACGTTCTTATGTGGTTTTATAGCCATTTATAGTTGCCACAACAGCCCTTGATCCTTTTATTATTGTTATTACCACTGTCCCAGAAAAGGTAAATATAATCTGGGAATTTAAGTCAATATTACTTTAGAAAATGGTATTTAATCATCTGCAGAAAACAACAGACACAAAATGAAACTCCATGTCTAGCAGAGGAGCACGTGGAATCTGGGTAGCTAACTTCCTAATTTTGACCCTGAAAACTTTTTGTGCAGATACTGCTTAACACACAGCATCTAACCCTGCAGGAGGCTCAGGAGCTCAAGCCTTGATAGTGTTGCACAACTCAGTTGTGTATCCGTAAACTATGCTATATCCAACCACTAAGAAGTCTGAACCAAATGATAGCATAGCAGTGGCTTTTGTGCTCCTTCTTTTGATATTCAGGAACTAATGATGTGTGCACTCCATGGGATATGGAAAACACTTTATTCTATCCTCTGCGTGACAGAATTCGAACAATTTCCATAGTACTCAATGCTGGCTTCTTAAATGAACTTTTGGCAGTTTTTGATTCTTATGCTGAAGATGTATCACTGTGAAGGAAAAATATGAAATTCATTCACATCCATTTTGTCTGCATCAGTCAGGTCTTTATATAATTCCCACTGATTTATGCTACAAAGATAAGGCCACTGGCAATTACCAACTTTCTATCTTACAAGCAGTACAGTGGTTGCTGTGTTTATATGCAGTTCATGCCTGAATAAGCATTGTTAAAGAAGAGCTTGCTAAATTAGTCCAAGGAATCACACAGCAATTTCATCTAATTGCCATTTGTCAGAACTTTATTACAATCACTGAATATTTTTAATTATATTAAGAAAGGGGAGATGTCAACTCACAATTTCACAATAATTCAGAGGCACAAAAAGAATTCCATGATTTATCATTTTAAACTATACTTGAGGTATCAAAGATTGCCTGCTATTTAAAATTACCAGCAGTTAAAGGAAAAAGCTTTTGTTGTTTCTTGTGGTGCTGCTTTATTATTTATTACCATTTTAAATATATCAAATTTGACCTAATAATATCCTTTGTTTATCTTCAGCAGTACAAAGAATGCAGACAGGTAACTTTACTAAATATTGAATTTTTTGACAATTCAACTAAAATGAGATGAAAGTAGAGCATTATCAACACCTTTTCTACCTGTCTTTTAAAAGAAAGCTGCTGCAACTGAAACTTCTGCGTTGCACGTACTCTTAAAAATCCCAACACATCCAATTGGGAAACTCAGGGATTTAGGCAGAGGAGTGCATTTTCTGGATTATGATCAAGTTAATGGGAATGACAGGCATTAGGCAGGAAAAAGATAATACAGTGCATAAAATTCATGCATTGTAGCATCTACTGTTGACATTAGCCTCATATCCTAGTAATTTTTTCCGACCTATATACTTCTTGCCGAATCGTAAGTTTTTAGGAGAAATTGGCTTGCAGATGAATAATTCATACACAGCAGCGCATTAAGGTATTGCAGCTTTTTTATTATTTTTAACATCATGAAGCACTGAACCAGCATTATGTCCTACTAAAATTCTATAAAAAATACTAGAAAGTATTTCAATGTTCATTCACTGCAAGGTAATTTGATACTGTAACTTGAAGGAAGTTTAAATCTGGAACTAGTCAGGCCTGAGACCTTGCATATATGGGAGCAGACCTGTAGTTCAGTCTTCAGTGATGCTGTCCTGGTTATAGTGGCCAGGACCAGTTTGTCACTGTGTGGGTGTGGCCAGGTCTTTGTATTCTAGATGCTCTATGTCATTTTCTCATGGACTGTTAGAAATTGATCATTTGAAGCAGCTGCCCAGAGCACACCTGTCCCCTCAGGCTGCAAGCTGGGTGTTTAGGAACTGTGTGAGATAAGGAAGTTTTTCCTGTCTTCACACCAATGACTCAGGTGTGATAACTCCCCTCCGGGGACGGGAATGCTTAGCACCTTCACACCCAGCCTGAGGGGTCATGTATGCTAATGGGCCATCAAGGAGTATTCCATGACTCACAGAGTAAATCACCCATTGTGAAACTCCTCACCCTGGGGGAGGTACTGGGCACTCCCATCTGAGCCCAAGCATATATAACCTTGGGGGTTTGGGACTTCTGTGACTACTTGTGGGATCCAGAGGAGGACCAGGACCTCAACCGGACTGTGACTGCCACTCTTGACCAGACTGTGGACATCATCCTCAGCAACAGGTTTTCTCTTTCCTTTTACTTTGTACTAAGGGTGGGCCATGTGGTGCTCAGCACAGGGGCTGGTGAACTCCATTCTGTTCATGCCCCAGGGTGCTGGGTGGTACATCTGTTTTTTTCTGGGTTCAATAGTTGTTGTTTTTTTTCCCCTGCATAATTTTACTTGTGATCTTTTTATTAAATTGTAATTCTGACTTGCAGTCTCTTTTGGAGTTGGTTTTCATTTCTCCTGCTGGTTTACCTTTAAACCAGTACAGATGCCAACCCGAATTACCCAATACTTTCAGTTACCTTTTCCTTGCATGCTGCCAATATAATAATTACTATATTCTGCTATACAGTAAAAGTTTTTGGTGGGTTCAATTTGGATTTATGAAGTTGGTTTACGAGTTGATGAAACTGTCTTCAAAATGTAAATGCTTCACTCAGAAATTATTTAAAAATACCTCCCAGGCAGTAATGATTGCAATGAAATAGTAATTGAACAGAGATACTGCTCTGTGGAGATTGTTGAGACACTTGATGTTAGAAATAAAGTTTACACAGTACATCATGGTCTACTATCTTAAAATATGTATTGTGTTAAATAAATAACTTTATATTTAATCTTTTTAATTTCACTGTTGTGGGGCAGCTTCATAATCCCAGGGAATCTCATACACCTTTTTAGAAAACATTGTTCCTGACATAAGGATATAAGGAGCCCCAGTGAAGACAAGGATCCACTTTGCTTCTGTTTGTTTGATCATGAAGCGGCAAGGTCATTAATCACACTCTTATCTAGAAGTGTGCAGAGCCTTGATGATGTTGTGCTTTGGTATCCTGCTTACACCACTTTACTTTGCCACTGCCTCGGCATGTTGGTTCCTGGGGAAAAACTGGCACAGCGGTGCTGTCAACCATCCTTGGACCACACAACTTGGAACACACTGCAACAACTTGGAACACAGTGCAACATCTTGTCCTACCCTGGGTTTCTTCAGTTTGGAAAGGAAGCTGAGCAGAAGCAGAGCAGCTTCTTCTCTGTTAAGTCATATAACTTTGCATGTGAAATCAAGTATCACTAAATTTGCAGCTTAGTCACTATTTTGTCATCCTTCTCCTATACCTCTCCAACACACAGGAAAATAAGCTCAGGCATTTCATTCTGCATCTATCTTTTATCTACAGGAAGAGGAACTCTTCAAGAGTAATTACTGAGTTACAGAATAGACGCTTTTGCTGTCATTGCACTTTTAAAACACCGTTTGGTCTAAATACTGTCCATGTTTATTGACTACTGAATGCCCATCACTGATAATTTAGTAAAGCAATTCCCTGAACACTGTTTAGGTTTGGGGTTTTTTTCAGCTTCCTAAAATAAATTATTTTATCTCAGGATGCAGGATAACATTTTACCAGATAACTCCATGGGAAGGTATATGGATGTAACCAAATAATTCCCCTAGTGTATTCTGATTTTTTTTTTTCTTTTAAGAACACAGCTCTCTTGTTTGATATTACTTGTTTTACTAGATGGTCCACTCATTTTAACATTCGATTTTTTACAAGATTACACAAACGATTAAGGAGGAGAATACAGACAAGAATGGCAACAAAATTGATCTCATTAAAGTAAGATGTGTACCACTGTCCTTACTAATGTATTCTAAGATGAAAAATAGCATTCCTATAGAAAATGTTAATGTTTCATCTGAGTCTACCAATCTGCTGTTCACAGACATTACTCAAATTAAGCTAAATCTGGTACCAGATAACCTTTTTTAAGAAATTCTAAGTGAAATGGCATCAACAAGCAACACTTATAGGTTGGAAAAAAAAAAATTAAGATCTATTAAAAACATGCATTTCTACAGAAAAAAATTGCAGTTACATATCCTATAAAGTTGAACTGTGTTCCTTCTTGTATCCAAAACTGTGTCACAATCTCTTTAGTCTCATGCTAAATATCTGCATTCCCCATCCTGCCCTTGTTTTACTTCCTCCTCCATACTCTCTCATACTCCTTCAGCAGCCTTCAAGGCTGAATGCTATTCACCTTTCCCTCCCTTTTCTCTTATCCGTACAGTCTGTTCTTCCTGTTATATTTTTTCCACTTTCACTTTTCATGTTCCCTTCAGTCTCTTTCCCCTCTTATCAGACTGTATATGAACTTTGCTGCAAGCACAGTTGTATGAAATGATTTTCAGTGCTGCCAGCAGCTGGGAGAGTATTGCTTTAATGATCCTTCATCTGAACCAGATTAAAAGCCTCGAGCACAAGTGACCTGTAGTCCAAAAAAACCTTATGTTATAGTCATCATACTCTACACCTTAGTTTTTCCATTGTGTAGAGTCTACATATAACAGAACATACAGACATTGTACACAGACAGAGATAAATTGAATCACTTTATTTAGACTAAATTTAAAGCTGTACACTTAATCTTTGTGTGTACCAAACTCATTTTAGAAGTTCGGTTTCATGGAGCTCAGTCAAGAGCTTCTCTTCCCTCTCAGTGACAGCAGTGTTTTGTCAGTATTGCATTTCTGAGGATTCATCCCCTCTCACTTAGTTCCCCGGGCACCCCTAGCAATACTGTCCTTTCCTGTAGCCCAGCAGAACCAGAAGTGACCGCACCACATCATTCATTTGTAAATCAGAACACTGAACTTTTCTCAGTGGAGGCATCAAAGGATATACAGAGTAGAGAACAAAATAGCTCCAGTTGCAAGCATTCCCCTAAGGACTGAAACACCATGTGTTAGCAGATACTAGATATTTAAACAAATGAAAAAAAGGATAATGGTGCATAAAATCATAATAACTCAAGATAAGTAGCAAATTAACACAAGTCTTTTATAAATTAGCTTGCTTTATAAAAGCACTCCTTTTACTAACAGTTCAGAGTCTATACTCTGTGACACTGAACAATGGTTTTGAGTTCCCAGGAGGCTGCTCACTTTATCTGCTCGGTTCAATAGGACACCTTGGCAGCTTTGCTCTACTGGGGTTATGACAGCCTTGTTCAGGCAAACAGCAGAAGCCTGAGCAAGAGAACCATTTTCTGGGGGTAAATAGTGCTCTGTATGTGTGTGCAGCTCCAAAGGCCTCTTAGTCACAGGATTGCTGTTCTTTGCTACATTTTCAAGGAAAGCTGCTACAAAAGGAAAGCTAATTTTAACAATCTTTCCCAAAAGTTAGACAGCCATTTTTATATGGTAGAAAATAATTTTCTTCAGGTGATTTTTCTAATAGTGCTGCTGTTAATTCCAAATGAGGACCGTGGTGGATTTTGATCCCAGCTCCCCTATACTTAATTGGAAGGCTGAGGCTAAAAATATTCCCAGTGGTCAACCATGCCACAGTGTAAGATTACATTAAATATGCCAATCACTGGGTTCAGGCAGAAGGGCATAAAAAGCTGCAGAACTTAAGTTCTATTATTAATGCTAAATTGACTGTAACATCAGAATAACAATACTCCATGTGTTGCTTGAAATAATAATGCATTTCCTAATATGAACTCTTATTAATATGATTAGGTGATGAAGTACAAAGTAATGCCCAAAGTGAATTCGTGATCATTTCCTGTACTAAGCCACACTGAAAAATTAATGTTTATAAACTAATTAGACATCCTGCAGCAAATATGGCATTCTTAATAAATTTCATACATACAAATACATATAAATGAAATGGGAACATTTATTAAAAGTTCCTTATTCAATTTTTAAAATGGCTTAATAAATCTATCAAATACTGAGTGAAAACAATATGGAAAGAATTACTTTAAAATGTTCAACTGTTCTGACTGACATTTTGCTGTAAATTGCAGTACAGCATGTCAGCTTTTGGAAAGTGTGTTCAGGAGAGCCAATGACAGGCTTCACAACTGTGTTTAAATGTGTAGTCATGTATGAGGGCCATAGCAGTGCTTTGGATCAGAGCTTTATGAAAACAAGTGTATACAAAAAGCATTTCAGATTTGTATGTTCTTAACAAAGAAATACATCTCCCACCTTAGTATAATGAAGCTCTATTAACTACACCCTTTCCTGGGAGCTCAGATAGTAGGCAGAAGGCTGCTGTTTCATTTCCCTGGGAAAACTGGGCAGCCTGAGGGAAAGTAAAACACCACATCCCTCTGGCATGTCCTTTGGCTCATACAGCAGCCTGATCATACTTTTGCACTTAGCTGCCTAAGGTTGATATCTTCTTACATACTTGTAATAAGGAATAAACCTTACTTAAATATAATGCAATACTCCAGAGAACTGTTTCAAGCTAAGTACAGGAGTGTTTTCTAAAACATGCCTGAATATGTAATTTTGGCTGGAGACATATTTTCTCTATACAAGCTCAACAAGAAAATCAAGCTCAAAAGAGAAAATCAGATTTCTGTTCTCTCCACAGAAGAAAAAAGAAGAAACATCAACAAAATCTATGAGCTTCTGTATTCCTGCCCTTTAAGCTGCTTACTTTCCGTTGAAGTACTAAGTTTTATTAATGCAAAATTATTTGAGATGGTCTGAGCAGCATCGTACTTTTCTAATGACACACTTAATAGAAGTGTATATTCAGCATTCTAACTGTCCGATTATCAACATGTAGTCAGAAAACTGCAATTCAAATTGCTTAAAGCATTCTATATCTACATATATATATATAAATATGTTATTCTCCTGTATGTTTTACTTCATTCTATTTTGTTCTTTTCTGTGATATTTAAATAACTGACTTTAGTATGCACAAAAAACCCCAAAAAAACTATTGATAGGTCTGTGACACTTGATCACAGACTAACTTTAACATGCAGGTAGTTGCCTCAAGCAAAAAAATCTAGATAAAAATTATTTAATACCTGCACACTGCAAAACTGAACTAATTTTGACTTGCCTAAGGCAGTAAAATCTAAAGAGTTCCCACTTTATGACTGTCACCTTCTTATTCACAACTATAAATTTACAATATATTATTTGCTTTTCATTAAAAATATATTTATCAGCATCAGAAGCTTTCAGATGACTGTTATTAATGCTGAAATATAAATGTCAGACTACTGGTTTTGGGCTAGAGTAAATTTAATTTCTTTTCAGAGCAGCTGTGTTTTGGATCTGGGCTGAGAACAGTGTTGATAACACAGGGATATTTTAGCTATTGCTGAGCAGCACTTAGACAAAGTGAATGTCTTTTTCTATTTCTCATTCCAGACCACCAGTAAGAGGGCTGGGGGTGCACAAAAATCTGAGAGGCGACACAGTGGGACAGCTGACCCCAACTGACCCAAGGGATATCCCACACCATATGGTGTTTTGCCCAGCATATATGGGGAGGAAGAAGGGAGTGGGAAGTAGAAGGAAATGAGAATGTTCTGAGTTAAGGTGTTTATTTTCCATAATGGTTACACATAATGGAACCATGCTTTCCTGAACACCTACCTGCCTGCCAATGGGAAGCAGTAAATGAATACTTAGTACCACTTTTCTTGTGTGTGCAGCTTTATCTTTACCTGTTTTTATGTTTCTGATTGTGTCCCCTGTTCCACTGAGGGGAGAAGTGAGTGGCGGGGTGGGACACAGCCACTGCTAGCCCGGAGTAGTCAGTATAACACTTCTGCTGCTCGCAACTTCCTCTGATGTCTTTGTTTTCAATTATGAGTTATGCCATCACATCTCTTCAGATACTAAGAGGATCTTTTAAAGTATTTATTTTTTCAACTGAAGTTACAAGTTAATGGTCCCAGAAACATTGCTTATCTCCATTTTAATACAAATGGAACCTATTTCTCTAAAACCATTCTGTTTATCTCTTTATAATGCAGAAACCAATGTCTTTTTACTGAAACTTTGTTGAAAGTTTGATTGTTCCTAGTTGAAAGGAAGTTCAGCCGATCATTTATTCATCTTGCAGCAGTAAGGTTTTTGTCAATATATGATCTGGAAGAACCTGTCTTTCAGGCTTTCCCACAGTAATAAATGCACAGTTCTGAGAGCATACAGAAGCAAACAACGTCAAAATGCTGAGAAGTCTTCTCATACCTCTAGCCTGCAGAGACATGAAATAAATTCAGTTTTTGTGTAAGAATTTATAATGGTCAATAGTGGATGTTATCTTTTTCTAGTTCAGTGAAAAATCTGTGAACAGGCAGAGTGTCTCCAAAGAGAGAGAATTAAGAGAAACAGGAGATAATTGCTACTGGGAAACACATAATTGAACACCACAGGAAAATGATCGCTATAGAAATTGTTAAAGTAAAATTGTGTTCTGCACACTTTTCATCTGCTAAATCACACCATGCTGAGGAACACCTACTGGCTGAGTCTCACACAGATCCCTGAGGCTCTTCACAAAAAAGCAAGTCACAGTTGGAGGCAGTGGAATGCAAGTTCCAGGGCAGATGACAAAGCCCTAAGCCACAGGTTCTCCTTTCAATAGCATGTTTGGATCATCGTTCAATCAGTGACCAACCTGATTGCTTTCAGAGCTGCAATAAGCCATGAAAAATACGGCAAAAGATCACAGCATAAGGTTCTCATATTACTTTATTTAATACCTTTGATCTATTGCCAGCCTACAGTTGAAATCAAGCCCTTGAATTTGCACTGGAAGAGAATGGAAAGAACTAATTGCATAAGATTAGGGATCTCTGTTACTGAAGGAGATCCCACAAAATATTAAGCAGTCCCTAATCTAGCACCCCTGCTTTCATTGGTGGGAAAGTATCTTTGACTTTATTTGATTCTCTTAGTCAAATTTCTCCTGAACAGATCTTTGGTTTACTTTTGGTAATTATGCTTCTCTATGTTCCTCTTCTTGAATTAGTTGAATTTGGTCCTGCATAGGACCATCCCCAAGAGTCACACCATGTGCATGAGGGTATTGTCCAAAAACTTCTTGAACTCTGTCAGGCTTGGTGCTGTGACTACTTTCCTGGGGAGCCTGTTGCAGTGCCCAACTGGTGAAGAACCTTTTTCTAACATCCAACCTAAATCTCTCCTGACACAACTTCAGGCCATTCCCTTGGGTCCTGCCACTGGTCACCACAGAGAAGAGATCAGTGTCTGCCCCTCCTCTTCCCTTCACAAGGAAGTTGTAAGTGCAGTGAGGTCTCCCCTCAGTCTCTTCTCCAGGCTGAACAGACCAAGTGACCTCAGCTATTCCTCATATGGAAGGGGACCACCTTGCCCTCGAGGCCCTTCTCCATCTTCACTGCCCTCCTTTGGACACACTGTAACAGTTTAATATCTTTCTCATACTATGGTGCCCAAAACTGCACACAATATTCAAGGTGAGGCCACCCCAGTGCAGAGCACAATGGGACAAT
This sequence comes from Sclerurus mexicanus, assembly GCA_013396755.1. Taxonomy (NCBI): domain Eukaryota; kingdom Metazoa; phylum Chordata; class Aves; order Passeriformes; family Furnariidae; genus Sclerurus; species Sclerurus mexicanus. Next base: position 441,167 of record VWZF01001079.1, read on the forward strand.
GCTCTCCCTCGACCAGCTGGCGATGCTTTGCCTGATGGCACCCAGGACATGGTTGGCTCTCCTGGCTGCCAAAGCACTACTGACTCGTATTCAACTTGCCATTGACTAGGACCCCCAGTTCTCTTTCCATGGCACTGCTTTCCATTATTTTTATTTTAGTTAAAACCGTATCTACTGGTTTTCCATATCACATCTCCTTGCAATCTATTTTTATATTCTATATTTAATTTGAAGTACTAATTTGAAAAGATACCTATCCAAAACTCTAAGCTTCCTAACACATCTTTAATAACAATACCATGGAAGTTCATCAGCATATGAGTAATCTAAGAAATAATTTTTTTTTTTTTTTTTTTTTTTGCTTGTGTTGTAAGGGCTGGTCTAGCAACTGTTGTTATATCCAGTACACTGACACCCCTTAAGCACAGGATTTTCTTCATATCACTGTAGGAGTAAACTAAAATCAATTCTGGTTGAGCATGACAGTGACTGCATTCTTACTGCAGCTTTTACTGGTACAAGTATGTGGGCAACATTTTTCAAGCCAGTCTGCTAAAACTAGCCAACTCCGCCCACTCCCTTCTCACAGCCATTTTAGCTAATAGAGAGAAACTCTGCTGGATCAGGCCAACCACCCACTACTTCAGTATTCTGGCTAGACTGGACACTAACATATTTAGGGAGAAGTGTAGGAACAGAACAAGCATTCAATGATAAAACTTCCTTTTAAAATCCAGCAATTGCTCCAGGACTTCCTATGTCACAGGTACTTCCTGTGTATTTGGCAGTCATCACGGTTCCTTTCTCATACTTTAATCGTGACTTTTAGACTCCTTTTCAGTCTGTAAATTTCCATGGGCAAAGTCTGGATTTTTTCATATAGATTAAGTCTTGATTAGATATTGAAAAAAAATTTAAAAGAAAAAAGAAAAAACCCATTGAGAAGAGTATTACTGTTGGCTTTAAAATATATTGAGTAAGGACTGCGGGTTGCCTCTGGCAAGAACTAATCTGTTAGTATGGAAGTAATGACCATGGTCATTACATTCTTACAGGTAGTCTGCATTGGCAGGTCTGTGCAAAGTAAGATTTCTTATCTGAATTACAATTTGCTAGTGATTGTGTGCTAACTCCCTCTGGGAATACTGCTAGTAAGGCATTAGCACACCTGAAACCTGAATTAACAAAGCAAGGGACTGATTGAGAGCTAGTGCATTAATCAGCAGGCAAAGGTAGGGACTCTCAACTGCTTTCTACCTCTCTCCAAGACATGGAACCAGTTAAGCCCCTTGATTTCAGAACTTCCTGAGCTCAGTGACTAAACTTAGTAGCACAGGTATCTCATTAGTGTTCTTAAAAGTCTCTGGAGAAAGTTGTCTTCTACTCCTTCAAATACTAAAAATTAAGCATTCACTGTTCCACATTCACTGTTAGCATCTGCAAAGACAGTTGGATGAAGTACTTTCACATGCTACCTGGAAGTAACATCCCCAGACAAACAAATCATTAGTAAATCCTTATTTACACAACTAAACTCTGCCATTTCATTTACCAGAAATGAAACTGAATGATCCTCCCATTCACAAAAGGGCTGAAGAAAACTACTGAAATGCTGAACTGCTGCTACCACCATGGATTTTCTGCTGGCCAGGTTACAGTACTGTCACTCCAATGCCAGTTGAGCACCTTCGATAGATAACTCAGTTATTATGAACCCTTTTATTGTAAAAATGTTCTTCTAAGTGAAAATAATTTGAGAAAAGTATTGATAAGAAAATATTCTTTTAATCAGAAAATATTTAAGGCAAAAAAAGAAAAAAAAAGAAAAAAAGAAAAAAGCAACCTCAGGCATTCTATACTAGAAGTTCAGCATTTTGTTAGACTCCAAGGAAATGGGACAAGTGAAGGGAGACAAACAATGTATCTAAATCATTTACTAGAGCACTCCAAGTAATTCAAGAAAGGAACAAAAATAAGAGAAATAAGTAACTGAGTCTTCTTTTAGAGGCTTTTCTTTTGTTGTGTACTGCAATAATATCATAGCAGAATTAAAGTCCACTGAACCTCTCTCTCTACTTTCTCCCCTTAAGCATATGTAAGTTCAGTGTAAAGTGGAATGAGCACATCTTTATTATTAGATTGTATTGAATTGAGTAGGCCTTTTATATTTCATTTCATAGAAGAAAAAAGTATTCATATCTTTTAATTGAAAGTGTATTTCTAATGTCCAAATTCCCTCAGATTTTATATATTCATGTAATTTTTGTAGCACTAGGGATATCATAATCTGTTGTGTCAAGAATGTGGGAAGAATTTTGTTTTCAGATTGAAGCCATTACCTTTTCAGAACTGCTGTGGCCCTTCATCTCACTGTTTTTGCTATGAATGCAGACCAGCTCTCCAGCTTAAACTGAAAGAAACTGATGACAAGTATTTCTGGATATTTCCTGATAGCTCGTAAAGTTCTTAAATGCATTTTTTATCATCCACATTCCATAATGCATGAATCTATGCTATAGTATTTGTTATGTGTATGCATTTCTTTATTTTAATATGGACATGAGTAGAAAGGAGAAGTGGTATACATGTATTTTCACAGTAACTTTTTTTTTTCTGCAATAATTTCATAATGGCATGGAGTTGTTAGCTTCTAGAATGCATTCTCTCAGTGCTTACAAACACAGAACACTTTGATTTTAATTTAATAGAAAATACAATATTTATCTTTACAGGAGTCTGAAGTCACCTATTTGCTTTCAGAAAATAATTTTGAGCAAGCATACATGCAATTAAGGCATTCACATCTTTTATCAATACATTGACTTGGACAAGCTCTCTCTGGTTGAGTAATTTAGTTTTGATACCCATTCAATATTTTAGCCACTGCTGAGATTCCAACAAGAGTGCTAATTAGTGCCAATTGTGAAGCTGGTTTCTGTGCTACAGCCATCTGTCTTACAGATACTGAATCATTTAATTATTTTAAGGTGTAATTATAGATGTCTCAAAGCATTTAAGACCAACCACTCATTATGTAAACAAAATACAATATTGCTGTCAGATACTAAAGAGTTTTTTTCCAGATAATATGGTTTACAAGATACACACTAGTTGCGAAGTAGAGCCATTACACTAGCAACCTTTCAGTAAAGTCAGAGATGAGCAAAATCAAAATTCTAACAGTACCCATAAAATGAAAATTTGCAGAAAGAACAAACTCAGAGTACTTTTTGTTTGTAATTTCAAAATTTCCTGAGAGAATGTTGAAACTTAATCTTGTTATATGGATTTTATGTGCAATTATTGAGAATGTTTGCTCTATTTTTATGCACTAGCGGAATTGCATGTAATTATAACATATTAACAATATGCCATGATAATATAACTGAACCATACCCCCCAAAAAAACCCAAATCACAAAAATCCAAAACTTTAAATGCATAGCTCAGACTTGACCCTGGATGTAGCATAAAATACATTTAACTTTAGTTGGGCTTATCGTCTTTCAGTCTTTGCCTGTCATCCCTCCCTTTGCACCAGCCCAGTCTGCAGCAATGGAGTGAAGGCACAGCAGCAGTGAGCTCCCTATTGGCTTGATCCTTCCAGATAAGAGAAGTTACATCACACACATGGTGTAGATCCTTTAAACGGAGGTAATGAAAATCTCAAGGAAACAAGATAATACGCTCCCAAGGTTTTACTGTTCTTTTCACACAAAAGAGCCACTGCCAATATGTAATGGACACATAGTATATTTTACTGTAGGGAGCAATGCTTCAGATGAACTACTGCAGCTATTCCCAAACATTAATTTTTGATTTGAAAACAAAACAGTTAAGAAATTGTTACATGAAATGGAAATACTGGAGACTGAAGAAAAAAAAAAGTAGGATAGATAATTCTATAAAAGAACAAAATAAGATTTGATTTATAGAATTCTCTCCCCCTTTTATCTGAAGATAGGTGGCACCAAAAAGATTCCCCTTAACCTTTCTAAAATCAATTGAAAATTAATGTGTTAAAACCCCAGTTTTTATCTCTTGTTAAAATAATAAAATATGTCTATATCTGAGTTATAGGCTAGGAGACACTCTACAAAACAATAAAAAATTCCTTAAAGTATAAACCAGAGTTTAAAATTTTAAACAATGAATATTTTAATTCAGTCAACACAATAATTAGCCTATTTCTATGTAAATCAATTCATACTTATTAATATCTCTTCACTCCTGAGTATAATTTTGCAGAAAACATTTTTCCAAAACATTGCAGAGGGGGGAAAAAAAGAATTATTAATAAGTACCTCTCTTAACCTCTTTTGTTAAATTAGATAAATGAGAGGAAATTAAAGTCTATAATGAAATATGTAATTCCAAAACAAAAGCTCTGACAAAGGAAGAAAGTAGTTTTGATACTGCATTAATTAACTCAGACTAAGCACAGACTATGAGAATCTCCTTTTCTCTGGGGTCAGAAAACTGCCCATATAGATATGATCCATCCAATACAGGACATTAGTAGGGTTACTTGGATAATTTTGTGACTACCACTATTTTGTCATTTCGCTCTGTTCTAATAGTTGAATACTGCCCTGGCCAGTAATGTCATTCCCTAGACTTCCTGCCTGAGTTACCATACTGAAGGCAATGGGCTATTTTGTAATATAAAGATTTAACCCTCATGTCACCACATAAATTTCTATTTTCTTACTTGCATAGCACGAGTCTCTTTACCTAGCCTGAAGCATATACAGAGTTTTATAACTCACTGCATTTGCAGCTTTCTGCAATATTTTAGATTTTCTATAATATAAATATACAACACATATTCAACACATTTTTATTTGACCTCATTTATTAGCATCTGTGTACCTTGTCTTACATAGCTCTTAGTCCCATAGACCAAGTAAATACTTGCCTCTGGGTGTTTTCACTAATTGATGGAAATAGAGGATGGTGTACATCTGATTAAAGGCTCTTGTGCACAATGTAAATTAATCTAAACTTCCTCAAAGGCAATAGAAAAAAAAAGAAGCACTTTCCTAATATTATTCCTCTTAAATTGAGGCAAACATCTGAAATAAGTTGGATGAATTGTACCTTCTTTTTTAACTGAATATATGGTGATTCTAGGGTCATTCTAGCTGTACTGCTCATGTCTAAGAGTAACTGAGGTTAAGTCTAAATGGCAAAATGTCAGGCCACTAAAAAGAGTGTTCTGGGGTATAAAACTAGAACCAAGATCCTGGATATAATAAGTTTTGCTCCATAATGAATGGGAGAGTTCAAAAGGCCTGAGTTTATATGCAATGGCTTACAGAGCAATCTAAGGCAGCAGACTGCAGTCACCTGTGATATGTCCATAAAGATCTGGGTATGCTCCAATATGACAAATGGAGAAGACTGGAGACTCAGCCTCTTTTGTACAAAAATGTGGGTTATCTATCTCTAAATATTTTGGATTGCAGAACTTTGTCAGTCATCAAATATCTCGCAAACCACCATGAAAGCTTTCATCATATTTTAAACTGAAAACTTCATGAGAATTAAACAGTTTTATAGATCATGAAGGATCCTGCACAGATCATGACTCACCTAGTTTGATTCCATGGTTTGTACAGTAGGAAAAAAAAAAAAAAAAGGCAGCAGACTACAATAGCTCAGCTTCCTCTTAATTACACAGATATCCATACCCCTCATGAGAAAGGGAGTCCTAAACACCCAGCTTTGGAGTACTCTGGGTCTAGAGGCATCTTTCACTTGTCTTATTGAAACTCAATAACTACATGGGCAAAAAAAAAGAAGAAAAAAGAAAGCAAAACACAAAAACGCAATCAAAAAACCCAACCAACCAAAAAAAAAAAGAAAAAAAGCAAACAGAAAACCCCCCAAACAAACCATACACACACATACAAGAACCAAACAAAAACGAGAGAACAAGTAGAAAAATGACACAGGAGAGTTATGTTTAAGGCAGCTGCATTGAAGTCAGGAAAATCACAGTCTAATGCATATTAGTATGTTTTTGTATCTTATCAATTTGATATTCAATGCAGGTATGTAACTTCTTAATCCCCAGTGAGTACTCCAAGAACTAGATGGACCTTCTTTTTTAGTTTCCTTCCTTTTTAGTTTCTGGTGTGTTTTTTTCGTTTTTGTTTTTTTTTTTTTTTAAACAAGGACTCCCTCATACATTATTATAAAACTTCAAAAATGGAATGTGGTGAGGTAGATGAAATGAGACATATCGAGGTAGTTCTGAACAACCTGTCTCACACATACCAAAAGCAAAATAGCAAGAAAACATGGCAGAGCTAATTAACCCTGGCCTGCTTGTGGTAGCAGAGGTGGTTGATTCAGAAGTCAGAACAAGCTCAGAAATCACTCTGTACTACTACACTGCCCACAGCAAGCAGGAAAAAGAAGTACCGAGTTTCTGAACAGGGAGGTTTCTACATAAGTATAGTGGCTATAATATAAACACTGTAAGTCTACTAGAAGAAAGATATTTTGTTTTGAAATGATAAGATGGTGATAAATGTGAATTTCAGGAAATGCTGCTTTTAAAATACTGGCACAAAAGTATTCTACACATCTGAAGCAGATTATTAAATTAATTTTTATTCATAGCGGAAATAGAGTGGAAGTTAATTACTAATTTCCCAGCAGCAAAGCTAGAAGGTCTGAATTTTTATACAGATTCCTACCAGTGAGGTCTGCTCCTTTTCTGCATGAAGGAATAGGTGTTCAGATCTCTATTTCACCAGATTTAATGTTTGACGCCTACACTACATCAAGACTTCATCTATAAGCTTCTATTTGGTAAAGCTCAATAAACAAAAAAAACACCTCTCTCTTTTTGTAAACAGTTTTTTTTTAAATATTTCTGAGTCCAGGTGACATATAGACCCAGAGTAGAATTTGCTTAATTGGTAATCACTTTCTGCTTGAACTATTTGCTATACACTTTTGTTATTGAGAAACATTAAAAAAAAACCCCAAAAAGCAAAAACACCAAAAAAACCCCACTTCCATTTTAAAAAAATAATCTGGCAATTAAAACTAAGTAAGTGTAAAGGCCCATAGAACACGCTTTAATTAGTTTATATACACGATACTAATTTTTTTTTAAAAATGAGATCTTAGTATTGTGCTTACTAAGTCTATTTCAATTAGTTGCAGAATTACATTACGGAAATAATTGCATTAGGTAATTTTCAAGTATTAAGAAAACCCCAAACCAGAAGCTTCATACAACACAGCTACTTGAATAATTTCCTTGATTCCATCTAATTTGTTTTACAAATATATGCCTATGTTTTATGTGACTTTTACTTCCCTACCCATTTGGAAATGAGTTAGGAAAAGTCAACCTGTAGAATTTTCCATTTCCCTCCAGTAAACAAATGGCTGAGGTTACTGGCTCTGCTGCAAGTATAATGATAATTGCCACTTAACCTCCTCTCTGCTCTCTTAGAGAAGACCAAAGAAGCCTACAGGATCTAAACATACAGCTCACTTCCAATGACACCAAAAAAGGTGACAAAAAATGGGGTGTATGCCAAAGCTATGAAAGGTATCATGGTCTCTAGGTAGAGAATAACACTATTACTATTAAAAATTATGCTTCATTGTGTAGTTTTCAAAAGTGGGTTATGTCTCTGTAGGTGTTCTGGCAAGATAGCAGCAAATATACTATATATATTAATTTAAAAAAAAACATATTGAGGATCCAGCTATGAGGATGCTTAAGCATTTTTCTCATCCAGTGAGGAATCAACCTTAATATGTAATATAAGGCAGAGCTTATCACAATCATGTCACCCTTTCACAAAGAGAAAAGCTGGTTTGTCACAGCTGCCTGAGCATACACAACTCTGAGTTGCATTTTTGCAGCATCTGGATCATTGCCACTGACCAAATATTCATAAAGGATGTCTCTTCTGGATAGCCCTTAGTTGCTATTCGCTCAGAATAAACTATAGTTAAAAAATTAAAACCATGAGGATCTGCTAACCACTGTTAGTGCCAATGCTGAGATGGTAAAAACTTGAACACTATAACTAACTGTTCTGATAATATAAGCAACTTTTACTTCCTTTGTAAAATAACACTGTCTTAATCATACTGACTGATGATTTCACTTCAATATTTTTACACAAGCTGTTACACATCATTGTTAAAAATTAGTGATAACAGTATGATGGACATGTTGTTTTTTTAAAAAATGAATGCCACCATATCCAAAAGATCCATAATTGGTAGATTAAGCATTCTCCTTCTTAGATCTATCCCTAATGGCTCAATTTTATCAAGTATCAAAGTTATGTTTTATTTCATTTTATTTTTCAGAGAAGTAATTTTCTTTATGTCCACTTCCTAAGGAGTGAAAAAGGTAATCTGATGATTCAAATTAAGAACATTTGTCAAGGTTCATATAGCACAACATAAATGCCACTGGGGAAACACCAGTGTATGTCTCATTTTATTATCTAGCAGAGAAATCTATTAGACCCAAGTTCAGCTGTTGTTTTTGTAGGTATATTCCTCTGCAGTTTCAATGGGAGGGAAACCAATTACACTGAAAATGATTTTCAGTGCCTTTATTTCTAATCAGTTATAACAGGAGAGAATAATAAACCTGAATGGGCTGATGTAGAAAAATATTAGTATTACCTGTGAAATTTATTGTTCATATTTGAATAGATACATGGGCTGGACTACCTTGCTTCAGTCTAGCCAAGTTTCTTCATTGTTGTGTATTCACCCTAAACTATTCAACATAAATAAAGAAGCACTTTCAAACTAAAATAAGTTAATTATTACTTTTTTATACACAATGAGTAATAAAATAAATGAAAGTGAAAAATAAACCTTTAAAAATTCTTAGTTTCACATAATGTATTTTTGGAAAGGGTCTTTTTGGTATTGTTGGTTTGTCTGAAAAAGTGGACAATTCATCGTTATTGTGTGAATATACACAACAGAATTAAATTCTGCATTTTGTCAATGCCTCCATGCATGTCTAAAATCCTTCACTGTCTCTACTATGTGAGTCAGTCTTCAGATTTGAGAGAATACTGAATTAATCTTACTTACTTTAGTTAACAATTGAACAATGCCTGTGATAAAGACAAATAACTTCACTGGGACAGTAGCTTGAAAAAGTATAATGGAGGAAAAAGGAATAGAGAGCGGAATATTTTTGAAGCCTAGATGAAAACAAGAGTATGATACTGTGCAAGTATCTACATGAAGACTGGGGGAGAGAAGGAAACAGACTGAAGAGAGGCAAAGTTGTCCTTTTCAAAGCAGGGAACCAGGTAACGTCTAGGGCAGCAGATTTGGTCAGTGTTGACTAAGAACAGCATTTGGAAAATTACAACCAGATCTCAGAGTTACAGATTTATGAGTATAACTGTATTTATTTGTGATTGCTAAAGGACTCTAAGACTGAAGCTGTGATAAGCTATCTGTTTTATTTTAATTGTCTTTGGAAATCATGGTTCTCTATGTAATGTAATCATATATATATATATATGAATCAAAATTGTAATAGCAACTCTAAAATTGAGAAGTGTAATTTGATTTCAAATGTTATTTCCTTCCATGGGGAAACATTTTCTGCATTAATTTAGACAGCATGGCATTTGAAGAAATTTGCAATGAATCATATTTTTCAAATAGATATCATGATGGTAGCATGCATTAGCAGTAGTGTACATTCATCATTCACAATTCTTCATAAATGTATTGTCATTCATTGGTTATCTGCTATTTAAAAGCTGGATTGATGCTGATGGCATCAATTATGTTTAATTTTTATAGACTTTGGGGTACAAGAACTGTATTATTGAAGAGAGCAGTCTTTTTACTTACATGTGCATCTACATAAAAAACCTAAAATCCATGTAAATAAAAATATGAAGAATTCTTACGCTAATGATACATGCAACAAAAAACATGCATATATGCTGAAAAATTACCTCTGAAAGTCAAGAAACAGCACAAAATACAATCTAATTAAAATTGTTACACAACGTAAGGCCATTTACAGGTGTGGCAATTAAAGCCAGCAAGGTATTACTCTTATTTAAGTACCCCTCAAATAGCAATTCCATTTAAACTCTGATTACCAAAGAGTTATCTCAGCAGTTGGTGAGTAATTTGGTAACCGATAAGGATTAGTTCTCAAACTACACAATTAGAATTGCGGAGCTCAGTCTATCATTTTTTCAGGCTGCAGTTGCAGATCAAATTCATCAAACTTGTGGATTTTGTTAAGAACCAGAAAACCATTTTTCGAGGATGAAATAGCAGGAAGATGGTCTGAAACAAGCCAAATGTGTTTATTAGTATAACATGTGGGGAGAAAATTACCCATTATTAACCAGCTGAACAAAAATCTTTGAATGTAAACCAACCACATATATGTTGGAGTTGCTTTTTTTTTTTAACATAGTAATAAAAATTACATTATCTTAATATTTTATTTTTAATTATTTATTAAAAATAGTAAAATATGGTCCTCTGTTTTCATTTTTGCTGAAAATACAAATGAAAATAGAATGATATAACACAATTTATCCTTTAAGGTTACAATTTCAGTATTTATTTCCCATAAAGAGGTTTATTGCTTTTTAATAAGATTTCTGTCTCTACTTTGAGTAGTGTGCTCAGGTGGCCAAGAAGGCCAATGGTGTCCTGGCCTGTATCAGGAATAGTGTGGCAAGCAGGATTAGGGAAGTGATTCTTCCCATGTACTCAGCAGTGGTTAGGCCACACCTCAAGTTCTAGGTCCCTCACCTTAGGAAGGATGTTGAGGCACTGGAGTGTGGCCAGGGAAGGGCAGCAAGGCTGGTGAAGGGTCTGGAGCACAAGTCCTGTGAGGAGTGGCTGAGGCTGATGGGGCTGAGCCTGGAGACAAGGAGGTTCAGCAGAGACCTTATCGCTCTCTACAACCACCTGAAAGGAGGATGCAGCCACATGTGGGTTGTTCTCTTCTCCCAGGAAACCAGCAACAGGATGAGATGACACAGTCTAAGTTGCACCAGGGAAGGTTTAGGTTGGACATTAGGAAGAAGTCCTTCACAGAAAGAGTAATTTGGCATTGAAATGAGCTGCCTAGGGAGGTGGTGGAGTCACTGCCCCTGGATGTGTTTAAGAAAAGACTGGATGTGGCACTTAGTGCTGTGGTTTAGTTGACAAGGTGGTGTTAAGTCATAGGTTGGACTTGATGATCTCAGAGGTCTCCAACCTAGTTGATTCTGTGATTCTTTAGACTAGATAGAAATCGTACTAGGGTGGTGGGAGAAAATAAATTAACACTGAAACACGGTGAATTACTGGTAAAACTGCATCTGATTCAGTATTTTATTAAAACAAAAAACTCAACAAAAAGCCAAAGTACAAATGGAGAAGACTGAAATTTTTCGTTTTAACTACTGCACCAATTTGTGATGGATAAAGTAGAGATGACCCACAATTGTACAAACCAATTATTCACCATATTTTGCCAAAGAAAAAGCTAGCAGATGGTTTAAAGAAAGAAGATGTGACTGGTGCCAGAGTGCCAGAAAGCTTCAAGGCAGGGGAAGGATGTGGAGAAGAGAGGGGTTGCTGTGAAGGGAGTGAACTTCAATGCCAAGGACACCCAGGGGACTTTGGTCTGGATAACTGGCTAGATTACCTGGATGGATCCACCGATGGATGGACTGGTTGTGTAAATGCTTCTCCCTGAGTTTATCAAAGGAATATGAATGGCTGAGTTACAAAGGCAGGCATGGGGGACAAGAAACATCAAACTCTAGGGTGGCACTTCAGTCCACAGAGGTGCTTTAACCAAACCAAAATACCTTTTGACTACACCCAGATATACTAAGGCGAACACCCTCCAGACAGCGCATCTAGGGAGTGCATGTGTGTTTGACAGAAATGTTCAATCAAACGATTAATGAAGTATCCCCTGCCTGGGCTACCCACTGCTGTGCTGGGAGAGCTGGTGTTCAGGACCAAGCTTAAGCAGCAGGACCTGCCACTCCTTCATCCCATGAGTAGCAGTGCAGATTAGATACAGCATGCAAATCCACTGAAACCTCAGGGAAGTGTCTTGGCCCCACAGCTATTTCAATGAGTTGTGATGCAAGGCCTGTGAGAATGTTCTGACAAAAAAAAAACAACTTAGATTGACACTGTTTTTCTCAAGCAAATGGGCACATGTCGAAAGGACAACACTTTGAGAATCTGTTCAGGAAACTTGACAAGTAGATTGTTGTGTAGTGCTCCTTGAACATGAGGACCAGAAGGCTGGAAATACATTATTACAGACATAGAAATAGTCAGGGTAGAAGGAGTGTCCAACCCAAACAAGCTGAATTGCTGGTCTAAATCAGTGGTTTGCTACTTGTCCTGAAAAGTTCAGTTTTATAGCAGATCCCATTGAGAACAAAGAAATACAAATGGTGTGCTTAATGTACAAAGAACTTTACAACCTGAAAGCAATAGGACAGTAGATCAGTGGAACAGACTACTAAAATAATAGCTATAAGAGAGCAAATTTGTACTATGTCCAGGAGATGATCCCATTTGTGGGTAGTTGTAAATTCACTAAGCAATAAACTCTATGATGCCCCATTCATAATGGGTTCAGTAGCTGCTCAGATTCTCTCTGAAATAGAGTCAAAACCTTGTTGAAGCATTGAAGACAAGGTTGTGCTTAAATATTCAACTGGGATTTGTTCTGGGTGATTATTTCTTAAAGGAAAAATAGTATGGGATGCTATAGACACTGAAGGGAGTAACTCAACAAAAACTGAGTCTTGAACTATGTCCAACACTTGATCTTCATTTCTTGAAGGAAAATGTGATGTTATATGATCTCCATCAGAACACCGGTAGTTGTGACATATACCTGAAACATGTCTCTAGTATGCTTTTTGCTTACATTACGAATTAAGTTAGTTGCTACATCACTCTGTTAAATCAAAATAACATCAAACAACTTTGAATGAGTAGCTTTGGTATTAAACATTAAAGACTCTGTGTATGGAATTTCTAAAGGAGCCTGGGCAGAAAGTATTAAACTCTGATATAAAGTAGAAAAGACAAATTATAACAATGTAATTTTTGTTACAGAATTATACTCTCAGTTTCTAGACAAAGGAAAAAGGAGAGTGATGATGTATACTACTGTAATCTCCTCCAGATAACCTTTCAAGATGATGTGATCAATGCCACAGTAGATTCCAAGATTTTAGAAGAGAATGTGCATATAAGTCAAAATGACAAAACATCCAAGTTTGGTTTATCTCGTGTCAGTCCCACATTATGATGTCTCACTGGGTCTTTGATTACCCTCTAAAATGAAGTGCTGGTGGAATTGTCTTCCTCTTGTTACTTATATACCACAGGAGTCCAGGACTCATCTTACTTACCAGACAAGAGCTCTGTGTGGGTTTTACATTTCAACAGATTTTTTCAGTCTTTCCTATCTAATTAGCATTTCCTAGTGCTTCAAGAAAATTCTGTATAATGCGCCAAATTTAGGTCTTATTATTTTGAACAACTTGTTCAAAAGACAGCATGCTGGAAAAACAATAAATATGTTCTCGACCATATGATAGGTGTGAGATAATGTCTGTCTTGGAAACATAAGAAGAAGATACATTTGCAGTGTACTCATAGACTGTCTTCATAGTGTTTTATATATGTCTAATTAGACTAAATTATATTTATCAGCAAAACATAGAAGTAAACTTCATTTTAATTTATCCCTCTCTTATTATAAATAAACAAACTTCATTAGTGGGAACTGCCTTTCTATTTCAGCATGAAAATGTAGAGGATGTTTCATTCATCTCACTGATTAGCACTGCTAATGAAGAAGTTGCCCTGGGTATGAGTTTGCACATTTATAAGAAAAAGAGAGGATCTTTGTGAACCACTTTACAGAAATGTCACTAAAAACATCCATTACTGTGCATTGGTTTTCTTTAAGGAATATAAATACAGGTTTGGGTAGGAGAACAGATATATCTGGTCAGTATCAGAAACCTGCAATAAAGGTAGAAACTAATGATATGGAGGACAGGGCTCCATACTGACAAAAGGCTTGCTGGAAATCTGAAATTTAGAGATTTTTAAAAGATTCACTGAAAGGGTTTCAGCATCCGTCCTTGCCTTCCATTAAAACTGGAGCAGAGTCTGACCACTGAAATTAATTAAAGTAGCTTTAAAAATACTAACAGGTTTATCAGTTTATCACAGCTATCCCTTAACCTTTTCTCTCCTACTTTATGTTCTATAGTTTCTCTTTCTCACCCATCTTTCCCTGTAATCCAGCACTACTAGATTAAAGTGATCATTAAACATTAAAGGCACCAAAATCTTTTATAGTTCTAATTCAGCAGAATGTAGCAGTGGATTAGTAAGCAAAAACATTTCCTACACAAGCATTTGAGAAGTATAGCTGTACGTGCTTTCTCCAGAATGTACGATACCTGACTAAGGTGCTTCTCTCCTGAGTGACTGGAATTCTTTCTGTACTCCTCCGCCTCCTAGTCCCAGCTGGGTTTCACAAGTTCAACGTCCTGAAATTTAAATCCCCAGAGGGAATTCTCACAGTATACCTAATGTGTAGAGACAAGCTTGGATTCATCATAGCACACAGCAACAACACGTGAGGAAGGGAAAGGGAATATGGCACAATGCAGTCAAAGGGGCTGAAAATATAGCCATGCCTACACACACAAATCTCTCTATATATACATACATATCTCTATATACATACATATATGTATGTAATTGAGAATTTTATTTATGTATTCCTTTTAGTGCTTCCTATTGATTGGTACAATCATCTCTTATTCAAGTGCTGTATGTTCTGAATTTCATTTCAATAAAATACTGAACCTTGTTCACCATATACAGAATTAAGGTCCAAATAGCTGTTTATGAATTCCACACCTCAGAGTTGAACACCTAGAGTTTAATATCAGAGTATCTAAGTTTCTTACTAAAGCAGGTGAAAAGCCTAATGAAGTCAGAAAGATCTTCCCTTGCTTAGATAAAGCTTAGACTAACCTGGAGTAAACTTGCAGCCCCTCACAGTAAACAGTCACATACCACTAGTGCAGTCAGTTGCACTGCACTACAAATTGTCTCCCAGATATCCTTAATTTCCCATTTCACATCTTCTTTCAATTATTCTACTTTCCTTCCTGGCCAGTAAAAGCAGAATTTCCCACTCCCCGCCCCACCTCCACTCCCACCCCAACCCCCCATCTATGCCCTCTTGTTCTTTATTAGACCAAAGAACAATTCAGACTTTTGAAATGGAAAGGCTCTGCTCACTATGATAATGAATAATAAAGTTTTCCTTAAACACAATTACTGAGACACACTGTAGGTAGTAGAGTTTACCATGATATTAAGTCGTAAGTTAATTTTGAAATGTCTTCTATGCTATAAAATAAATTACCTTTTCAGGAGAAATTAAAATACCATATAGAATTCTTCCAAGCTAACTTCATCCAGTTTCAATATCCTTGACTTTCTCAGTAATCACCTTTTCTTTTTTCTCATTTCTGAAGTTATATGTTACCTTAAAATAAGCACACAATCTAGCTGAGTGTAGTAGCAATGTTTGAAATACACTTGAAAATGATGGGCCTTTTTAACAATGCTTTGTACACAAATAATTTTTAAATGTGCATGACATGCATTGAGGAAATTCAAAAAGAGATTAGCGACACATGAGAGATGAAGCAAGCAGTTAGTAAATTAATTATGTGAGGATAAAAACTGTGTGTGACTTAAGCTGGAGCCTGGAGCATACCTCACCCCAGAGTTGTTTCACAAATATTTTTCAGATATTAGATTAACTCCTTACAACCCAAATTCATGTAACTCAAGGGAAGTTCCTCTCTCAGATACACCATATTTAAAAATATCCTCGTACATTGTTTCAAGCACAGACATGTCACGATAAATTTTTTGTCTGACTACAGATATATTCCTAATATTTAAAGCTGTGTTGTACTGAATGTCAACTACAGCTTTTTCAAGATGAAAGTGCTGGGAAGTAAGAGCCTCTATGGAGTGAAGAGTGGAGATGATTACTGAGGAAGCCCTTATAACTTGTTCTGGTAACATCAGCTCATCACGGATGGGCCTGCTCCTGAAAAAATGTATGTGTTCTCTAATACTTCTCCTGTGCACTCCTCTTTCTGATGTATTTTTCTCTTGTCAGCCCCCTAACACTCAATTACCAGAAAAAAACATACTGATTCACATTGACCAATATCAGTGCTTTTAACTGAAGGAAGCTGGCAAGTCCCATTCCAATAAGCAGAAGAGTTTTTCAGTTTGCAATAATATTAGCATAGTTTGTAGGTTATGAGACATTTAGATTATCATGGTCTTCTAAAATCCACTGGTAATTTAAGTTCCCTAAGCAACATTTAAGTATAGAAAAGTGCAGAGCAAAGCAAAGCTTCAGTGGCTGCCTAAAAAACAGACTGCCATTGTAAAAAGTATTAGGTATTACAGTTTACAAATTTTGTAAACATACAGCAGTGAATGAGACTGAGAGAGATTACTTACATCATAGGATGCTACCAATGCATTTTGGCCATGAAAAAAACGTAAATCAAATATGGCAAGATTGGGGGGATTCAGTACCTACATTTCTCTGTGTGAGTATAGAGAAATAAAGAATTCTCCAGGGACAGAAGACTCATCATGAACCTTAGCAACGGAAAAGATAAACCTCCCTTGCACTCTAGCAGGTTTATATTTTATTTATCAGTTATGGGAATGTCTCCCATCTGTAGTGCTGGAGCCACAGATAACATGATGCTGTTGCCCTAAGGCTGCTGTAACTAGTTTTTGCACAGCCGAGGAAGAAGAAAGAGGCCAAGAACAGATTGCCTCATGACTGCTATCCATACAATGCATTGTTTTATCCCTCAATAATTTGTACCATGTCCTGTCACAAATGTCTATTCACTAGTGTGGTTCTTAGTTATAGACACCGCTTCCATATCATACAATTGTAATATACCGTCAAACCATTAAAATTGAACTATAAATGATTGGATGAAGGGAACAATGCTTTAAGTCATTATTAAATCAGGTGCATGTAAGAAGAAGAGTTCTGAAGATTTATTTATTAGGTGAGCCATTCTGTGATTTCCATCCCCTGTAATTTCCCCTAATTCTATCATCTCTCATAATTTTTAGTATATTTACTTCAGACCAGATACTGAATATCTGAGAGACATAGAAGGATGTCAAACACCTCCATAGCCTTACTCCATACCTTATGTAACTGGACTTTTGGTAGGACTCTACAGGGAAAGTGCATTCCTTGTCATTATCACAATAAAATTCATCCAATGGAAGAAAGAAGGCAGAGAAGAAGCTGCATCCTCCTTCTCTAGCCTACCAGTGTCTGTAATGTTCTGCTGAGCCAAGGCTGGACCTTAAAAAGGTCTTCCAAAGAGTGATTAATTAATTGCTCCAAAGGTGCTGCTCAAACTCTATCTCTGCGTTCTTGGACAGTAGTTGGAATGGAGTGTGTACAAGTTCAAAATTATCCTCCCCTAAGGTGAACTAAAAGGTACCATGCAATGTTTCTAAATGTTCTGAACACACTATAAAATATGTGCATTTTTTTTCCTCTAAGTCTGTGAGAATGGGAATACATTTTCTTCCAAAATATGGAAAGGAGCCCAAAAGTCCTAAATCATACCAGTATCAACAGTAAGTATCTTGAAACATCTTTCAAAACAAACTATTAAGAAAGGCTAGTGTCAATCTTTTTTTTTTTCAAATTATAAAAATTGATTATTTTTTTTTTAATTTTGAGAAAGTAATGGATTTCAAAATTAAATTGGTAAAGTTTGTAGTGCTTATAGAATGCTGAACACCCTGAAATTTTTCATTTTATGAGCAAGGATTAACCTGTATTCCGAGAGACTGATAGAGCATAACACCCTAATAGTCATTTGTTTGGTTTTTTTTTAATACTTGTAGTATTTCTTTACCTAAGTTGAAAGTTGTTAGTATGTAAAGCAGAAGGGCTGCAAGCATATTGCAAATAGAGTAAGTGAAGAAATATATGTTGTTCCTAAAAGAATGGATGTGTCTCAAACACCCTTTATGGGATTTGGATAAAATACTTCTGTAAACTAAAGGATCTGTGTTCTAAAAATTAGTTTGAAAACCACTCAGAAGAAGAAAAATAAGAAGTCATCACTGATGAGGTTATTAAGAACTGCCTCAGTATACCACAATTCCTACAAACAGTCTCTCAAAACTGAAAAATGCCCTTGACTTGCTTCTGACTTTTATATATATAACAGTGACATATATACATGGTCATAAAGATAATTTAAATCAGCATAGTATGAAGTACTTTATGCTATGTAATTAGCAGTAATGTCACAGAACTAAAAGCTTTGTTCTTTAGGGATCAAATACAAATGATCCAACTCTGATGATCACTGTTATATACCGTACAGATTTCTACAAGAATCAAGTTCAACAGTTGGGGACTTTTTGTGGGTTGTTTGATTTGGGGTGGGGGGAGGGAGAGGAGAGGGGTTTGTTTGTTTTGTTTTGTTTGTAGGGCTTTTTTGATTAAAAAAAGTTTGCTCAGCTAACAGAAAGACTGGAGAAACAGGCTAATAGTGCTTTACAACAAACACCACTGACATGTAGACAAAAAACCCCTGAGTCACAACTTTGCCATTACTTATATGACAAATGCATTTAATACCTCTGGCTGCAAAGGTTTGTGTACAGTGTCGAGAACGTGGGTTCATAGCAGAACTACTCACCGTAGTTCATAGCTAGTTTCATATAAAGATGATATGAAGAGACATAAAGAAGTATCTCTAATGCATTTTTTTATCTCAATGCAAGTAACTCCCTAGCTCTCATATCCATGTTAGCTCATTTGCTCCTCATCTAACTGCTCCCTGTGTTGTTCTTAAAGGACATTCAATATACAAAGTAATCACTTCCTCTGATGACTGACAGTGTCTATTTCAGTGGGAAAAAGAAAAATCACTTTCCTCTCAGAGTATCTGCCTGTGACAAGCAGGCCTGAAGAGCTTTGGTAAAATAGCTTCCTAGTTTGTAAAGTAATGTAACTGGGGGGGAAAAAAAAAAAAGGGAATGACAGGTAATTTTAAGGTTTTCTCTGTTTTCTACTGTGCTCTCTCCTCCAGCTTTGTCAAACAGCTTTTGATCAAACTGTGGGACACACAGTATTTAGAACCTATGTAAGATATGCAAGAAAAAAATGTAATTTTGGCAGTCTTTGCAGAGAGTCATTCAAGTATGAAAAAGATGCATTCAAACTACCAATAAAGCAATACGTCAAATTCATTCCCAATACTATTTGGAAGTCAGTATTTTATATTCTTCAAGGTCAGTATACTGAATTATCAATCTTTTGTCTTGATCTTTAAAATTACATGTAATAATCTGCATCTAATGTGTTATAGTAACATGTTCATAATTACTGAGTTGAAGCTATGAGAAAGCTGATTACCTTTCTGGAATTATTCACAAATGTATAGAAAAACTATGCACGTTTCACTTTTTTCTACTGTGGATTTCCCTAGAGTAGGGTATGAAAACAAGGAAAGTTACTCTTGAAAAGATTTTGGAAGTGGAAAACAGATTGCAATGTTTTATGTTAGTTCATAATGAAGGAAAAAATTTCTGAAAGCATGATTTTCCTTCAAGTGAAACAAAATGTTCTAAGGAGAGTGGTTCATTTTTCTCTCAGAAAGCAGAAGAAGTATTATGGAAAGAAAACAACTTTGGATTTCAAATTCTCCAGGAGGGATGTGGAGGAAAGTTCAGCAGCAGAAGAAATATTAGAAGTTGGCACTCCTAGCTTAATCAGTTTAGCATATCTAACATTGCCCTTGCAAAGGTACAAGAAGCTCTGCCAACTTCTATAGAGGTATTATTTGAGATAACTGAGCTTATTGATATCCTTCACAAAAGGATAAAAGTCAGATTAAAATGTTTCTGTAAGAATGATAATTGCATTGAAATGACTTTTAAAATGCTTTTTCAAAAAATCTCAGAAAACAGACAGTAAATCAACCAGATGAGATATTTCAGATTTCTTATAATACATATATTATTAAATATGATGATTATGTTAATAAGAGTGTATATCAGTTTCAAATTTGTCATGCACTGAGTGGGGCAAATATGTACCTTTAACAAATCCTAATGTGAGAACCAATATTTTATAAATGTAACTCATGTTTCTTGCTGACCAGTGCTTTTAATTTTAATACTTTACAGAAATACAAATGCTTCTGCTACAACCAATTTATCTCAGAGGCATCACTTTACATTTTCAAAGTATTTAAAATCCAGTGATTCTTAAAGAACATCTCCGTAATTATTTACTAAAGGCTGTTTATCTTTGTTTTACAGAACTGAGGCAGAGGAAAAATAATTTTGCCAGGATTTCATGGTTAATCAACAATAGTTAATAAATTTATATATTGCCCCTCCTTATTTACATTCTAAAATAAATGTACTATACTATCAGTATAATCACCCACAATGCCCAAAAAAACAATGAAAAAATACTGCCAATATACTAGATTTGAATCTCACAATGTCTTTGAATGCTTCTTTCTTCACAGAACCCAGTAAAATAGCCTTGATTAAGTTACTCCTCTTGGCATCATCATAAACCAAGACGCAGCAAAATTGAAATCTAGGGGGATATGTCTAAGCAAATTAAAAAAGTAGTTTCATTTAACACCAAACCCACATAAAAAGGCAGAGTCGTACAGAAAAGCTTTAGCCAGGAAAGGCTAAAGACTGCACACATCAACCATGAGCCCTAATGACTGACCTTCGTTTGAGCAGATTCAATTCATATTCTTCAACACAGTTTGAACAGGAGATATGTTTCAACATATGATGAACATATGATTCAACAAAAGGAGATATGGCAAATTACTCTTGAGTGCAATATTCTATACCTTTGCAATTAATAACTTCCAAATTATGTATTAATTATTTTATCTTCATGAACAACTTTCTTAAAGGCCAAGTCCTACAGCAGAGAGAGAATGGAATTTCACATGCCAAAATACATATTATTTTCCCAAGAAAAAGACTTGATCCTGCAAACTTTTGTTATTATGTCCTTACTCATTTTGGAATCTGGTTAAATTTAAGTGAAGCATTTCCAAAAAAACATTTAATTGTGATCTTTTTTATAATGTCTGCAAACGGCCTCACAGTAAATTGGTGACTGACATCCCAGGGAATATGAAGACAAAGTTACTGTGAGGGTCATTCTAACTGTCTAAATAATCTAGTTGCATTTGTTTTCACTTTTTTCCCCAGTGTGTCTCCTTTTGGGAAATTTTATTAAAAGGTGAAGTTGACAGATGGCCCTGCATCACTTCTCCAGGTAACAAATGCTGTTTTATTGACCCTCTTATGACCAACGATTCAGGCTTGGCTACCTCTAACACAGGAAACAAATGAGATGTACTCTATTGAAATTCTACACTTCACAATTTCTGAACTACTGAAAGTGTAATTTCATAGAGGATGCCCTTAGGTTGTTTTTTTAAAAATTGTTGTCTGCAAATTGAATTTACTAATAATTTGCTTCTCTCACAACCCTTTAGAAAATCCTTGAAATGAGAAATAGATGATAAAGTAGAAAAAGAATGATGGTGAGGCATGAAAAATATCACTATGTCACAGGTTCCTAGAGACATAAAAGAGAAAGACAGAAAAAATTATCTTCTTTATAGTCTTCAGATTTGCCAAAGGAAAATATTGAAGAGAACTCTCTTAGAATAAAGATGCAAGAAACCTCCTCAGTCCTTTAGCTTGCTGTGTAACCACTCTGACTATGGAAACAGAGAAACAGACTTCAGATCCATCAAGCAACAGCTCACTGCACAACAGGAAAGGGATTTATTTTCATAAAACTGCCTGTAAATACCCTACTAATATTAATGAAAATTAAATATAATCACTGAATAGTAAAATACTTTCTGAAAAGAACTTCTGTCTTAAGACAAGTCCAATTCAGATATAAATAGTTTCAATATAAATTGGAACAAAACTATTTCAAGGTAACTTTAGCTTTACAGGCAGACTTTCCTGCATGCTATTGATGTAGGCAATGTTTGACTTAATGTTTTAAATTACACTTGATTTGTCATCAAGGCCAGTTGTAATACCATAATCTCAGTAACAAGAAAGGATTTATCTGGGATCAAGTAGTTTGCTGGTAAACCTACTTGAATTTTGTGAGGCTTTGTGTATTATTTAAATTAATAGGTTCATATTTTAAAACTCATAGACATATCTAGTGTATTTATTTCAAAATCCAAAACCAGGCAATGTCAAGTGACCATCTTCAAAATAAAAAAGTGGTTTATTTTTTTACCTGAATAAATTTTAACTCTTTTCATTCTTAAGATGAGGTAGCAATATAGTAATGATATTTATCATCATTTGGCAACTGTTACAGCTAGAAAATATGTGTAATTTTGAGAGGGAAAGCAGGGGAGACTAAATAAGCATATGGAAACCAAATTTTCTGAATATGTATGTACATGATTTTGCTTATATGCAAGCCATAACACATTTCATCTTGAAACTGATGTACAAATGTAAACCCCTTATATTTGCAATACTTAAGCTAGTACCATCATATTTTGTCATATTTATTATTAGGCAGTGAGGAAGAATGTTTCCTTTGAGCCCAATGAAATCTTTTGTATCATCTGAAAATTTGTGTTCTTAGCATCTACCTTACACAAATACCTGAAAACACAGAATGGAAATTAAAAATTAGCACTTGAGCTTCCAAATTAAGAAAAGCAAATTTAAAATATCTCTCTAAATCCATCTCAATGCTCAACTTTTAACCCTGAATTTCATATATTTAAAATTATAGCAGCTTACCAGCAGATACCAGGATGTATCCGCATGACAAAGTTAGATTTCTTACTATAAAAACTCATCAGACACCTGATTGACAAACTTCATAAGCAGAAACTATTGCAGCTACTCCACACAAACAGTTCTGGAGCGGTTTCTGTAACACAGGGTGGAGCATCCATTAATTACAAGGATCCCCTTTCACATATCTATTCTAAGCATACTCCCACCCAGGCACAGCTACAAGCTATACTCAGATGCTGGAAATCACTCAAGCTAACTGCGGATCAAAGGCACAGCTACAGAATTTCTTATACTACATTAGAATTCCTAAAGGTAAACCAAACCAAGAAAAATGAGAACCAACTCCCTGTAAAAGAATACAGCAGTATTACTAAATTAAAAAGGTCTAAATAGGCCTAAAAAAACCACACGATCACTCTTCTTGTTTGCACAGTCCCAGCACAGTTTTGACACAAGTCAAATAGCAGTCTCCAAATTGTGTTCCCACAGGTCAGGAGTTAATACAAGCAAGGGAACATTCCCAGAAGGTAGCTTCAATGTGGATTAGCTTTATAGAAGATGCCACACAGTACCAGCTGGTCTCAAAGCCAGAGAACAGCTTCAGAAACTGTTTTCCGGCACATTTCAATCATAGATTGATAGAATGGTTTGGGTTGGAAGTGAACTTAAAGATCATCTGGTGCCAGCTTCCCCTGTCATGGAAGGTTAATATTAATATAGTAATATAGTGGCAGTCAGAGGCAATAAGAACTTTGAGGCATAATGAGACAGAAGAGGAAAAGGGCTGGGATTCGTTGTTTACTCTTTGAAAGTCAACCTTAATTAAACAACAAAGGCTATGTAATTAAAGCTTTGATGATCTGCACTGTCAATATCTAAAACAGCATTCAGCATTGATATTGGTACTTCAGATTTTAAAAAGTTGACTGGCAAATTTCCTTTCCTTTCAAAGTAAAAGGGATGAAAGAATCTGTCATGAAATCATGGAAAAGAAATGGATTGCTTTTGTAATGAAGAGTAACCCCATCCTGGATTTTTATGCCAAAAAAAGTCATCTTAAACTTAATTTAGAAATCAGCTGGAGCAGTGAGAAGAGTAATAATGCAATTTCTATTAAAATTTTCCTTAATTAATAAATCCACAATGGGTATTAACACCTGTAGTGGGGTTTTTTGGCGTTTTTTTGGTTTTTTTGTGTTTTTTTTTTGTGTAAAATACAGCATTTTCAGTAGATCAAAACATGCTATACACAGCTTGCAAGGCTTGAAAAAAGGGGATGTTGTTTTATAACTGCAAGTACATTTTGCAAATGTCCCGAGTGGTTCCTCCTTGATGTCTATATTCTCCATATGTTCACGAGGACAGGACCTGGACACAGCTCTGTGGGAGCTCTGACTGCAAGACCTGACCTGTCAGCAAAATAGGAAATGACAGCAGCAAACACACTGTCCCTTTGGCAGGTACTGGTGATGCTTTTTATGACTAGGGACATGCCACGGTACTTCTTGGTTAAGCAAGCAGATCCATCCAGACAACTGCAAAACAACCAGACAGCCACGTAACTCCAATGTTCTCTGCACCCCTACACTATGACTGGCAGCAAAGCCTTTGTGAGGAACAGCCAGCTTACAGGTACAACTGGTTTAAAATCTAATCTCTTCTTCAATTTACCATCTCTAAGAAGACATCATTGCTGCCAAGCTGTTTTAGAATTATAATACCTCGCACTATTCTCCTCATATGCTAATATATCACACAGTTTAGCATGGCAATTATATGTCCAGAGAGTATGACCAGTTTAAAAGTGAAATTAACTTCACTTAATTAAATTAGTGCTGTTACTTTGACAAAATAACACATGGCAAAAAAAGTATTAAAAATATTTCCTCCAGTTCTTAATTCATGTTCAATAGAAATTTTATGCTTTCATTTACTATAGCACTGTAAAGGTGAATTATCATTGATATTCATAATACATTGCTTTTCCAAACAATTATATACTATATGCTGCATGATACAGAAAGCATTCATGACAAGACAAAAGCCATCTAGGAACTCAAGTAAATTGTATGTTTCATAGAAAGCTGCAATATCACACACACAAAACATTCTCAGCTATGTAATTAACTATCTAATTGAAACTCTCAGTCAAAACCAAATAATTTTGCGATGTCTGTGCAAAAAATGAATTGGTCCACATGAATCATTAAAACACAGTATGATATAACACTACTTGATTCTAGTTGATATTCACCATAAATCAATAGAAGTAATCTTATTCATGTACATTCAGAGCAGCTGAATCCAATGAATACAATATTTCAGTGTAGAATACATGGGATATTTTATGCAAGTATTTTAAGCAAAACACATCTGTTTCCCTTGCATTCTATTGAATCCCAGAAAAGATAGATAACCACAATCAATAAAGTAAGATTAGCTCAATTCAATACTGAGAAATTTTCAATACCACTGTCCAGAAGATTTATATCTGGATATCAAGCCAGCAGTTTGACAAAGCCAAAGTACCAGATGCCAAGCTCTAAATAAGGACAGCAGTGTGCTTTTTGCATTACTGCTTATGTTATTGATTCTTGTGAATGACTAACTTATACAGATTCATTTAGCTTCATTACATATGTGAATTTTCAAAGCATTTATTGACATGCATATTTGTGTGAATTGCTGAATACCTTTTTAGTCATCCACAGTTTTGCACTCTGTACCACTCAAAAAGTTTGTAGTTTCCTACTCTTTTTCAAAAGCAATTCCCCGTATTTTGTGTATACAGTATACAAGTTGTATGTATCTACCAAATGCAAAAAGCAGACAAAAAACATATTTGCGTATTTTTCTCTGACTAAGCTAATAGGTGTTTTCTTAATAAAACAAAAGTGTTTTGTCAATTCCTGTGTTCTGAAGGTTGTTTATTTGAAGAATATCAAACTGGAAAAATGTACCCTTAGTCTTCATAACATTACTTCCTTTTTTCAACTAGATCAGAAAAAAAAATTACAAAAATGTATGTAGAAAAGAAAAAGACAAAATAAGAATTAGTCTTTTTCTCAATAAAATTCTTATCTGGTTTGCGAGCAACTAAACCATTTTTCCTGGAAAAAATACTTCAAATACACCAGTACCTTTGATTTCTGACCCTAAAATCTCCCTATGTACCATAGATACAGAAAGATGACAATTTTGCTTCTTTTAATCTACACTTCTACTTTTTTTTCAGAAGAAAAATTAATAGGTGCACTTATTTCACTCATCTTCTTTATATTGGTGTCTTAATAACCACATAGCTACTGCCTGTCTTTTGAAAGTTGATTACCTCAGTGTACTGTATTAACACATGCTAGAACAATCTTCAGTCAATAAGTATTTGATTAGAATTGATCAAAAAGTATAAAAAAAAATTAGGAGAACCTTCATAGGCACAAAAAAAAAAAAGAAATATTTTCAAAAAGCCATTTAGCAAAACCCCTCCACAGGATGTGTTTCATATGGTGTCTGATGCTATTTGCATGTAAGTTAAGAAAAATTGATTAAATTATGCCTTAGGGTTTTCATGTATTTGTAGATTTTTATACCTCTATGTAGTTTCTTACATTTCAAGTAGCTAACAATCTCTAAGCCTGTGCTGGCTGTCTTAAGGGTCAGATAATAGCTGGAACACCATGCCTGGGAAACATGTACCAGAGCTAAGACAATTAAATACCGTGTTAGTCAAAACAAGAAAGCAAAGCCCAGCAACCTTGGAGAAGCTCCAAAAAGGGAAAGTGGCATGAAGATGATGATAACGGATGAAATAAGCAGTCTTAAGACCTCCAACTCAATTCCAAGAGAGTCGTGCCATGGGGCGGTCCCAAGGGAAGTTCTGGGTATGCACATTTCTTAGATTGGATACAACCTTTAAATATGACCATTGAGTAGTGTTATAAAATTAGTATGNGATGAAATGAAAGGGACGCCTTTCGGATTAATTTACTCTGCATGTTTTAAAGCGGTGGTGCTTGGAAAAGAGCTCACATGGTATTCCTGAGGCCATGAGTTCAACCTAGCACCGGTCTTTTCTATCTGTTACTTGTCAACACGTATTGTACTTTTATAGTCTTTTATACTTTTATACTCTTTTTATACTTTTATACTCTTTTTATACATTGCATACTTCTTTTATATTCTGTACCCCAAAACCCTATAAGTAAAAGAACTCTTCTCTACTTTACCCACATAAAGTTGTCTAGAAAGTTTTTCCCTTTCCCATTACGGCAACAAAAAATAAATAAACATGATACTTCAAAAACTATTCTACATTACTAACAAATATTAACCAAAGAAATTTTAAAATTGCTCTGTCCAGGAATATTTATTTTATGAAAATATTCATTTACATGCTTACTATTTTGAAAATGGTTTATTGTGTGAGCCATTTAAGCAACAAGGTATTATATATCTTACTAATGAGTAAATGGTATACTTGAATACACAAGCCCTGAAAATGCCCCTTCTGCAGACTTCATTCACATGAACATATTTTGGTCATGTAAATAAGTACCACTGAGGGGTGTTCAGGTAAAAAATGTTTAATATTATAGGAACAGCAAGACAAGATTTAGAGGGGCAATGAAAATTTTATTCATGTATTAAATATGCATCCTGTCATATTGGAATTCCAAAACTTATTAAACCTATTTAGTACTTACCCAGGAATCTACAGACAGTCTGTTAGCACAGGTTAAACACAGTATTACTGACTGTATTATTGACTGGCCTTCTACTCCCTCTTATGAAACTTTTAAAGTCTTTTGTCTGACTCCTGGTCATACATAGAAAATCTAGGTCTTTGGCATCAACAGGAAATACAACTACCAAAACCCTTCAGAAACACTTCCAAATCCATATCCTATTTTGAATATATTTCTGCTAGCATACATAGTATTTAAAATGTCCTATTTGAGTCAATGCAGTCTTGCTTTTTCAAATACTATTCTTTTTTTTTCTTTTAAAGATTGCAGAGTTATCAATTTATATTTTTTAAGCTGTGTAAAAATATTAGTTACCAAAATAATTATTTGGCAGTGGCATGACTTCTGGCAGAGGGACCATGTTGCTAGCTTTTATTGAAGTTTCAGTGCTCTAAAAAAGGTAAGAATGATGCAGACAATTTTTGTGAGGCATGGATTTTAATACTTGTTGTCTTACTAGTTCTGCTCAAGTGTAAATGAAGCTTTACATTATCCCTTTGAAGCAAGCAAAACATAAGCACAGGTTTACATGTTTTACTGATTCAGCAGCTGTTCAACTGTGCATAGTTTTCTCTGTTACAATCCTGATAATGATGCTGTCTTGCAAGGATAAAATAATTACATTATTTATGGAATAAACAATATGTAGAGTACTACTTATCTTTATTACAAGTTCCTAGAAATAAGAACTACTGTACTGTGAAACTATCTTCCCCCTTCTGTTTTCCTTACAAGACTAACGGCGTAATTTTGTCAGTTGCTGCGCCACAAAAATGGTTTCACATTGAAGGTTGAGGACTACTCTTTCTCCCAGCATAAAGGAGGATATGACAGTGTATGTTCTTGCACGTAAAAAAGTCAAGGGGAAGTGGGAAATCCAAGGGGAGCAGTTTTATATGTACATCTTCATTCAGATGTGGGCAGCTGATGAGAAGTTGTGAGGGGAAAGCATGACCCTTTGCTTATACAATTTCTGCTTCAGCCTTCAGCTCCGTCCACTCCCTGCTCCAGAGGGAACTAAAATTTCCCAAAGACCAGATGAACAAAATTAGGCATATACGTGGAAATTTCTGTCATTTCATGTCTTATATTTGTCTACATAAACTATCCATTAAATAATAATTTGGAGAAAAACAAGATTTGGAAACTGTGTCTGCTATGATCATTATAGTAACTATTGCATATATTAAAAGCAGAATGATATTTGAATGAATTGACAGAATCTGTTTAAACCTTCCCCAGAAAAGGAATATTTACTTACAAAACAGGTGTGGCAGGAAAGCACCTATTATGGATACTGCATAAATACATAATATTTACTAAATACACTATATATTACAAGATACCAAAATAGTTACTAAAAAGTAAAATTAGATGAACTTTTCTGAGCTATAAAATTCAGCTTCATTTGCAGAGATATGTAACAATAGTTAGGTGGCATTTTAGATAACAACAAGTATTCCAATGAATATGTGAATATATCTGACAGAAATCACATTTAAAATATGTGGCTCAATCTACTCATACACAAGCTGTTGTGTTAATATGAACAGACAGATGCCGGAGCTTTTTTCATTAAAACAACTTTTATGTAGTCTCAGTTTTCTTAAAAGAAGAACAATTTGACTATCAAATGTGACTGAAGATACTTGCCATATTAATGGAAGAGGTGTCTAGTGCTATGTTTGACATAATTTTATTAAATACTTTGTATATTTAAAAGTAGCATTGAGAAATATTGCAGGTTTACATTTGCAACTCTATACTGTTTCACTTAATAGTACTTGACATAATTTTTAAGTTAATCATGAATATTTGTTATTCAATGTTGCACTTGAGTAAAATTCAAATCAAGATTAAAATCTATTAGATTTACAGTAGTAGAAAATATAGGCTTTTAAATGAATTTTAATAGACATTCTGTTTGTTTGAAAATGAAAAGAAAACAGATAAATGGATTAAGCAGTTATCTGAACATCAAGATACTTTTCAGTGTTTTTTTGTTTTCTGAAAGTAAATGGTATTTCACCTACTATTTTAACTTTATACTTGATAGAGTTTTAAAGCATGCTAGTCAGATATGGGACTCAATATCATAAAGCTTAATATTCAAGGTCCAAACTGTCAAAAAATATATATCCAAAATGAGGTAATGAATTGAGAATGTTTATTTATTTCACTTAATGTGCTTCTTTAAACCTTATTTTTCAGCAATGAGGCATTTTTTCCAGCACATTTGAGGAATTCTACTTTTCCAGTTTAAAAAATGAAAACTAGTGGGATTCCAACACGTCAATTTGATTCATAGAGTAGAGGTTTTAAGAAAAATACTGTATATCACTCAACTCACAATCCAGTCAAAAGATCTGGAGCACAATATCTATAATAGGATTCAAAAGATATTCTAACCACAGAGGAAATTATCACCCACTAGGATTCAGCACTTAGTTTAATTATAGAAAGAATGTTTTTACAAGAATAGGTTGTACTGAGCCAATTATATCATACAGCATACTTAGCTCAGTTTCATATAGATTTTCACATTAAAATAAGCACCCAATGCAGTGTCGTGATATATGCAGTCATTTGTACTTCTTCACTTTCCATAGGCCTTTCGATTTGCTCAAGCAGCTGGCTTATAGCAAATAACCATAAAAGTGCAAAAGAGAAGTCAGTAATACTTTTATCTCAGTATGAAATATGAAAGGTCATGAAATACGTACTATTGTGAATACAAACCATGAGAATCTCTCTTTCTTTTTACAAAGAAAAGTGTTACGCTAGTTGCTAACTGATGACTAAGAAAAGACAAAACTTGTTTAAAGTTAATGCTCTGCATAGTTAATCCAGCAATAAGCAATTAAAAGCAATACTTTCATTTTTAGGCAGAAAAGGAAGTTTAAGGGCATCAATGAAGTATGAATTTCAGTCTTCTTGTCTTAGTTATCCCAACAGGCTCCAGAATCAAACTATACAGCACAAAACGTATGCATATATAGGAACATTCATCTGCGTTATGTGTTACAAATCTGAATCTTCAAGAGACTGAATAAACACATTCTTTTCCAGCATGTAATTTTCCTTTCTAGCTTGGCTTCTATCACACACTGTATGTTCACTCACTTGTATTACAGCTCATACTTAGTAGGCAGTATTATTCATACTTAATAAAAATCAGTGTATCAAAAAGATTCTTAATTGTTTTGAAAAAAACTTTTTGAAGGGATGACAAATAATTCTTTCTAATGATAAGAAAGGAAGACATGCCTGTTGAACAAAATGATTTTAACAAAATAAAAGTCAGGTCATGTTAGTCAAACTGAGTTACAAACCAAATAAAAAAGGCTGAAAATTAGATACTCTGTTCTCTATTCTTAGATTTTTTTTAACCTAACGTCCATCTGTTAACAATTCCCTATGCAGAACAGGTCATTCTGCAGTACATTTGGAAAGGGATGCATTTCCCCAATCTTTAAAAAAAGCTTATGTTTCTATCTGTGAACCACATCACATGGCACTTATACAAATTACATACTTCCAGACCATCTTATTTTGAGCTCTTCTGTACTTACATGCATATATATGTGTTCATGCAAATACATAAATGTCAACTGCATGAACACTTATTGTCAATGTCAAATAGGATGATATACAATGTCAAATTTGATGTTCAGCCAGACTTGTTTAGCCTTTACTTAGAAGGCGTATTTCAGTCTATGATTACAAGGAGAATGCAATCACTGCATCAATGTCATCAAAAATAAAAGAAAGATATGGTGTATAGTAAAGAGTTTACTGAAGAAAAATTAAGGAAAACTTTGATAAACTCATTTAAGTTCATATTTTTCAAAAACTATAGTGATGAAACAAATTTTTTTAACTAGAGTATTAATTCTGAATATAGTTAAAAGACTGCAACTTCATGGATAATAGAATAAAATCTGGTTCGAATGGAAGGCAATCAGGCCACCCTAGATTTGCCTTTCCATTCTCTTGTTGCTACCAAATTACAGTTGAAATATCAGACTTTAATCTAATAGTAGTTTAAATAGAGTATGATCTTTGAAAAGTAAGCCAATAGAGATTTCAAGGGAGCACCTCTAGAAATGGGAAAATGTTTAATAAAGTGGCAGAAATAAATATGTTGCCTTAATATTATTTCTCAAAAGATACACCAGCTAAAGCACTATGTCAGCACCAATACATTGGTTTATTTTGCTCTCCCTATGAAAAAGACAGTGGAAACAAGACAGGCTTACAAAAGAAAGAAGCAACAACCTACACGAGTTACTTTACTGTAACTACTTTACCTAAGCTAAGTCTTTCCTTACATATGGAATGTCTGTCTACACAATAGGGGAGCAAGGGGAGGGGAGTGGAGCAAGTCCTGGAAAAAGAACTCTCACAGACCTGAGAAAACAGTTTCATCTCTATTATAGGCTTTTGCAGAGATTTACTCATAACTAATTCCATCCTAGTTTGGTGGATCAAATACTTATGCGCAGTTAAACAGCAGTTTAATCTGGTTAGCATCTGAAAATAATTTGGGTGCTTTATAACTACCACAAAAACCAAAGGAAAGCTCTGTATATGGGTATAATAGGAAGAGTCAGCTCAGAAGTACACTCCTGATCCAAACTAAAATTGAACTTATTGAAAAGCAATATGAGATTCAATACATTTGAGATTGATATGCTTTACCTCTACAGATTATTTATTAGGGGTTAAAAGAGATCTTCCTAATACTTGCATTCTGCTGAACTATTCATAAGGCCTCTTGAAACTATGTGCTTTGTGAGCAACTGCCATTAGACATATTGTGCAATTAATTTCATAAGTCTGTAATACTTTTTAAAGTATATGAGAATCCTTTCAAGTATGTTTTAGATCCTTCAGTTATGGGGAAAATACCCAAATGTCATGCCCTTAGTTTTATTTCTTTTTTATATTTCTCTTATGTAAGTGCTTCAGATCTTTTAATCTCAAATTATGAAAGCGTTATTGCCTACTAGAAACATAAGAACAAATTAAAAGCATTCTCATAATACTAATCATACTATTTTTGAGGAATCCACATGTGTTTTCACATTCTTCAGGATAGAAAAGAACAGTAACCTTACTCCAAGAATGATAAATTCATGAGTAGCGTATTGTCTGTTCTTCATCCATATGATACCATTTTTCACACACTTGCCCTTTATATGGCTAGGTAGAAACAGAATTACTTAATTAAAAGAATGAAAATCCTCATGTTCAAAAGACTCTTATTCCTCATTGTTCACCTTTGAAAAGATATATGATAATTTTGTATTTCAAAATAACAGTGAAAAGGGCAAAATATGCCTATAAAAGTTTCATGCAGCAATTTGCCTACACTAGGAAGTGTTTGGGGATGAGATGTCATACTGATTCCATCAAGTAGTACATACTGTGACACAGTAAACTACTTGGGCATGAAGATGCTAAATAGGCCCCATAAGGTGTACAGGCCATGTACTGATTCTCTCACAGAAATAAATTTCATCTCATTGAAAGACTGACGAAGTCTGCAAGTTGTCTGCTTAAAAGTAAAACAACTAGATTTTTCCATACTATCTCATACAGCCTTACTAGAGAGTACCCCAGCAACTTAGACTGCTCAGGTTCCCTCTGGCAAAAGCTATGTCCTGGATCTCAAACATATAGCCTTCAGGCTTTTGGAGTGGACAGGTGATGTCTATGAAGCCCATCAGCTTGAAGGCTCCACAGCATAACAGCTATCCCATATTGCTTAACATCTCAAAACCCACAAGTCCCTATAAAATCATCCTTAAGCTTTTCTACACATCACAATCCATTGTCATATGGGTAAGTAATCAGTCCTGCTTTCCTTCCATGGCCTTCTATTCCTAAATTTCTTCAATGGAAAGGACTAGAAAACCCTTTCTTTACTCCAAGCTAGCCAGATAAACCAGCAGCTCCTATATAATCCTTCTCCACAAACTGCAGGTCAGGCCCAGGGTAATATTATTTCTTGAGATCTGGCCTGGTTGTTCCTGATCCAAGTTTTCCAAAGCTCTGCTAATCAGAGAGGTACCTATGGAAGTGAAGACAGCAAACACACATGCTCTCACTAGTACCTAGAGATGCACAACACACCCAGGTTGTCCAGATCTGACCTGAGGAGATATCTGCAGTGTCATGGTTCACAAATTGTATTCCCCAATTTAGTATTCCCATTAAAAAGACCATGAACTGCACCCCTCACCCCCTGAATGAGAGGCACAAAATGCAGAGATCACAGGTTGAGATAACAACATTTTACTGGAAACAGCAATGAGATAAGAAAATGAACAATAACAGCAACAATATTAATAACAAAAGTATGCAAAAAAGAGGGTGATTCCCATGCAAAAGTCCTCACTGCAGACCCCAGGAGACATTGAACAATGGCAGACAGATTCCCCACTGTCACAATTTGTTCCATGGGAAAAACATTCACTTCTCAGAAGCTGAGAGTCCCCTACCCCCACCCCTGGCAACTGATGTGAGGTGGTGGTATAGAATACCAGCCATATCCACATCCTCCACGCTCCACCTCCTCATGGCTACTGTAAAAATTTGCTCTGTCCTGGACTGAACAGGACATGCAGCTGAAGGTCAAATTAGTGTGTCTGGATTAGTTGGACATACTAATTTTTTATCTCAGTGTAACTCCTTAGAAAAAAGCTCTTATCCCAATGCCATACAGCTATTGCGCGCACCAGGGATGTAAGGGCCCTATAAACTTTGTGAGCAAGCAATGTCTTCTCAGCTGAAAATGAAAAGATTTGAACAAGAATAAACAAAAAGTATAACAGGGTGAGGGCTGGTGTGAATGACTTGCAAGAGACATCTTACTGCTGCCACTTCCCTGGCATGTCTTAATAGTTTACTCTGATGGAATAATCATTACTTTTCCTACTGTGAAGGTTTTTTGAAACCTTTTGGGAGCTGCAATTATACTACTTTGAAGAATTACCCCTATCCTTTGCAGAGAGAATGTTGCATTTATTCTAGCTTTCTAAAGTATTTGGTATTTTTAGAACAGAAGATAAACAGCTTAACTGATTAAGTTTTCAGAGTTCCCAAGTGCACTTTATTTAAAATGAATAGGCCAGGTCCTGCTCTCAACTCTGTTCTGTTTTCATTCATACAGACTTGTACTAAGGCCTGTTAAAGAAATTGATTGAGAAATTTGATAGAGAAGGAAAAAAAAAAAAGAACCTGCTGTTTAGTACAGGTACTCAATTCAGATACAGGTGCACAATTCTGGAGAAAAAAATTCTCACAAACTCCAATAGTATTGTCACTTTCTAGTTAAAAAACTCATAGAAAATGTGGGGGTTTTTCAGTAACAGCCCTGTCCTGTAGTAGCCCTGTTTGTATCACAAAGAATTATGAAAAAAATTACCAAGTCCAAGCCTCTTGGTGGTGTTATCTTGATTTAGATCAGCGTGAAGGCAATGAGAATCTAGCTATATCACTATGAAGTGAAACATTACAATGAAATCCAAGGGACTTTAACAGCTTATGTGATTCTGGTACTTAAATTATGCTAAATTAACCCTCAGAGTATAAGTTCTCATCTAAGAAGAACCTTTATACATTAAAAAGAGGGCACAGAAAAAATCTGATTATAAGGCACTGTAAGATGTTCAGTGTATACCAGTCTATAACCACTCAGAAGTAAAACATCATCAAGGTGACTTAAATCTTTCATATTAACAGTATCTAATACCATCAGGATTTATTTACAGAATTTATACCAGCTGACATAACTCCTAAGAACTAAAAAAACACTAGGAACTTCTTAGGTCAACAGAAATTATTCATCCTCTCTTTAGTTCAGTCATAACTACTGCAGTCTTCACACTAAAAGCAGAATCAGACAATAGATTTTTGGGAAACGTACAAATTTCCTAAATCAGCAAGAAAATATAGCACTATGTAATCAAGAGTTCAGCGGTTAACTAGTTACTGCTTGCTGATTAAAGTAAACAGAAGTAACGAAATATTTAAGTGGTTTGAGCATTCAGGTAAGGGATACCTGTGGTATCCAGGAAAGTAAATAATGCTCAGAATGCTCCAACATGTAAAACAGGCAGGTGGCAAAAAAGGCTGTTATCCATGTGCTGTTTTCCACTTTCATGTGTGAACAGCACATGAAACACCGAATCATGGATGAGGACTTCCTTCCCAAGGATCGTGACTCTCAACTTCCTCATTGTAACATGTAAGTGTCATCTGGCCATTTGAAGGAATAAACTCAACAAAAGATCTTTGTATGTCCACCCACACAAGGTCTAAAATAGGATAAAATAAAAGTTTATCACTAAGCTATTCATTTGAATGCTTGGCTAACTCATATCTGTATGTGTTCACTGAAGTTCTTATAGTGCCTCATGTTTAGATTTTTTAGTAAATTTTGTCATTGTTCATTGTTTATTATGTATTTTTTTTACACTTCCTATAACTATGATTTTGTATTATAATTCATTACAATAAATCCTTTAAAGAACTACAGCCCTGTGAGAATAAGGAAATACCCCACTGGCAGACTGAAGTGTTCTATATCTGACCTTATTTATTTCCCTAGTTACCTATGTATTCAAAAGTTAAATATTTATTCTGCAAAACAGACAGCAAAGCTGTAGCACTGCAAAAACATAATTTTCTCAACAAAAAACTGTGTAATCCAAGTTATTTCAATGCTTTCTAAATATAACTGCTTATATCATGAAATTAAGACAGAAATTACCTACCATTTAACTGAGCTAATGATATGCTGCATTATCTGTTACATATTAAAAAGAGCTTCACACTTGGTCTTATTATTGTACAGGCTTATTTTGAAGATCACTGACATTATAGTTTTTTTTGGGTTTGTTTGTTTGTTTGTTTGTGTTGCTGTTTCTTTAGCTCACATTTTATTACATTTACATTGTGTTAGGACCACATATTTTGTTAAATCTAGTTCATTTCACTATCATAGATTAATTGATGGAAAAAAAAATTAAAGCTCTATATGGTCAAGCAGGATAACTACATTAAAAATGGAGTTCTAACTTCAAATAAAGTCATCATTAATACAGTCAAGTATTAGAAATGAACTTTGAAATATTGCAGTGTCAGCTTCTTGTAGTAAACAGACTGCATTAACTTAGCACACCAATCCATAGAACCCCTATTTATGTCGTTACTCAACATATATTGAAATAGCTAGGGACATTATTTGGAAAGCAAGGTCTTTCCAAATGCTAATAAATTAACATTGTGTCTTAATTTATTTCTTTGCCATCCACCATAGTGCTAACACAGGAAACCCACAACAAAAACAATAGGACAAATTTTCTGACGACTGTATAGACAGTACTGTAGGTATTTTGAGCCAAAGATGCCACAAAAGGAACAGATGATACTGAAAAGTAGCAGTGAGTGAGAAGTGTTCAGAATACAGAAAGAAGAAAATTATACTTTTTTATCCTTCCCTGCTGAAGAAAATTTCTGTTCAAAATTATTTTGAACATTTTGTCTTCTGCTGCTTAATAAATCTGCCTCGAGGAAATGAATATAGACTTTGGTCTGAAGTGTGTGATGTGAACTGCATTATTTACTTCCTTATGAAGTAAATATGGTTAATGGAGGAAAAATATTTTAAAGAAAAATCAGATGTAATGCACTGGAAAATATCAACCTTTACATTGAATGATCTTAGTGATGAACTGACAATGGCACACTGAACCTGGGAAAAAAAAACCAAACTAGATTCAGCCCTAAGTAAGAATCATTATCGGAATTATTTCACGATCTATTTACATTTATTTTTTGCACTTCTCTATAAGTTTGCTAAAAGTGTTAGAGGCTGGTGATTTTGCACCTGTCCATCATAAAGTGGGACCTAGAGTATATTCTTCAGAGATCATGGAAAAGTCAGTAGATAATAAGAATTATAAGAATTTCTGACCTTGGCTAGATTCATTTCAGAAACTCCCTTTAACTTCTTTTGAAAGGGTCTGCTTCATTGTGAAATAACAGTGGAGGTGAAAGGTTCTTTAACACATTTCCACTCCTGGATCCATTCAGCCCTTCCTCTGTTACTTCTTTTCTGCCTTTTCTCAGTGAATTTAGAGTTCATCAAAGTACAAGACTAACAGCACTGACTGAGTTAAACAGAGGATCCAGGCTGTGCAAGTTTCTTACTCCAACTCCACTAATTTACTCTTTTCTCTTGACCTGCAAACTAACTTGTTATTCTAGTTCTTGGCCTCTCCTGTGCAGAGACTGCCAATCATATCACATTTACAGTGTTTTTATAGGCTGTGAAAAAAAACCCAAAACAAACAAAACATTGAGACAAGGTGAGACTACTCAACTAATTTTTGCTGCTAGGTCTCCTATGCAGAAAGTTGTTTTTTTTCAATTCTTCACAAACTTGGGAAAATTGAAAAAGTCCCTGTGAATTTTTCCTTAAATTTGCAGATTTCTTCTACACAGTAATTTTTCCTTAAAAAAAAAAAAAAAAAAAGTTACATTCGTAGAAGCATCTTTCAAAGGAAATATGGACCTTCTATGATATTTTTTTTATTATTATTTTTCTAGGGCTTTCTAGACACCTAAATTGTTCAACAGCAATTAAAACAGGTATGCTTAGGAATTTAAGCTTTCAGTCAGTAGCATGCTGACAGCATGTATGTGCATGTTTATATAATATGCACACTGCCCAAAATGTTCCTTTTTTAAAGTATGTACAAACAGAAATGGATTTACTAAGGTAAGGAAACACAGATATCATAGAACAGGAATCTTAAAATCTGCTATCCAATTTGCTCTGCCCATCCAGCTAAGTACCGAGGGACAGGGTTCTAGTCCAGAAGCCCATGTTTTCGTCTCTCATCATCTGAGTACAGTGCTGGCAACCAGTGTTGCACAACTTAGTGAAGAACACAATTTTGTCTTCTCTTGGTCTCTTTTACCCACCAAGTCAGTTTCAGAAAACTAAATGCCTCTTTGTGTCAGTTTTTTTAAAAAAACGAGATGTCTGTCAAGGAAAGTGAGGAATCCTCCTGGGCTAGGAAAAAGGCCTCCCTCTCCTCAAGCCACTGCAACCTTTGAAATTAAGAGACTTTAGGCAGAAAATGTAGAAAAGAAGATAACAGTTCTTTGCTACAAATATATGGTACAAAAAGAAACAGAACAAGCAACAACACAGTAACCAAAACTTTCAAACACCCAAGTCCCGCTTTGTCTCTCAGTGCAGTTACAGCCACAAACAGCAGGGGAGCTGTGGCACTCTGGGAAAAGCTGCAGTTCTCACTGTGGCCGGCAGGGGCATCCGCGGGCTGATCCTGTGGACATTGGGGGTGCGGGCAGATTGCGCTCACCACACAGCACAAAGGGCTG
This sequence comes from Sclerurus mexicanus, assembly GCA_013396755.1. Taxonomy (NCBI): domain Eukaryota; kingdom Metazoa; phylum Chordata; class Aves; order Passeriformes; family Furnariidae; genus Sclerurus; species Sclerurus mexicanus. Next base: position 480,315 of record VWZF01001079.1, read on the forward strand.
CGGGCAAATTGGGCTCACCACACAGCACAAAGGGGCTCCACCAGCTCTGGGGCTGCGGGCACAGTCCTTGACAAACTGCTCTGGGTTTCCTGACCCCGGAGGAACAGCAGCCGCAGCAATGGGCAGGCAGAAAAGCAAGCCACTAGCGAGGGGGTGAATGGAGGCTCCCTCACCGAAATGCTGGCTCTAGTGATTCTCAGAGGAGACAACACAGAATGTCTGGGATCAGGGGTGAGGTGGGACCCCCTAGAGCCACCATGAGCTGCCGTGAGCCCCAACAAAGCAGCAGCTGTACATCAAAGCCAATGGGAGTAGAGGCAAGTGGAAAACAGACCAAAAAAAAAAAAAAAAAGGAGACTCTCCCCACCACCACTCCCCAAGCCAGGGAAAAGTGAAGTGACCAATAAAAACAAAACCTTCCCTCACCAAAATCAGACCTCCCCCTCCAAAATACTTTCCCAAGCCATAAGGTTGGTATTTAAGAGGGTATCAGCTACCCTTTTGTTTGGCTTCATTGCAGGCTATTCCCTCAGCTATTTGGCTACAGTAGGCAGCAAATGAGCCCTTCCCCCTTTCATGGTGATAATGGACAAAATTCAAGCAAGACCTTTTTTAGCACCCACGACACTCTTCTTCTCTGTAACCCAACTAAGAAAGCATTAAGGCATATTAAGGCATAGGAAAGGTTTAATGGCTGTCTTTTCACTTGATAAACCAAATAGGTTTATCCTCCCACTCATATCAGGATCATAACCACCAACACACACTTAGAATCACAACTCTTTTTTGGAAGACAGCTGATCTGTAGTGTTCCCAAGAATGGTCAGCTAGCCCTAGATTTCAAAATTCAGATGACAAGAATGAGAGCAAGTGGGACAATTAAGCTCTTGGTCTACCGTTAGTCAAGTTAGCTTAAAAAAATTTGCATCTAATGCTATCCCTAGGAAATCAATGTCTCTAAACCAACATCATCTGGAAAATTCTTTCCTGCACAAACTTAATCATAACTATGAAGTACAGGCTGAATAAGCAGTCAGTGAGGTGGACTGAATATTGCCTCAATGGCCAGGCTCAGGGTGTGGTGATCTGCCACACAAATTCCAGTCGGAAGCCAGTGTTGACTGTTGTACCCATGGGTTATTTCAGGGTCCAATCCTCTTTAATATCTTCATTAAGAACCTGGATAGTCAGGCAGAGTCTACCCATAACAAGTTTGCAGACTTGGAGGAGGGGCTGATATGCCAGAGGGTCACACTGCCATGCAGAGGGACCTTGACAGGTTCACGAAGCTCAACAGGAACAAGTGTAAAGTCTTGAACCTGGGGAGGAACAACCCTGTGCACTAGAACATGCTGGGGGCCACTCAGCTGGAAAGCAACTTGGCAGAAAAGAACTCAAGGGTCCTGATGGACAGCAGATTGAACATGAGCCAGCAACTTCTGGTTGTGCCCTGGCACAAAAGAAAGTGAATGGTAGACTGAGCTGGATGGGGAAGAGTGTTGTGAGTAGGTTGAGAAAGGTGATCGGTGGATTGAGAACTAGCTAAATGGCACTCATTTAGATCAGCAGCACAGAGTCTAGTTGGAGGGCTGAAACTAGTGGTGCCCCCTAAGGGTTCCTACTGAGTAGTATTGTGAAACTTATTCAGCCTTGACTTGGATGAAGGGGCAGATGCCTCCTCAGAAAGTTCACTGATGGCACAAAGCTGAGAGAAGTGGTTGATATCCCAGAGTGCTGTGCAGTCCTTCAGAAGGGCCTCAATAAGTCAGAGAAATGGGCAGAGAAGAACTATCTGAAATTCAACAATGGCAAATGCAGAGTCTTTCCTCTGGGGAAGAAAAGCTCCATGCACCAGTACAGGCTGATCTGCTGAAAAAAAATTCCTGATGGACAACAAGCTGTCCACAAGCCAGCAGTGTGCCCATGTGACAAAGTAGGCCAATGGTGTCCTGGTGTGCATTAGGAAGAGCATCGACAGCAGGTCAAGGGAGGTGATCCTGCCCCTCTACAAAGCCCTAGTGAGGCCTCATGTCCACAGAACAAGTGAAGCATGGAGCTCCTGGAGTGCGTCTAGTGGAGAGCAACAAAGATGAAGGGACAAGTTTCTCTCTTACCAGGAAAAAAATAACAAAAACCACCACTCAGCAAAAAAACAACCCTATGGTATTGTAAGATTAATATGTTCAGAATTAATGATGAATAGCTGCATAAAAGTTGGTTGTAAACTGTAAGACTGAAAGGATGTGTGACCAATACTAGATACCTATGAAAGGCACAATATGAGAGAAGGCAGGTAGTAGCACTTCTCAGTATGTCAAACACTTTCTCAACCCCAATAATAAGTAATTCAGAAGCTTCCTCATCCAAAGGCCCTAACAGATTTCTCTCCTATGAATCCTGTCTTCCTTTGAGCTTATGTAAACTTTTAGCATCCATAACATCCTTCAGCAAGAAGTTAACTTAGCAACTACACATCGTATGCAGAACATTCTTTTTGTGTCTTATAAACTTCCACCCCACTTGTGAGTCTGGTCTATGTTCCCTAAGTTTTTCTAACAAAACAGGTGATTTTGCTAGATCCAACATTCCCTATATACCTTTTTCTTCCTAGTTGCAATTTATTACTCTGACATTCTCTTTTTTGTTGAGTTCTGTTACTGACTGAAGCATGCTAGTCTACTCAGCTGGAGTTTGTTTAGTTTGTTGTAGGTTTTTTTTTTTGGGGGTGGTTGTTTTTTTTTGTCTTAGAAGCCAGTCCAATAATTTTGATAGACTTCATTTCCTACAATATTAGTAGTACCTGTTTTTGAGATAAGTAGACTCTATCTGTGACCAGCGAAATAAGGTTGGAAAAAGTCCAAAATACCCAGAAGTCAAGCAATATTAGTTTTCAGAATTACTCAGCAACTACTTGCAAAACTATCAGGATTTTGTAATTTAAATAATGTTGTAGGAGTTAAAAACATGTACTCCAGATGTCAGTCTGAGTAATTTCTTCATGTAAATTTGTATATAATGCCAACTGTGAATAACCTGCATTTGGCCCCATGTGTGCTACTGAGATGAAAACTACAACAATAATGTGGTAATTCATAATGATCCTTTGAATCACATGGAAATAATTGGCTTGAGTAAAGAGTCCTTAGACAAAGAAAATACTCAAGACAACCCTTAGAAATTAAGGATTAGTATTACTCTCTTCCCACCAGTTCATCAATCAGTTTCAGATGGTCAGAAAAAACAGCCAAGCTAAAATTGCCATTAATGAGTCAACAAAACAGTACATTGGCACTGGCTATTTGAGTTGGAGATTTGTGCTCTTGCATTAGTGTTACAAATCTGTCAGTATCTGACTTTCCTTACGCTTATGCTCTGCAGAGGTCACCTGCTGGTTTATAACTCATTAGTTCAAAGTTGTAGTGGTTTCAGCTTACTTAGGCACATTGCCGGGATTTATAGTTTGGCCATCACTATCTTAAAATCCAAGCAGAGTGAGTTCTTTGTGGATGCATGGCCACATCACATTGCTGTCACATAGTACAGAAAGATTTGTAACAATTGACAGCTCTTCTATTAAAAAAGGCTACAATTGGAACACAAAAATAATATATTCCTGGTCAAGGACTAAGTACACTGGTGGAGTTATTTAAGAAATGCTTGCATGATTGGAGGATTCAAATAAAGCTACTTCAGCCATTACTAATGACTGAAACACTTCAAGAAAATGTTAGGTACAGATTAAAACATTCTCAAAGCTAACAAAATTTGGCTCCTGTGTTTCATTTATATTACTAAATAAATCACATAAAAGTTCTGTGAATAACCTGAAAACTAAGAAGTTCCTTTCAGTCTCCTTAGATGTGTTTAAAATAAAATGAGAATTTAATAAGAGAAGCAAAATAACACAATGAGCTCAATGTCTCTCCTGTCTCCCCCATTGACTTGCCTCCAAATAAAATCAAATAACATCTGCCAAGTGCCAGCCTGTTCAGCTTGCTAATGAGTTTAAAAATTCAGAGTATGACCGTTGCTCAGCAACTGATAAAGAATACTAGTCACATGGTGCTATAGTTAATATACAAGAGACCTTTACCCCTCATTTGCTAAAATGCTATGAAAAACGGATTATGGGAAACACTATTTTTTTCAAAGCAATTTACTTGCTTCTTTTTTAGTATTGTGCTGTAATTTGTTCAAATGCTCACAAACACCAGTATTCAGGTGCCTCAAAGGGTGTTCAAGTTTTTCAATCACATATCTTTTAGTTCATGCATTTGCATGCTTGTGGAGTTCTATTCAGTTCAGCTGTTTGCTGACCATTTCAGTAGATAACATGAGCCAAGAGCTGAAAACACTTTAAGCCTCAAGAACATGCCAGTGAATTTGGCTGACAGGCTGTTAAGCTAAAACTAAATTGAAAACTATAATCAGAAGTGAAAGAGGGGGATCAGGAGGACTTAGAAACCGTGATTTGTGCAGTAGAGATGTAATCAATTTCAGAGAGGAAAAGATGGGAGGGCAACAGTCATCCTGTCAAGACTGCTTCCTCATCTCCTCTGGTCTGCTGGACAAATCTGAAATTGACCATTAATCAATCCATCAATCAATCAGACAGTAATCACCAGTGACAGGAGGTTATAATGGGAAAAAGTTAAACAAAGAGACACGATAGTATGTTATTCCACTTGACACCTGAAAGAAAGGCTGCAGTTATGGAAATCCTTTGTGCCAGATGAGACAAGCATGCCACAGTTGTGTAATTAACTATATTGTTATTTCTCAATGCTGTTTATGCAGGACATGATTGATGAGAGCCAACATGGCTTCAGTAAGGGCCAATCATGCCTGACAAATTTGGTGTCTGTCTATGATGTGGTTACAGCATTAGCAGATGAGGGAAGAGGAACAGAAGTCATCTCCCTGAAAATGTGCAAACCATTTGACACTGTACCACTCAGCATTCTTGTCACTAAGCTGAAGAGACAAGGATTTCATGGATGGACTTGGATACACTGGTGGATAAGGAACTGGTTAGATGGTCAGACACAAAGAGATGTGGTCCATGACTCAATGCCCACTGGAAAGCAGCGATGAGTGGTGTTCCTCAGGGATCAGTACTGGGACTGTGCTGTTTAACATTTTGGTCTGTAACATGGACAGTGGGACTGAGTGCACCCTCAATAAGCCTGCTGATGACACCAGATTGTGCAGTGCAGTTGGCACACTGGAGGGAAGGTATGACATCCAGAGGGATCTTGACAAAGAAGTTGTGGATGCTCCATTCCTCTAAGGGTTCAAGACCAGGCTGGATGGGGATTTGACCAAACACACTTTGAGCAAGTTGTTCCTGCCCATGGCAGGAGGCTTGGAACTAGATGCTCCTTAAGGTTCTTTCCAACCCAAACCATTCTATGATTCTGTGATTCTCTGAGTTAAAATATATCAGCTTTGCTAACATCTTAAGTGTCTATATTAACGTCATTAGTAAGTACTAATGGTAAAGTGTATTAATGTAAGTACTTAATGTACTTAGACACTGTATCAATGCAAACGAAGAACAAGTCTAGGAATTCCAGGATTATATTTAATTTAATGCTTAGAAGAGATATTTCATCAAAAAGAAGCTGGAAGGGGCAACCTGGAGAATTAAATCTTTCCTAACAGCATGGACTTTTGATAAAGAAACTGCATTGGAAACATAGTGCCAATGCACACCATCTCTTTAGAATAGAGCAAAAAGGCACAAAAGGACTGAAAAGCCCAGATAACTAGCAGGGTAAAAAAGGTTATTAGATATGGGAAGGCATTTCAAAAAAGCTGAAGCTGAGTTTAAATGAAGAAAATAACTGGCAGCTAAGGCAGACCACCAAAAAAAAAAGAAAAAGAAAAAAAAGTTTGAGAAAAAGCTAGTAAAAAAGATTCAGAGGTAATAATACGTCCTTTTTTTTCAAACAAATCAAGATCAGAAAGCCTGGCACAGAGCTTGTAGGTCCTCCTAATGAGCAGGGTATAAAAGGAACACTTAGAAAGGACATGCAATTGCACAGGACCTAAATGACTTCTTGGCATCAATGTTCTCTTTGAAAAAACTGGAGATTCCCACCTCAATACCATTTTTTGCACAGGGATACAGTAGAGTATCCATCTAAAACTAAAGTGACTCTGTAAGAGATTACAGAACAAGTTGACAAAATCAGTGGCAGAACTTCACCAGGATTAAATGCTATACCTACAATTTGATGGTTACCCTTTGATTTCTATGAGATCTCAAGGATGAAATAGCTGAATAGCCATGTATGGCAAATGTCAGGCAATTTTTCTTAAAAGAAAAGGCTTTTGGAAAAGATCCAAGGAATGGTAAGCTTGTAAGTGACACTGGCACTGAACTGAACAGCAGGACTTATGCTAAAGAATAGGTTTAATCAACATTTGCATAAATATTAGGAAGAGGCAAGAAGGCTTTTACAATGGAAAATCTGACTTTAGAGAAACACTGGTTTGGTGGATAATTTTTTTAAGAGGTCAACAAACTCCAAGTAATGAACAACAATTGCTTCTGTACCAGCATTAGTGCCACTATAACTAAGATTACTGCAGGTTTTTTTCAGAAAAACAGAATTTGAAATTGTATTTATAAATATAAAGGATGGTTTCTCAAGCCTCTAGCAATATTCAGTACTCCCTCTTCCCTGCTTAAGAAAATGAGGTTTGATGCTATGTCTTTATATTGTAATTGTTTTGAGTAGTTTTACCAATTTTTACGGTTTCTGTAAGAAGTCTGAAGCTGACATCCTGTAACTGTGGCACCAGGTTTTGCAGGTGAAATTAAGGCCTTTGCATGTTGCAAAGGTGACATACTGTACAAAGATTTTATTAAAATCATGTATAATTTGACAGCTAGTTGTCATCAAATGAATCTCAGACTTGTGTAATGCAAATAAAATCTGAAATCAAGGGCAGCATTATATTTCACCTCTCTAATTCTCAAATAATTTATTCATATTTTACAGGAAACATTCTTTAACTCTCTACATACAAAGCTGAAAAAAAAGAAAAAAGGAAAATATTTCCTGCTAACAAACCCAACATGCACAATCACCTAAAGAAATTTAGGACTACTGCAAAGGATGACTTACAGTCCTGTAAAATCAGTTGCCATCATAAATCAGGTTTGACAGGTCATTGGCCAACCTTTAGCGGAAATATCTCTTTTTCAAGGAATAATATCGTTTCTTAGGTATTGCACATCTTCAAGAGTTCTTAATTCTTTTGTTCCACATTGTGCTCATATTGTGCTTTGTCCTCTGACTCAGATTTTGTCCAGAGATAAAATCTAGCACCAATTTTATAGCTCAATAGCACCTGCCATCTTCCTTAAGGACCTCTGGTGCATTTAAGATAGAAGCTGCTACAATGTCCCTAAAACATGAACACTAGTGACAAAAGAAGAAAGGAAAAGATTGCAACAATTTTTTTTAGAAAACCCTACTTAATAGCCAAAAAAAATCATATACAACTTTTGTACTGAAAAGAGGATTAGTGGAACTTCCATAGTTAAGAAACATTTGGTCATTTGGAAATATGGTTAATTCAATATAATTTAAACTTTCAAATCAAATATCTATGTAGGCCATTAGTCAACGTAAGGAAATAGATCCCTATAGAGATCAATCTTGCCTATTTCAGACACCAACTTTAGAATGAAAAGAACTACCTTTCATGAGTTCATGATGACTAGGTTAGACTTAGTTGCCTTAAATTCTAGTTGTCTAAGTTAGATTATATGGATGGCAACTTGAGCAGAAAGGTAGTTTGTGGCTACTTGTGTCAAGCTGACCACTTTTGGGTGAAATTTTCATCAAATTTTACTCCAAGCAATAACATTCTAGCTCTGAGCAATTTAATCTGGTGTTTCATCTGGGTACAATATTTTTCATTCACTAACCTAAATTAAATTAGGAAAGGCTGCTGGCCACTATTAATCTGTTTCTCTTTGCTACCTTGTGAGTGGCTGCCTTGAACCTTTAGAATACCAATATGTGTTAGGAAATTAAAAGCAACCAGTATGTCAAAATGGCAGATAATAGTTTACTGCATTTATTCAGGGGAAGAAAAAAAGAAAAGAGCTTTTCAGAGGAACCATTACACCTTAGAAAATTTTCTGTGGAAGACTTCCTTCCACATTTCTTTTCAAATGGTTGAAAACTATAGAAAAATAAATGGCAACATTTTCCCTGAAAGAAGAATTACAGAATGAATTGGCTTCAGGAAGATTATCAAAACCCTAGAAAACTCTGGGAAACATTATATAAAATCACCTTCCAAAAGTTTATAACAAATTTACAACCAGAAAGAAGTCCACAAATATAAGTGATATAAATATGTTAAAAATGGTCATATTTTTCACAGCATTTCAACATGACTTCATAAGCTGGCAATTTTTTCAGCTGTAATCTTACACAACTATTTATAAAAACACTGTTTACATGCACTGCTACATCTGCTACACATTATCTGGTTTTAGATGCTTTATCTATTTAGTTCAGTTAATTTTACTGTAATTCAAATACTTTCAAGTATTTGTCCAAAAATTGTGTAAGCATCTTTGAAAACAGTATGCAGAAATTGTGCACAACTTAAATTGACTTCCCAATGGCTGAAGCTTGTAGAAAATACAATGCTCTTTCTCTTCTAGGGATGACTGTCTTTCTCCGCTCCTTTTCATGAACACAAATGAGCAATACTTCAAGTGCAACTTCAGGGACAGGGCCTACTCTGTCAGGATTACCAAGGAAGCCAAATGCAATTCTGATTCAGTTCTGTAGCTTTCTGCTGGGTTGGCACAGGAAAAACCATGAAGGGAGCAAAATAACAATACTGCTGTTCCAGATATGTGAATAGAAGCTCAGTTCTTTGGATGCAAACCTCGCTTTGAGCGCTGGAGGATCTGAGCAGCATCCAAAGAGGGAACTACAGTAACCTTGTGTCAAGAGCACAAGGGCACTAGCAAACCAGAGCCTGGAGAGGGACCCCTTTTCTCACCAAATTTGCTCTTGTAATTTCTGTCTGTCCCTCTGAATATTTGCAGTCATCTTTTCAGCATATGTGGGGGGGAGGGGGGTGTTGAAATCTCTTTAAGAAAAAATGAAATTGCTGTATCATATAAAGTGACATTATATCTCAAGTACAATTTTTTAAAATGGAAATGTATATATTCCTTTTCTTTAGTTTTAGCATTAATTCTTATCTCAGTTTTTATCTCCCTTGTTTCTTGCTGCTTCTGCTCAAAACGATCTATAAGTTGAAGGCTCATGTTAGGACATTTCTTGTTGGTTTTTCACATCTAATATTTTTTCAAGTGATTTAGGTTAATCTTGAAATTGATTAGTTAGAAGTGTTTGTGTTTTGGGGCAGCTGCTAGTTGTTTTCCTTTTGAAATATGAAGGTGGGAATGTTTTATCACTACACTAATTCATACTCCTACAGAGATTGTATGCAGTGCCTGACATCAGATCAGGGACTCTCTCCTTTCCCATGTCCTGTATTCACCAATAGATACAAGAGTTAGCATAGCGTGATTTGGAAGACTGCAAAAATATAGGGGGAAAGGATTTGAAAAACTAAAATAATTAATGTACCTTTGGATTATCAAACAATAAAAAAAAATTGCCTGAAAAAAAATCATTCCAGAATAGCAATAGTAAGTGAAGAAATAACATATCTCAGAGCACAATCTTAACAAGTTAGCTAAGAAATGGTGATAAATGAAGAAAAGTTTCCAGGAGTACAAGTCAATAGAAGTATTGATCTTTCATGTCAACACAATCCACAAATCTTTCACAAAATCCACAAAATTTTAGGATTAACTTTGGAGTTTGGGAATAAAAGAGAAGTAATTTGGTTATGATCACTTGAAACATTTCTCTGAGCACTCACCTTGGCTATATAAGATCCTACTAGAAGTTAGAGTTGTTCCTTCATTCCCAGGAATGAATGTAAAAGTTTTATGCATTCAACATCTGACTGGATTTAAATGATTTTGGAATGCTGTTTCCAAATTTTTATGGAAAATACTGTATTGGGGTCTTGCAAGAAATTCACTAAAACACCCTCCAAATAGACTGCACAGGAGAAACTAGTGAAAAATTATGGTCTTGAAAAGAAAAGGACAGTACATACTAACTTGGATATTCTGCAAGTTTGAGGACAATCTGAGAACACATACACAACATCATGTGTCCTGCGCTCAAAATGTCACCTTGGAAATAATTGTTTTCAGCCAATACCAAAAGCTAGAGAGGTGTAAGACTTCTTTCTTGCCAAATACTAACCCAGGGCATTATTATGATCACAGGATATCATTTTCTCTTTGATTCAATTTTCAGCTGTCCAACTCTTCTCCCATTACCTGAAACATATGCCTAGTTTCAGACACAATCAAGTAGTAGCTACAGCATGGAAAATGTAAAATCATATGGCAACAAAACCCTCAGAATAGTTCTTAATCTCAGACTATTAATGTTCCCATGATAAACAATATGAAGGTTAAACAACACTTTAGTGAGGATTTTGGCAATTACCTTTTCCAACTGATATGTATTCCACTACGGAACATTGAAATCATACTGTGTGAGACCTCACTGCAGTCTTCAAAATCTCCACGAGGAGAAGTGGAGAGACAGGTACAGATCCTTTCTCTCTCATGACCAGTGACAGGACTCAAGGAAACAGCATGAAGCTGAGTTGGGGATGTTTAGGTTGGATATCAAGCAAAGGGTTTTCACCCAAAGGATGATTGAGCACAGGAACAGGGAATGGATCACAGTTCCAAGCTTGTCTGAGTTCAAAAAGTATTTGGACAATGTTCTCAGGCACATGGTGTAATTCTTGGGGTATCCTGCGCTGGGCCAGGAGTTGGACTCGATGATCCTGATGGGTCCCTTTCAGCTCAGTATATGATACATGGTTACCTTGTTTTCTGCAATATCTTGATCTTAAAATCTAAATGAAGCCTGTTTTCAGAAGGCATTAATAGAAGATTTCTCAGAAGTTCACAAATAATATTCCTTCCCATTCTACATGAAGAAAACAGGTTTTCCCTTATACTCTGTGCCATTTCCTCACATTTATTGTCTCTTTTGGCCTTAAATACTTCCAAATTAACCTGTTTGCCATTTTTACCTCCTAGATTTGCTTTGAGTTACATTCCAGATGTGCTTTCTTAAGTTTCAAACCATTGAAATTAGCACCTTTTTCTCTTGATTTTGAACCTCCTGCATTACTGCTACTCCTTTTCCTTTATCCCCACTCATGTATCCCATTACCTATTTTACCTGTCATGAGTCAGAAAATTATTTCCTCTTCCTTCTATATCAAAGACATATCCTTTCTTAAGCCATTTTTCATCTTCCTCATTTTCACCTGGTTTAAACTGTATTTACAGAGAGTATATCATTCCCCGAGCACTACTCAAGGCTAAGTCACTTCATATTAACACCCTGACATTTTCCTGACCAAAATGAGCAGTGGATGATAGGCACTATTGATTGATTGGTATAAATGCTAATAGGAAGCTTAAAGGTACTCATATCAGCATGTTGTCTAAATAATATTAAGGCATTTTGGTGGCAGTATAAATATTTTAATCCTTTTAAGTATCAAAGATTATCATGTCATTCACATCCCTGTTACTGTGGGCTAGAATTATGAGTGATAATTTTATATTGTGAGTGCTTGGCATTATATTGACAGTATACTTTCACTTTGCGTTAAGCTGCCTAGAATATCTGCCTCAATGCTTTATTAATACACTTTTAGTTAAAAAATTTATTAAACACATCTCTATATCTCTATAACACATGTCTATAGCAGTTACTGCACACAGCCACCCTACTCAAAATATTAATAATCTATATCTATCAGAATACATCTCTCTATCCATATATCATTCTATTAAAAGTAAATGAAATCCATATTTCTGCCAAAATCTATGCAGTTATTTGATGCTGCATAGATGGAAAAAAATGCTAACTCTCTTGGGATCAGAATTAGGTGAGACCTGCTGTTCATGTTTGACTTTGCTACTCACAAATAATGCTGTCATCCCCAACCCATGTCAGAGAAAGCATGCTATTCACATTACTGCTATCCTGACACAGAGGTAAGGACAATCTCATGGTTGATTAACCCAGTGATTAATAAAGAAATACATAGGTTTCAGATAAGGCTTAAGTCCTCAAAAACTGATTTTAAGACAAATTCATAACCATGGCACCTATTTTTAATCTCTGGAATGCCATTCTGCACATAGATATATTTTCAGATACCTTATTTTTAAAGACTTAGATAGAAATGCCTGGTGCCAACAAAGAAAACAGTCCACAATCATTAAACAATGTGTTATCAACTGTATGTTATCAATATTTGAATGTCACACCCTAATAGTCTTTTTTACATATTCAAAGGATAGCAGGGATGCTCCATTACTCCAGGTTTCTAACACATTTACCATTTAAAGATCAAAGTTAAAAATCTGAGCAAGCTACACATTACTCTACATTTAGATTCAAATTTTTATTTTTCTCGTCATTTTTAATCAAACCAAGTCTTCCTGGCACTGATACATGGATGTGTTTTGCAAAGGCTGTCACAGACAGAATTAGTGTGGGAATGGGGAATAAATCTTTCCATTGCATAAAAGAATGAAATTTGAATGGACAATTGTTAGTATCTTAATTATGACATTGGATACTCAGACATTTCCACAGTGCATATGAACATAAATAATGTATACGTATGCACGAGATTAGGAGCATATGTGCATTTGAGCACATAAAATGTGCATAACTGTGAACAAGAGAAAACCTGGATTCTGGCAAAGATTCTGTCATTTATAATTATATTTAAATTCATTTATGATGAAATAGATTTATCGCTTCTGTTACGAATATGCATCAGAACTAATTGTATTTGTTAAAATGAGTGAAATTTCTTTTTCATGATTAACAATAGTATTTTTGGTTAATGTAATTTTAAATTAGTTAGAGCAAATGGGTCAAAACTCCTGGAAAAATGATAATTCTCTTTGAAATAAGAGTAACCAATTATTTAATCATGTTTTAAACATATCTGTGAATCATCAGCAGTAAGAAGTTGATATTTTAAAATTTGCCTGCAAGCAAGTAACACAATTCCAAAGGATCAGAGAATATGTCAGATCTATTTAAAAGTTCATATCTTCAGGCTCTTTTCAGAAAAATAGATGTGCAACTTTATATGAATACAGGTTTAGCTTTAGTGCTTTTAAATTTCTCCTTAATTTTTAATTGGAAACCTGAATAATATTTTACTTAGAAACAAAGCCAGCTTTAAGGCAGGTAAATGCTTCCTGTTTTTTTTTTTTATTTTTTTTTTTATTTTTCCTTTCAAATATATCTGTAAAACATCACTATTGGCTACTAAAGGAAAAATTAGGAACATACAGCCTGAAGTAAGGATTCAGCACCCCGTAATCAGCTCCATGTGAGAATTGCCACTAGATGGCAATGCGTCAGAAAATTATCTTCATCAATGCAGAGGCAGATAGAGAATATACATTATTTAAAGGTTCATTGAGTCGTTCTAAATGGATCTGTCAATCACTAAGGAGATAATTCTTATGCATTTCTTGTAGCCTTTACAACTTTCCTCTGAAGACTCAAGGAAACTGAGCACCTCCAGAAACCCACACCAAGATGGGTGTCAGAGAGATGAAGGGTCAAACTGCTTGTGCCAGGCAGGCAAACCCAGGCTGCTCCTGGAAGAGGAGCAACATGCATCCTCAGGGATTTTGCAGCTGCTGAGTGCTGCACAATTATGAAAATCATTCTCAGCTGTGAAGAACTGATACCCACCCACTGCTGCAGGGGATAATTTTAACTAAATCAGTCTCTACGTGTCCATATTCTCAGCCCTTTAATTTGCAGAGATGAGGAGTATGTTCTGCAAATCTGACATGTAGATACTATAGATGAATTCTAAAAGCATTTTAGAAATTATAAAGTCATTATAAAATATTTTGCTTATACAGATGCTAAATTTAGAAATATATTAAAATAAATCATGCTTAGTGATTTCTTTTTTTCACTGGCATTTTATAAAAATACATAAAATATGATTAAACACTCCCAAATGCTTAGATAAGTCTGAACATTCTGGGTATTCTCCTAGATTTCTCCTGTTCAATTTACAAAGTATTTTGCATGTCTTTATACATGAGGCATTAGAATTTAAAAAAAAAAAAAAGCAAGTCTTGTGACAGTGAAGTTTTCCCACTTCTTGCATCACCAAGAAAGTTTCCCACAGTAGAAAGCAAAGAAAGTAGATGTCTCCAGATCTGATTATCTACAAACATTGACAGGAGAGCACTGAAGCCTCAGAACTCTGCTGCAGTGTAACCCCACCCAAGGGCATCCCCTTACGACATTCCAACAACTGTGTGTTCCACACAGTCACTTCCAAAGCTCACATGAAAGATGACCTCCAAATTTTAAATTAGTGTTAGCCAACATAGCTACAGAAAACATCTCTTTTATACATATATAAAGCATTCTAAAGCATTTGTGAATGTTTTCAATGCATTTCAGGTAAAGAGGATAAACTTAAATCCATACAATATATACACATATTATATACAGAATATATATGAAAGAGTGTAGAATGCTCTGTGTAGTATAGAGGATTAATTCCTCTCTATTTCATGTGACTTCAATAATCTTTCTTAAGAATCCCTCCCTAGATAATATCCTTTAAAATCTTCAATGAAACCACCAGGTAGGTTACATATGCCATCTCTATTATTAAAAATAACCTCTAAGGATTTTTTAGATGATTTATTAAAGAAAAATATCCATTTGTGTTTATTAGCTGCTGCTTCTTAATTTGGGTGGACAATCAATGAAAGGAACATTTTTGGGAATCCAAGATGACCACCTCTATAGTGAATAAGAAAGAGACCCTTGAATTTAATGGGGAGTGGAGCAGAATACTTGCAAGAGCACTAAGGGTATCCTTTGACACCAGGTATCCACAGTCTTCCCCTGTGTTTTGGAGACAGTGCCCAAGTAAATCACGCGTGTTCATTCAGAGTAAGGTTAGCAGCAACTCTTGGTACTAGTTTTGTATGTCCATTTCTGAAATTTACTGCATGATAGCTTACCCCTCAGAATCACTTGTTGCAGCGAAAGAATTCCAGCTCACCAAAATTCACTCCACTATCAGATCCTCCTCCCTTTGTCTGCCTTTGGTCATTCTTAGGAACTATGCCTACCCAAGAACTTGTGAAACAGAGGACTTGTTTGAAAACAGACTTGGTCAAGTGGATATGGGTGTCTTCCATCCTTACTGTATTTGTTTTAAAGGCTTCCTGCTCTCAACAGTCTGTCCACCCTCAGCTACAGGAACATCTGAAGTGGCCATCGGCTTCAAATCCATCACAGATTACCACACAGCTTTTTAAAATTGAACAAAAATGTGTAGTTCATTTAATGTTTTACACCTTGGCCTGCAGTAATCCAAGAGATGTCAGATTGATAGCTCACATAGTCCTACAGAAGGAACAGGACAAATTGGTGTTCCAATCTGTTGCCCCAAACTCTCTCACATTTCTTACTCTGAATCTTATTACTAATGTCAACAAAAGAGCATCTTTTTATCAACATGTGGGTCATTACCTTATTCTTTTCTGATCCGTGCTTGTTCTGTGGTCTCGGGTCTCTATTAAGTCAGTCTGAGAAAGACCTAAAACCTCAGATATTACTGTAAAACAAGTACTTAAACCGGAAGTAGCTATAATTATAAAGCAGATCTGCAAAATGGCATGAATGAGAATGCACAGCTCTGTTGGGTTTTTTTTCCCCTCCCGAACTTACTATTATCCATGTATTAAATATAGCCTAAGTATGCCTAAGAGATTGGAGATTTAGGTGGAGTCTGTGTCTCCTCCTACTCAGTTTCTATATTGGACTAGAGGTGGGAGGTGATTCCCATTTTCTTGGAGCTGAATGTTTCTGAGCACATGCAAGTTTAGATGTTTAGTCCAACTGCAGGAGCTGAATAGCTAGAAGTGTTACCAGAGTAGGCAGTGTCTGAGGACAGGATCCTGAATTTCTCTTTCAAGTTGACGTGCCTACCTAAATCCCAATTTTGGCAGAGTATGGGTAGTCTGAACTTCAATGCATGCATATATGTCTATATTTTTACATACTTATGTAAAATTCACAAAAATATGCAAAAGAAAACCCCACAGTGCTTTGTCAGATGGTGAAAATAATAACTCAAACTCAAATAATCCTCAAAGAATTCACCATTTTGAAAACTGTGGTACTGTTGATAGAAGTAATAAAAAGGTTTACAAACAGAAACACAGTAGTTTTTAGACATTTTAAAATAAATATAAATAATCTCATACTTAATAATGATAAGGTAAAATATACATTTAACGAGACAGAACACTCAAAGTAGGCTTCATGCTGAAAACCACTGCCAGCAATAGAAAGGGCTTAATTTGCATGCTTTTCTTTTTTCACTTGTTTATAATTGTTCATAATATCAAATTTTCAAAGGTAACTTGGGTTATTAGAAGTAATTTTCATATTGCTTTTGTATTCCCTGAAATACATGGTAAGTAACAGAAAGCTGACTCAACTGAGATTTCTTAGAGCAAGATATTATATCAACTTAGCACAAAATGTTCCATCCAAGTTGCAAGGCAGAAATTACTCTTTGTTGAATTAAAAAAAACAACAACAAAAAACCAGCCAAACAACAACAAAAACACACAAAAAACCCCTAAAACACAAAACAAACAAACAAAAAAATCACCAAACCACAACATTTCAAGAAGTCAATTCAGAATAATATTTATTTTTAAAAAAAAAAAAACAAACTTGTCATAATTTCAGTCACAATAATCTCTACGTATACTAAAGTATACTATACATAACTAAAGTCAGATTTCTGATGTCTTTTTAAGTTGATATTACTGGTTTGTATTTTCCTTTTGCTAATGTTTGTGATATTGGTTTGTGTATTTCAATTTTAGTAATGTACTAGTTTTTTGTATTTCGATTTCAGTAACTAAGTTGGAATGTTTGTGCTACTGGTATATAGATCCATTGCCAACCAAGATGTCCATGAAACACAGTTAACTCCTGTGACTGGGAGCTGCTGTTGAAAATGTCGTATCTGACACGGCAGTCACAGCAGCTGTTTTAGAAAGGTGTTAGCATGAATGATATTACCAATTACATGTAGTTAGGTAATCTTAGAGAGCTGAGAAATATGTATTTTCAAGTTGCAAAACACCTGTGCTCAAAACTGCACACTGCAGTGTCATTCAGTTGATCAGTTTACCAACGCTAAATGCACAGAACAATGTGCTTATTCATTGCTGTGGGCACACACAGATTTACCCATTTGCTTGCTTTGTGTGTCCCAACACTTTTCCTAGATAAAACTGTAAAATAGTCTATAGCCAAGAATATCTCCAAATACTTCTTTTAAATATATTAGCAAGTTTTACTTCTACCTTCCCTTCAAAAGATGCAGTAGACAATGAAGTAATGTTCAGTTTAAAAAATCAAAACAAAACATTTTATCCCCTCCTTTACTATCACAGCATCTCCATTCTCATGAAATAGGCTAGAGTATATTTATTAAAGGACTTCCAAAACATTAATTGCAACTCTCACATCGTACTTTTAAGAAGAAGTTATTAGTTTGACAGATTAATTATAAATGCACATGCTCATTAATAGTTGTTCAGATTTCACTCAATCTGATATGATATTTTGACTGTGCTACTTAATAATGGTTTTAGAGCTCCTTCAGCATCTAAAGCAGTGTTGCTGAGTCAGCCTGTCATTGTTTAAGTGGTTTTTAGAGGTGTAACAGAAACAGATTTTAATCTCTAATCCGTTCAGTGATGTGCTGGTTCTGGCTGGGAAGAGAGCTAATTTTCTTCACAGTGGCTGGTATGGGGCTGTGTTGTGGATTTATGCTGAAAACAGTGCTGATAACACAGGGATGTTTTAGCTGCTGCTAAGCAGCGCTTACACAGTCAAGGCCTTTTCTGCTCCTCACCTCACCTCACCAGTGAGGCCCATGAGGGTGCACAAGGAATCGGGAGGAGACACATCCAGGACAGCTGATCCCAACTGACCCACACCATATGGCATCATGCTCAGCATATAAAGCTGGGGGAAGAAGAAGTGGTGCCCTTTGTCTTACTAAGTTACTATTGCATGTGCTGGAGCCCAGCTTTCCTGGAGATGGCTGAGCATCTGCCTGCCCATGGGAGGTGGTGAATGAATTCCTTGTTTAGCTCTACTGTATGTGCTGTATGTGCAGCTTTTACTTTATCTATTAAACTGCCTTTGTCTCAACGCATGAGTTGTCTCACCTTTGCTCTTCTGATTTTCTCCCCCATCCCATCAGGGAGCAGTAAGCAAGTGGCTGTGTGGGGCTGAGTTGCTGGTCAGGGTTAAACTATGATACACAATTATTACTTCACCTAAACTAAAATTTTCCCACATGGATGACATGCACATTTCTATATATCTGTAAGGGGTTTTTTTAAAGTAATAATCCGACTATAAATCACACTTTATAAATGAACAGAGTACAAGTTAACTTTATTCAGTTGTTTCAGAACTGTAATTTCCTTCAATATGCATTACTAGATGCAACAAAGTCAATGGCAAATGCAAAATATCAAATGAAATCCTTCCTGTTCTCAAAAAGTGGGATTTCACATCAGAATTCCAAGCCATAAAAAGCCAACAAACAGCATGCTAGCCAGTATAACCAGTAGACCCCAGCTGATACCCTCTGTAAGAATGCACATGTCAACTCCAATGCCAGAAAAATAGTGGGATACTGGGATATTTAAAGCCCTGTGTTGAAAATCAGACAGGAAAAAATATCTTCTAACATACTTCCTCTTTTATGACTGTAAAGTACCTTAAGAAACAGACAAGAAACAAATTCTGTCTCTCAGTCATTTAAATAGAGGAGCAGCAGTATGATGCAACAGCCAGTAATATGCTCTGCAATATTGCTAATTTAACCAGCCACAGCTATTTGTGTTGTCAGTGCTCTCATACTGGGAACCAGAGCACATGGCAATTGCGAAAGCAGTATAGTCACTGATTAGTGATAATGAACTTGAGCAAAAAGCAAATATGAAGCATTTTTGCTCTGGAATTCTCATACCATTCAGAGAGTAATGAGATGTGCTCAAAATGCTGCTCTCTGCATCAAAATAGTTGCAAGCATTACATCTGTAAGTATATTTTGCTAGACCCAGCCTTTTATGCTGCCATTCATTTAGGCTGCTAAGGGAAGGATCTTACAGTGCATGCTTCCCCCTTCCATCCCACACCAAGACACTGGCTTGGGGTCATCTAATGTTCTATGAATAAAGCAAAACCAGCATCACAGACTCATGGATAACAGGGCATTACTCCAAACTGCATTGGCCAGCAGGGCTGTTGCAGTGCCATGATCACAGAGTCTCACTACTGGGATTTGTTTGTTTATTTGGGGTAGGTACAGCAAAAACAATTATGGGCAGTAAAGTAATAGGATGAAACAAACTACACTGACTAAAGCCTGGAAGGTCACAATTCAGTATTTGCTTTCCTTTGAGCTCATGGAGAGGAAAAAGAGAGACAAAACATCCAAAGAAATATAGAGTTATTAGAATTGGAAAAGACCTCCAAAATCATCAGGGAAAGTGAGAAAGCCTAATTTTAATTTGGGTTTTCTCTAGATTTAGAAGCCTGGTAAACTGTTCTTTTTTTTTAAAGTCAGTTAACTCTCCATGTGGGATTTCACCAGTCTCTTTCAGCTCTTTCTGAGACTGATTTTTGGTTGCTTTTTTGGACAAAAAAGAAAAAAATCTACACTGATGAATTAAAAAAATCCAAGAAAATCCAGTAAGATTTCTGAAACCTGTCACCTGTAATACAGAAAAGCAAAGCTGTGTCCTTTTAATTTTTCATAGTATCCATATGAAAAAAAAAATTCCTTTTGGTTCAGAAGATGAAATGCTTGTTTGGATGTCAGCTTGTTTGCTATTCCTGAAACTCTTCAGATAACGACTTTAAAAGAGAATTTTTTTATTTATACAAGGCAGTTTTCCACATTTTGGGAAGCTGACACATGTACTTGCTTGAATTATGACTGCTTTTTTTTTTTTTTTTTAAACAGAAAAAACACAACAAGTAGTTTATTCCCTGGAACAGTCCAAAAGGATATTATTCATTTACTCTAAATTAATCCAGCCATTAACTGTAGTTTACAACCATTACAGACAAAGCCATCTGCAAGTGTATTCATCATGTTGTGAACACAGTGGCTCTGAATGTTCAAAAGATGCAGTTATAAGCAATCAATAGCTCCATATTTTATACTGCTGTGATTAATGCCAGGGTGAGGGAATGTTCTCATGAGCTTCCGTTTTAGGTGCTTGAAAGATGTGACCAAAAGAAACACCGTGGGGGAAAAAGGCTCAGGGCAAGTTTTAATAAATAGAAATAACCTGACAGTTCAGCATCCATAGGTGTGCATGAAAGATATACATATTTAAATCATGAGCAGAGGAGTACATGTGTTGTACTATTAAAAGGCAGTAAATGCTGTGATACACTGCTTCTGTTATGGAATTTCTCATTTACCACTTTCCAAGTCACTGAATTAAGCCTCCACTGCAGTCAGTTTAGTCTTACATCTCAATTTTCACTGTAACTAGTCAATAATTTTAAAAGACTGATGGTGGAGTGTAGGGTAACATCAGTTATAGTTGTGTATCCTGCAAATACCTAGAGGTTAATGGGATTAATTGAAAAAGTAATGGAAAAAATATCTATTTATCTATGTATATGTTTATTTATCTATTTATATTTTACAGTAGTGTATCTATAGAAAGGGTCTGCTATGTCTTGATTCTGTGCTGGTATCCCAGATGTAAATCATACAGATCTAGACATGCTGCTTTAGATAATTCATGTCATTTCCCCTAGAAAAAGAAATACAAGTTTATAGGGTGCTTCTAGAAGTAATTTGGAAGAGTCTCAGTTGATATCAAGACACCTAAACTCATCTAGGTGTTATCTATAATCCATGCAGCAGCTTTCTGTAATCAATGGAAAAACAATTAGTCTTGAGAGTCTAAAGAGTAACTGACAAGGATGTAGATGTCTATTTTAGAGAAAGCTTTGTAATTATTCTCCATGTCTAGTGTACTTCTGTCTTAGCACAATGCAGAATTGAATTTGACTGAAGCATCCTTCCCAAGAAAATTATATGTGACCCTGGACTCCATGTTAGTTCACTGTTTAGCTCAGCATGATGATAAAACTATACTTCAGAAACACAACTGAAGCAACGGTTACAAATGCAGTTAGGTAATCAAACACTATTTATTAGCATTAATACTAATTATATTCTACAATCAAAAAAGTTTTTGAATTATTCCAGTTTACCTACTGTTATAAAATGTGGCTCTTCCTCTGACTCATATACTGAATGTGTATCACTTCAGGTTTGCAATGGTCAGATATTGTAAAAAAACCCAGCTTCTAAGTGTATTTTAAAGCAGCGCTACCTAATCATCCATTAAAAAACCTAATACAGGAAAAAATATCATTAAAATCATATTTTAAATTGATGTGAACAGTTGTTCATGTAAGTGTTTTCCTTAAAATGACTATCATACACACATGAAAAACAATCACAATTGATCTTTATATTTAAGAATATGAAGAATTATGATGGAGGCATAATAACCATAAATGTTTTTACTACAATGCTGAAATTATTTAAGAAGCAACCCTTCTTAACTAAACTATCAGGGGTTCTGCATGTGCAAATTTTTATAGGCAAAGATAATTATGCTAGCAAGCAGTTATTAATTTAATAGGCTGTTACACAGATGAGAGAAGATTCAATAATTTTAACCTTCTAATACATAGTAATCCAATCAAATTTAGTCAATAGTCAGCCTCTAAAAAAATGCAGAGTACAATTTGTCTTATTGTAAAATACAGAGAATTGATTTCCAAATGACCACACAAAGAACTTAGTCCACTAGCTTAAACTTGACATAATACCTTTCAGAAGGCTAAAATATTTTTCTGTGTATTATTTTCTTGGAAGCATTGATGTGAGAATTTTAAACCATATACAGTCAATGTCTAGGCTTACTGTTACACTTCAGGAGACTATGAGAACACAAACAAGCCTCTATGTAAGAAGAGCTCAAGAGAAATTTCTTTTTTTAAAATAAAAATTCTTTCTTCCTTAGGAATATGTCTTCCACAAGCACATTTTCAAATTGCTTCACAGGTTTAAGAGAATTAAAACAGCCATGGGCCTATATACTTGGAGCTTACTCCGGACTACCAGTGAGTCCTGTAATTAAAAAAGAAATAATTTATGACTTGAGAGTTTTTTTTTCCTAGGAACTTCAAGATTTCCTATACATAAAAAAATCACTTTCTAGTTGTGATAATTGGTAAAATATTTAATAGTAAACTAGTTAAAATTCACCGTGTATATTTTGCATTTGTCATCTAATCAGGCCATCTATTTTGCTGAAACAGAAACAAACCATCCATATGTGATTAGATTTGAAAGAAGAAATTATCATAGGAGGTGAGAAAAAACAGTGGTGGCTACCCACTGAATTTCATGTGTGCTAGCTCATTGTTTTAGTTCATGATAATTTTTTCCACTTGAATTTTATTTTGTTTTATAGAGCCTATAAATCTATCAATCAAGAATACTTGAAATTGGACACATATTCACTGAAAGGCTAGTGGAGCTACCAGTAGGTCTGAACTAAGATGACAGGATATGATGAAATCTCACATGATGAAAAGCACATGGTCTAGCTCTGTTGGGCATTAGCAAATGCTTTTCAGCTAAACTGCAGCATAGAAAATACAAGCCAATCCAAAGTGAACTAAGTGGACATTAGTGCAATTTCATGAAGCTGACTCCATCTCCTTCCCAGAGTGATGAGAGAGAAGAACAACACGGAAAGGTGTAACTAAAAATTGAACTGAGATATAGTGAAGAAAAGGGTAAAGAATATATACAGGTACCACATTGAAGCAGAAGTCTTTGTCCTGTCATGAAAGCCACAGGAAGTTCTCTTGTACTCCAAAGATCTCTTCTCTTTAGTTAGCCCAACTTCATTCAGTGTCTTTTCTTGCCTTACAATAATTTCTGATTAAATTTGCCGTTAATTTGGAAATTCCAAAACGAGACATAAATATATGTGTTGTAGTTTAACCCCAGCCCATGACCAAGCACCCCGCAGTTGCTTGCTCACTCCCCTGACAGTAGGAAGGATAAAAGCTACAAAACTTGTGGGCTGAGATAAAGTAAATAGAGAAAACAAAAGCCATGCACACTAGCAAAGCAAAACAAGGAATTAATTCACTGCTTCCCATGGGTAGGCAGGTGTTCAGCCATTTACAGGAGAGCAGGGCCCTGTCCCTTGTAATGGTTACTTGGGAAGGCAAATGCCATCACTTCAAATGTCCCTCCTTCTTTCTCCTCCCCCACTTTCTATTCTAAACATGATGCCAGCAATAGCAAAAACAATCTCTGTTTTCATCATTGTGTTCAGCACAACTCTAAAATACAGGGCCATACCAGCCACTATGAAGAAAATTAACTCTACTCCAGCCATAACCAGCACAATATGTGAAATACGTTGTTTGCTGCTACTGGACAGTTCACTCTGCATCCATGTTGCAGACCAGCTATGTTCATCTGATCTTTTTAAGTCTAAACTCTTTCACTCAAGTTAAAAGGAAAGTTATTCCTGATTTATCCTTCCCTGATCCTTTGAAGTATTTTTTAAAATATTATCTTAATGAACAAAAGGGTCAAATAGTCTCATGTTTACCAAATACAGATTAAAAATTGTCTCCCATCTCCCTCAAGTACTGGGTTGGTTTTTTTTGTTGTTGTTGTCTGTTTGTTTGTTTGTTTTTTGTTTTGGTTTGGTTCTCTATTTTTTTGTTATTCCATAGTAAGTTATGAAATTGTTGAAATGTGAAGATCTATAGTTTGACCTATGTCATGGCTGCTCTAAGTAGGCTACGTGGTATAACTGGAGTGTTCCTATATCTTCCTCTGCAAGAATTAAGAAAACCTTCAATGAACCAAACACTAAGATATTTGAATGCATAAAGAACCACAATAGTTGGAAATCTTCTTGATGCAATCATTAAAAAGTCTATACATTCACTGGGAAAAAGTTGGTTTGATACTAATTTTCTTTTTTATGGTATTAATTGCTTTAATGGAAAAATGCATTTTCATATCCACTTTGATCACTCTGATCACAATTCAAGTGTCTTGTTTTCATTTTTGTTTTGTTGCAATCCTTTGTTCACATATTTGATATTTTTGGAAGATTCTGCTATTTCAAAACATGAGATAGATTCTAGTAGTTCTATGAAAGAGTACAAGGAATTTAGGATTATTTATTCATATCTATTAAGCAGTTTCCTTTAGCACAAAGATACATTGCATGGTTTTAGTTTCCAAATACCTTTAGCTTGTGTATATAACAAAAATGTATGATAAGGTCCACTGTGTCTAAGTAGTCTGCTTTTCAGGGACAAATTATTTGGGTGATTTGAAATAAAATCCCATAACCAGGCCTCTTTTAAAGTGTTGTGGTACCTATGTACTGCAGAGAACTCATCTGTGACCATAATTTAGGCAGAAAGCACCTGTGCATATCCCATGGAGAAGTCTAAAGAGACAGATGTGTTCAGACCATCAGCTAACTGGTATTGCTGTTATCCTGGTGGATGTGGTCCTGCCCACTTAAGACTTCACAATCTAGATCTTTCATTTGGAGAAAATTTGATCTGCTGGCCCCTTTCAGCACCAGAGACTTTCAGACCAGCATCCCACATCTCTAGGAAGTGTCACATCCTACAGTCAGGAGCACTTTCCATCTCTGTTGCTCTCCTTTTGAAGCTAACAGCCAGAAGCAGGAGAAGAGGCAACCAGGATGAACAAGATGGAGGTAGAAGAGGAATATAGAAATACAGCTGATCTCAGACTATAATCAATTGCTGCTTCAGGAATGCTCTGGAATCATTAAACTATTACAACAGTGGGAACTATCAGACTTGCACTTGGAAGAGTAAAAACAATGTTGCCTGATGTTTTTTATATTCACCATAGGAGTGACAGACATGGAACGGAACTGAAACAGTTTTCTAAATAATAGTCTTTCTTTTTTTTTCCATAATGGCATTATCTGTACCACAATTATATGTGTCAATTTTGAACACATGCTTGAGGTTCTAAGAAGTTTACTTCTTCTAGATATTTTGTTCTGGTTGGGTATTTTGATAAATTGGTTCTAAACACATTTGAAACAGATCTTTCAGCGAAAAACTTCAAACAACTTCTTGATAACTAAAATTTAAGTATACACTCCTAATACAAATATAATGGATTTTTTCCTGTAATATCATCATTTAAGCTGAAATTTTAAATTTGTTAGATCTTATTAAAAATATTTTCAACTTCTTTTTAAAGTTTAATTTTCCTTGACAATATATTCATCTTTGTTAGCTTTTGTATTTTATTTGTATAGTCATTGTTATTATTAAGCAGTTATAGATAACTATAGAATTTTCAAGACGAAGATCCCAGAATGAAAGTGGTAATAGTTCCCATACCAAATATAATAACAAAAGAGCAAGAAATAAAATTTACTGATTTTTCCTGACTATAGGGAAAAAGATCCATTCCTTTTAGAATTAGTGGATAGCCTGCAATACTGTAACCTTTTTCCCTACCTTTACTTAAAATTATTGCTGTCATAGCGCAGATATTCCACTCAATTTTTTCCTCATAGGTATCAATGCCATTTTAAATTTTATGGTGCTCATTTAAAGCGTTAATATCTAAGGTCATCATGAACACATATGCAGTATTCTAAGCCCACTTTAAACAACCTACCTGAAAGATAATGGATCAAAGATTTCAATCAAGCACAACACCTTTGGGACTAAATAAGGAGACAAAGTATTTGATTTTAATGAAATATTGAAAAGCCTAGATGATCTCAAACTAGAGTGTTAGAACAGTCTGACTGTAAGAGGAAATGACGCTTTGTCTAAAGATTTTGAGCTACACTCAACAAGAGACAGTGTTTCATTTCATAGCATTTGGAGTATCTTATCCCCTCTAATGCCTAATAGTTTGTTTACATCCATGCTCTAAATCTTACATTTTTCATTTCATAGAAAGGCCAAGACGTCAGGGGAATGTGAACTAAAAAAGTTGGACCAATATGTGATTCAGAATATGTCATGAAAAGTACAGTATGGAATAAAAAGAAGAAAATACACTACTGTCTGTGAAACGTTAATAAGTGGTTATAAAAGTCTGGTGTTTAAGGTGTTAAAATGAGAACAAATATAAGAAGCAACAGAAAGTCAGAAATAAAACAGCTTAGAATTAAGATGAATATCCTAATTCAGGCAGTCAAATGTAACTTCAGAAAGAAAGGTTCTGTAAAATAGGAAGCAGTTGTTCAAAAGCGAAGGGATTTCTGTGGTTCCTTAGTGCTGCATGAAGGTACAGAACAATGCAGTTTCTGAGAGGATATATGTGAGACTAGAGGACACAAAAATGGGACTGGTTGACCCGTTTGAGATGCCCGAGTTCTTGCATGCAGGTAGATCATGAAACTGACTTAAGAGATGAGGTCATACTCGGGAGTAATTGAGGTCGTGTTGGGATCACAGAGAAGGAGATATTATGGCAGGAGAGACCTCTCCAGTTTGAAAGAAGCAAACAGGTTTATGGAAAATATTATGTAACTAAACCTTGTCATAGTCCTGCCAAAAAAAAAGTAAAATTCAAAGATGATAGAAGAGGCTGTAACTTGTTATTAGTAAACACATGAAGTAAGGAACAAGATGAGGTCCCTATTTAATGCATGAATTACCCTGTCTACTGTGAGTAATATATGGAACTTCTGTGAGATAACTTTCAGATACACCATTGTTGTAGTCAGTTAAGGAGGGACCTATACTTTATTATGTTTGTGCTGTAGATGTCAAAGAGTAAATACTCAAAGAACAAAGTTGCTGCATGCACCTTATCCTCTGCACTAATAGTTATAAATTATTTTCTCCAATCTGAGTCATAACTAATACAGAGAAATCAGCTAGTGCTGACTACTTCTTACTCTCATAAAGCACTGAGAAAGCTGGGATCAAGGTTCATTGCAAAACTGCGATAGCAAATTGAATATTATATTATCTTTTGTGTGAGAGAGAAAATTAACATACACTAATATAGACCCACTATAGGAAAAATGAAAATGAATTGAGAATATAGTCCAGTGTGAGGACAGTTATCTCTTTACTGTGTCATAATATTCAGATATATCTTATCTCTGAAATCAGAACTGTGTGAGAATCCATTTTCTAACAATACCATATTTTGACATTACAAGTATTTCCAGACTGCATCCACATGACACCCAAGTAATTTGATATTTTGTAAACAAAGAAGAGGAAAATTCAGGAAAGCCCTACATCTAGAGGTGAGGAGAAAGAATCTGAAATTGCATCTGTCATAACCCATGTGAGTTTTCAGACAAAACTCCCCTAAGAAACTTCATTTAAGATTTGCTAAGTCTTCCACTATAAACGTGTTTTAGATAAGCACTCTTCTAACACAAGCCCCTCTGTTGTCTAGAAATGCTTCCTACCACCTCGACCAGGATTACTAGTGTTGGAAAAACTTCCTAGAGTTTGAATGGAGGATCTAGCTTGTTCTGCATTCACCAAACCTGCTTCAGTCTTTTGGCATGGGCAAGAAAAACCATGGGCTGACAGTTTTCTGTCATAGTCAACACTTCTAATTTCAAAAGGGCACAAAACAGTAAGTCAATGCTTTCAAGAATATTGAATTACCACTATTTTATGATTGCTTCTCATTCTCTTTTCTAATCACTCTCAATCCTGAAGTAAATAAAGCCTCAATAAACCAAATCTCTCTTTTCTTACTGCAGTTGCACACTGGAGCTAATTTAACTAGAGATGTTTAATTTAATGGTCATGAGCAGAGTCTGTAAATAAAACACGAAAAAATAAAAAAAAATGAAAAAAATTTATGGGTAACAATTTAAATTTGCATAGTGTATTGGCACTCAAACATAATTGCATTTATAACTGTTAGGTTAGTAAATGTTCATAAATGTTCATTCATTTTGAGGTTGAAGAAAAGGGTTATCTCATTTTATGCATTTAAATTTACTTCGAAAAATCACTAGCTGCCAGAACATAACTCATATAATAGCGTGACATTTCATCAGACAGGTAAACTGGCAGGAAAGAATGTATTAATCCTCTACAACAAATAGATATTTCAGACTATTTTTTAACAACTGTGTTTGTGTGGAATACCTTAAAAATAAAACATTTGATAAAACAAGGAACACCCTTGATTTTGTTTAGCACAGCAGTTTGATACCTTGTTGAAAACACCCGCCTTTTTTTCCTTTTCTCAATAGTTTAATAGTAGAGAATTCTGTCCAAATTCATCTATACTTGCTTCTTCAAGAAAAGTACATCCTATAGGTCAGATTTCACACCAAAGATTATATTATATTGTTATAAGTCAAATATTCCTTAATTTTTATACATAGGCAACTACATAAAGAAACATACAGAACAAACGCCTATGACAGTGTCACAACTTCATACCTGTTACATGATTCTGCAAGAGCCTCACAGGGCATGGATTTTGCCCTATGTAAAGAGAGGTGAGGAAAAAGGCCGTGGACGATTAGGCTTTGTAAATAATTTATTTGGAATTCCACTAATTCATAAATTTGTGTATATTTGAACCAAATTTGAACTGAGTCTGTTCTAACACAAGTTCCATAAACCAACTTTGGCACTGTATATATCCCTTAGGCTTACCTTTTAGCTGAGTTGATTAAACGCTCCTGTTTTATTATCAACTTGTTTTGTTTTGTTTTTTTTTTTCCTTTGGGTGAACACAGTGGTTTTTGTAAATAGGAATAATGATCCACAAAAACTTGCTTTGAAAATATTCTTAGAAATGCCTTTAAAGAAGTAACTTAGAGGCATTGGTATTTCTAGTTGAGTTCACACATTATCTTGAAGATGAATGAAATCAATGCCACAAATGCTTAAATGACCCATAACCCAGCACCTGGACTAATCAATCCCCATGTGTTTTTAAA
The DNA here is from genome assembly GCA_013396755.1 of Sclerurus mexicanus. NCBI lineage: Eukaryota > Metazoa > Chordata > Aves > Passeriformes > Furnariidae > Sclerurus > Sclerurus mexicanus. The sequence continues at coordinate 509,626 of VWZF01001079.1, forward strand.
GCAGGTGACTGCTCCTTGATATGGCAGAATCATGTAAAAATTCAGCAACTGAAGTCCTAACAACAGAATAATGCAGCATCCAAGTAACCTATGAAATGCACACAGATGTTTCAAGAGTTTCAGCTAAGGTATATCTTCCCTGTAGCAATAACCACAGCAGCAAGGTACTGCCCCATATCTAGCTCTCATTCACACACTGTAAGCCTCTGACCTATTTTCAGAGATATTGTCAGCCTGAATTTGTTAATTTAACCGAGGGCATAGCCAAATCCCCAAGTGAGACTTTTGCTCAAGCTAGCAACCTCAAGCATTACAGACGTAGGCTAAAGCCACATAAGGAGCTGATAATCCTGCAATGCCTTCTCAGGAAAATTAATCCACAACAAAACAGGCACATTCCTATTTATTACAGCATTTCTCATTCTTTGCTGCACAGAAGCTTAGGCAAAAATAGCACTGATATGAACAAAAAGGGTGAAGCACACATGGCTGTACAGAACCACCCTGGGAAACAAGATGGTATCAGGAGTTCCTAAGAATGAAATAATTTCCTTTTGTTACATGGAATTCCAAATATTTGCAAATGTCTATAAAGAAATGAGTTATTGGCGAGGTACTTGCTTGCTCTTTGTCAAAATAGGATTTAAGATTACAGTGTAACTTAGAATGGGAGGATGACTAATACGAAACTACACCCAACAGAAAACAAATCAGACAAGAATTTTATCACTGAAAGTTCCTTGCTGACTTTTATTACTAAAGCTAACTTGAATTCTTCCAGGCCCCATCTTAACTATGATTTCTAATCTGAAAAGTAGTTTTTCAAGTCACATTTATGACATACAAGTTACACTATTAATTCCAAATTACTGTAGAGTTCCTTTTCAGAGGAAAACTATTCTGTGACCTGATTTTCCTATCTTACATTCAAATAACTAGCTTTTTGGTAAATGTTGTATGAGCTTTAGGAGTGTCTGTGGGTTTTTTTTCCAGGTTTTATCCAGATTTTACTACTTATTTCTTTAGGCAGATCATTTCTAAAGAATACTCCAAGACAGAGCAGCTCTCTGCAGGATTTACTTTGCATAGATGAAAAGAGTCACTCTCAACAAGGAGGTCATAATTGCTCCTCCTTCTCTTTAGCTGTCCTCTATCAGAGTTCCAGCCTGCACTGATGATACACTGATAGCTCTAAAATCACTGCTAATGGCAAACATATTTTTAGCAATTGGAATAAAATTCACAACAGGAAAGTGCAGGTGGTTGTGAAATACTGTTCTAACAATTTCTCTGCCAAATTTCCTCGGCCCTGGGCTAATTTTAACATATGCATGATAGGTTTGAGCCTTCTGGAAAAGAAAACACATAGAGGGAAATTGCAATAATTTGACACAATTTTTTCCCCATGTTTTTAACAACAAAGTTGTTAAAAATATGCAGCATGAACACTACAGTTTCTTTCAATGACTGTTTTTGCTTCAAAACTACAGGAAATATGCTGTATGAAAAGAGCGACGATGAACTCTAACAACAGCATTTTTCATGTAGAGTAAATGCAAATGAGTTGATACACAGAGATTAGAAATTATAAAACATACTCTAAATAGACTCTGAATCTCTTTTGTTTCCCGATACAAATGAGTAGCAATTCCACTGAGCTAAAAACAAATACTCCTCATTTAACACAACATCAAAATCTGTCCTTTGTTTAAAGGGCAAATTTTGCACATTAAATGAGTTATCCCTGGCTCATATAAATAATGAGATAAATTACAGCCAAATTAAGATTGGACCTTTACTACTTTCATTCTAAGCCTATTTCATGGTTTGGGTGTGGTTCCCCTGAAGATGGAAACTGATTTTCAAATCTGCATTGCTGCCTCAAAATGTGAGGTCAAATGTCCCCACCTTCCTCAGTCTGCAATAAAGCGATACCAAAGAACTTAAAAAGGCTTGTTACAAAAAAACCCCAAAAATGCCACAGCATTTTATGAATGTGACAAATTTCACATGTATTGGAGATATAATGGCATAATATAGCTTGTCTCTCAGTCTTTTGAAATTTTCATTCCAAAAGTTATGGTATTGTAACTATTTTAATATGGTCCTACTGTTGTTACTCATAATCTTTTGATGAAAAGATAATGAATATCAGAAATGAAAACATAAATATGTTTGAAAAGCCTTATTCCCTAGTGGTTTTAAGTAAGATTTTCTATTTATTTCTACACCTGAACAATTAAATCACTTGCAACTGGTTACTTCTTATGTTTACTGCATCTCTGTATAGACAAGGGCTATGCCTTTCACCGTATTTCATCTGAAGAAAATAGCAGGAGGAAAGTGATATTTTCAAAATATTTTATTGCCATTTTAAGGTAATAAAATTTTATTATTATTTTGCATTTACTATATCGAAATTATAATAAAATAATCATGCTCTGTGATAGAAATGGTAATATTTCCCTTACTTTTGGACACACTCTGATTATATATATTCTATTGGCATGAAAATTATTTTCGCATGACCATTTTTTAAATCAAAATCTCATATGGTTGTATTTTCTGTAAAGAATCTTTTATCATATCATCACACAAATTTTTTGCATTGCTGTGATAGTTCATTTGAAACTTTTTTTCTGGCTGCTAGATCTCAATGGAGTTTGAAAGCAAAGCATAAACCCTACTGCTGTTAGATTTTCTTTCTTCCAAAACAAATAAAGGTGGTAATAGACAAGTTTTATCATAGGGAACATGTGCCAAAATTTTAAAAGATGTCTTAAAGTGGTCATGATAAGTTGAGTTTCTCTTTTTTCCTGCTTTTATTAAGTTATCAAGACAAAGTTGCCAGCATTGTGCCTAACACCATTTTAAGAGACGTAGATAAGAACATGTCTTATGCATGAGATTCAGCTAGTCCAAAAAGTCTAAAAGAACAAAATTATCTTTGCTATTACTCTCTGAACAGGTAAACTGCTGAAACTGGTTGAATTAAAAGCAATGCTTCATAACTCATGTCCAAACATTTACACTAAACAATGATTTATCTAAGTAAATTGCAAGCTTTAATTATTTACAAAGCATTTGAATACACAAATTTATCCTAACAGCCCCTAATAGTACCAGAAATAAAACTTCCAACATATCTGCAAATTATACTGTAGAAAAGTTTTCAGATTTTGTGATTTATACTTCTGAGCTAACACAGTCACTTTTACCTCTTACTGTTCCTCTTCTTTAGCTCAGTCAGTAACAAAGCTTAAATTCTATTAAAAATAATTCCATCTCTGTTATAACTGGGAATAGGAGATACTGATTCTTCTTAGCTGTTTTGTAGACACAGTCTTCATTAAGCATGGAGTCTGCAAGAAGTTGTCCTTACATTTAACAGAAAGTATATAAATGATTTACATCTTAAGATTACCTCCCTTGAAGTGGTTGCATTAAAGAAATTCTTACAGTGCTGTAGTGATTATTCACAATAAAATAAATCTTAATTTCTACATTTTGAGGGATCAGTCCCTCTTCCACATCTCCCTGTCCAGATATTTTCCAGTGCATAATGAATAGCTGATGTTTTTTGATGTTATTGCAGTTGGTTCCTCTTGGCCCTTTTTTTTTTTTTTTTTTAAATTGAAATGATTATCTAAAGGAATAAAAGGGTACTACTGCAGCCTCACAGTGAACTCCAGACTTGAAAGGTTAGCGTTTTATAACTTCACATTGAAACAACATAAAAATCAAAAAGTTTTCAGGGGATTTAAACACAGCCTGCTAAAATAAGATGAATAAGAAAGCTTGTTCCCAGGTCACAATCTTTTTTATAACAATTATTTATTTTACAGTCCTCTAAGAAAAATTCAGGTAAAAGTTGGTTCTAAGAATGCTAGGAAAATATCCAGAAAACATCTTAATCTGTCACTTCTACTTCTGTCTTTCATTGTGGGTCAGATGCACTGTGAATGGCTTCAGTATCTCCTGAAGTTTGCATCAGTGGGAATCTTCAGGTATTTCCTCTAATCTAAAAGTATTTTCCACACTTAGTGCAAGGGATGCTGTTTTCCAGAATGCTTTGATGGATTTTGACTATTTAGACAATGGGGTTTAGTTGTTTTCTCAATTTAATGTCCCTGATAGTATACCAGAACTTTCATTTTCATTGCTAGCATATGTTTAGACTAGAAAAATCAGAATTGCAAAGAACTCTGTCCAATGGTACTTAAAATATATTTTAAACATACTTAATTAGAAGGATGAGTTAATTGATCTTTCTTTAAACTTGCTAAACATAAACATACTAACATTGTTATGATTCATGCTACAGAAGTGAAAAAGTACAAGAACTAGCAACACATAGACACTCACAGAACTTCTATTTTTCTGCTTTTGAATTCCTGATTCCTGAAAAAACTTTTAAAATCAGACACTATGCTAACAATGCTCATCACACCTGTACACTGTATTTGTATGTTTGCTGTATTCTTCTCTCCCAAATAGATAACACCAGTAATTATATTAATATTTTTTTTAAATTAGAATTCAAATATACATAATTGGAAACACTAATTACCAGACAGGAGTTATCTTTGCACAGTTGCATTTGGAAAGACTGGCTTTTGACTCCAGAGAGTTTTAAATGTTCAAGGAACTGAGTGGCCTGCAACAACAGCTTTCATAGAAGCAGGCATGACAATGTAATGACAGACTTGAAGAGACTTTTAGCATACCAAAAATTCAGGTAGAGGCTGGACTTTTTAAAGAATAGCACAGATCAATTCTTAATGAAGACATTGGTGCAGAATAAACAAATGCAGTGTGTGTATTTTTAATTTTTTTTCTGAAGTCAGCACTCACAAACCTAGAAGTCATTCTGAGGTTATCATATTAAGTTCTTATGTTGCAAAGTTAAAACCAGATTAAGAATTTTCTGTTTGACATCTACATTACATTTGTATTGCTATATTCAAATCCTTCAAATGACAAGTAAAAAGACTCCTCATTTTACGAATAATATGAGACACCCCACAACATGTTGCTGTTACAGAAGTCACAATCTAATTATATCAAAGCCCAAAAGATTTTTTTTCCAAATATAATAAATTACTGAATTTAATTTTCTCAGGAATTATGTTCCATATTTCTATCTTAGAGAAGTTTGAAATAAAAATTACATATTACTGACCAGTAAGTGTTCTTAGTTCATGTTATTCTTATTTCAGCCAATCTGGGTAAGGACTATTTTGATCCGTTGGTTGAAAAACACTTATGAGGCCCCACTATTCGACAATATGATTGGAGGTTATCTTCTATCTATACTAACTTCACAAAGAACCATTAATAATAAAGCTTGCAATAAAACTTGCTTTATGCTGTATGTTGCATAAATGACATGAATTCAGCAGTGACTTTCCCTTATGTAGGAATTTTATCAGCATCGGCACTAGATCACAAAGTTTCCTTTCTGTGTGATGTAAAATTAAGAATTTGATAGTAAATGGCAGGGGTTTGCACAGAAAGGATGGTATGCTAAATCCATGGGCCACGGGAACTACAATTTAGATAATTATGTTCCAGGGATTTAGGAATTATTATCTCCTTTGACTTAAGCTGTTAACAAACAACTCAAAGCGTTTGATTTTAACTTAATCAGGAGGAGAAACTGAATCCTGACTCAGGTATATACAACGCAAACTTATTCATTTATTAGAAGGTTCATTATCTGTATCAAAGGGCAATTTGAATAAGCAAGTTACTTTCTACATCCTTTTTTTCTTTGCCATAAAGGTTATCTGCCTTTCATTTGCCTTTAAGACAGAAAGCTTAGTCAAATCAACACATTATTTTGAAGTTCTGGACTATAAATGCTTTGTAGGATTACTAAATAAAAGGATGCTGTGCTTTCCTAAACTACTGTTTTTCTTTAATGAGTTTAAACGAGAACTAAGACTTGTACCTACTTGTAAGTAATTTTCAATGGCTCCCTACCATAAATGACACTTTTGGAATGTAGGACAAAGTCCTCCACTTTGCTGACCTTGGGATATAAACTATAAGGTAAAATTCTATCTTTAGGTCTCAAAGGTTTTATTGGAAGTGCCTGACATTATTGTGCCATTTATTTGAAGTTTATGACCCTGTTTTTATTTTTAGTAGTCTCTTATGGCATGTTATTCTATAGCTCTGTTTAAATTGCAATTATTTTCAATAATATCCCTTAGATATGACTAAGTTGTCTTATTAAAAAATCCTTATAATGGATATCACTTTTCTGATATGACTTGGATGTCACTAATCTGCTTTTCATTACCTGAAGACTATTTGCTTCTTAATTGGAAAATATGACACCATACACATTTTCCATCTGCTATTAATCTTGGAATTACAGAAATGTTAATTTAATAATTTATTACAACACCCGTGTGATTATAATTTTTTCTTAGCTCTTACTGCACAGCAATTTATTTCATCATTTTCATTGTATTTATAACATAGCACAAATGCAACCTTATTAAAATTTGGTGGTTTGTGACCTGTAGGAGGCATGAGCCCACAAGAAAGATGGAGAGGAACTACCTACAAGAGCATATAGTGACAGGACCAAGGGAAATGGCTTTACACAAAGAGAATGGGTTTAGATTAGATATAAGGGAAAAAATTCTCTGCTGTGAGGGTGGTGAGACACTGGAACAGGTTGCCCAGAGAAGTTGTGGATGCCCCATCCCTGGAAGTGTTCAAGGCCAGGTTGGATGGGACTCTGAGCAACCTGGTCTTGTGAAAAGTGTTCCTGTCCACAGCAGGAAGGTTGCAATTAGATGATCTCTAAAGTCCCCTTCCAACCCAGGCCATTCTATGATTCTCCTTTAGTGTAATTTTAACATGCATATGTTAACAATATTACTTTTCTCAAGCTATTAAAATTAAAAATTCTTCTGCACGCATCTATGTTGTGGCTACCCCCCCCCGAGCACACCACTGCCATTTTTTGAATGTGCTAGTCAGTGTTTTGCAAACACTAAAATTCCCAATAGCTCCCAAGTGTCTGGGTTGAATCATTTCCACAGAGCTTTAAGTGCTGGAAAAAGTTTTTGCTGGACCTTTTTTTTATCCATGAGGGAAAAGCCCATTCTCAAAATACTGCCTGGCACTTTCATTTGGCAAGTGAGATAACGTTGCCATGAGTGAACAGCAAACAAACCCGGCTCAGTTTGGCCCTGGTTTGAGCCCAAGCAATCCACACAGACCAGAGATCCACAACTACAATCAGCACATAACTTTCAAAGCAGCCTATTTAAAAGCTAAATAAAGGACTTAGTTTATATAAGGGCTTAAGTGGTGTATCTGGACAAAACACAGAAGTGAATGTTATTTGAAATTTTGAAATACATTCACTTAAACAAAGTAAAATACTGATGTACATTATTTTGGTGTCATTGTTTGCTACAAATAACATACAGTTGAAAAATATTTTTTTCAAAGCAATGAACTACAAGAATTAAGAATAAATAATCAAAATGGTTACCAATATAGTTATAATTAGTTATTAAAGACCAGGTGGATTTTCATTAATAGCTCTATTTCAAATATATTCTTAATTTTCATCATAAGTTCTTGTAATGTTGGTTACTAACTGTTTTTCAAAAAAAATGAAAATGGTCTAGAAGCTATCCCTAGACTTTAAAGAATGACATCACTTTTCCTTTTATTTCTTTTAAAACCCAGAATTTTCTAAGAAGCATATTAATTTTCTTGGTTCCTACCACAACTGGAAGCAAAAGGCAAAATGGAAACCATTTTCTTAAAAATACATTAATTCTGTTTCCATTTTAAGGTCTTATTTGAATTTTGACTGGTTATGTCACCAGAGCTTTCTAGAGCGTCTGTGAATCATTTGTTAGTTGCTGTTGAGCCCTCGCACTGCCTCCTCCTCTCAAAGAGAAGGGTCTATCTTCATCATAAGGTTGGTTTTTTGGCTTTGGATTTTAGAACTGAGTATCCCTAGATCTAATCTGAGAATGAACTTAGTACCTGTGCAAGTTTTCTCCAAACCAAAGTCCTTTTACTGTCTGTATAAATACAGCAACCTATTTACTTTAACAATTTTCTCTTCTCTTTTCCAACCTGTGGTACTGCAACACCAAGATTTTTCAAGCAACATTTCCATTTTATGTTTAAATATAGTTTTTGTAACAACTATACAGCACTGCTATAATTTACAACACTGCACACTGATAAAATTAAGAATGAAATTTTAAATGGATATAAAGAGCATAGAATGCTTAAAACTTTCTTACACTTATAGTAAAAGCTATTATTACGGTCCTTTATCAGAACATATCATAAGAAGAATAAAATGTCAAGAGAAAACAATCAACAGATCAAAACTTTCTCAAAGGAAGGCAAGATGTTTATGTTTAGAGATAAGTACAGCTTGCCTACTGAATGATAACAACCATTCCACTGCTATTAGGCAGTGAAAATTTAACAGTACATATAGGAGCTGAAATTTCTTTGCCAAAAACTGAGAAAAAAGTATTAATTCTATTAAGTAGAATTAATACTTTTAAGAGTATTAATAGAGTATTTTAGAGTATTTTTAATAAAATATTAGGTATAAATTATTCTGTAGTTTGTGTGATAGCAATAATATATATCAGATTGCAGTGAACATGTTTTACACAGTATTGAATTAGAATGAATTCCTTCTTGGAGGAACCATGTTTCCTATATACAAGCTTTTTGTTTTATACTATAAATTCTCTAATGTCTAAAAAAACCCACACTCCTCTTCCCAAATAACTATTTCCCTATTGTAACTCTGCAGACTTCTAAGCCTGAAACTGGAACCCTATGTGTGGAATTTTTTTAAAATTTGTTTCTGTGGGATCTTTCAGAGATCAGTCTGATCAGATCTCATTACTTTCACATGAAATTCCATCTAATATCCCCAATAAAGTTAAACTTCTCCTCAATTTTATTGGAAACCTCCCTCTATCAACTTATTTACAATATTTCTGTGTCACCTTCAGTGAGGACCATGACTGGCAAGAAGGATCACCATGCCAGAGTTACTGTTTTGTTTTGACCAACAGATGCAAGTTTTGTGACTGTTACATACTGAGCATACTAGAGGTGAAAATGTATTCTAATCTATGAGAGAATCTTCTTGCTTAATGTTTTTTTTGTTTGGTTTTGGTTTTGGTTTTGGTTTTGATTTTGTTTTGTTTTGTTTTCATGCTAGAAAGTCAAAGTAACATCATCAGTCCCATAAAGTTTTTTTGTAGAATGTAGGTGGGTTTTGCTGTTTCCACCAATTACAGGGAAATTACAACATTTTAACTCTTTTGCTTTCCAAAGTCCCTTCCTATTCATTATTAAAAATTTTCTATTAAGTGCCATATATGAAAAAATATTATATTATATTTTAGACAGATAATTGAGATTTGTATCACAAAGATCAGTGTTTTACTAATGTGAAGAAAACCAAACCACACTACTACAGTGAAAAATTGTTGAATTTTAGATATAGACAAACGTTCATTTCTTAAGCTAATTTGGATAAAATTTGTAATTGGATTTCCTGAAGAGCTCAAGGGCATTTCAAATACTTGAAAATTTTGTGAGTTTTATTTTTTTTGTTTTGTTTTTTGTACATTCAATGTTTGCTTAACACTGCAGAAGTGTTTTTGACTCCAGTGTATTCTCTGAACACTGACATGTTTATTATTAAGATCTATTATCATCTGATAAACATTTTGGGATTTAAAACATATCTCTGCCTGTCAAATTTAGAGAAGCTCATTCAAGTCTTTATCTCTTATAGAGTAGACTGCCATAATATTCTGCTCAGTGATCTGCCAGCCAAACAGACAGATTACTAAGCTTCACAACTGTATATCACAAAGAAACAAAAGCATACTTCCTTGATGATAGTGTCACTGCATAGCCTCCCCATAAAACAAAGGGAGGGATTTCACAACTTTATGTTGGACTATAAAGGAAAGGCCTGTAACAGCTAGAAGCACTAGTATATCTAGGAGTTATCTTTTCAGTTCTACAAATGTGATTGAATCTCTCTAAAACAAGTCTAAATTCACGTGATGAATTGGTATTATCTCCTGAAGGAATGACATTTTTCTCTGTACACAACACTAGTAATGTTTAATTCTTCCCAACACAATTAACTTGTTTCCTACTGAGTAATTTGTCATATAGATAACTGCTCTATGAAGACAAATGTAAGACTGTATTAAATATAAAACTGATCTGTGAATGTTCATCACAGGCGCATTTTCATAAAAAGCTGGGCTCGGTCCTCCCAGCCTGACTCCTATTAGCTAAATATAGGTTCCTAATAATGTGGTCTTCCTGAAGTAAGGTTGCTCACACACATAACTAGGTACATTGTCATTGTGGTTTACATGCTTAAGATAAGTGAGTTATAACATCATTTCATAAATTAGGACTAATCTCCACTGATTCATTAGAATACTGGACATGCTTTGGGAAATTTTTCAAAAGAAACAAATGTAGACTCCTCTAAACAAAGCTATGAGAATTGCTAACAGTTTGAGGTTTGTTTTTCAAATTAATATTTATTATTAATAGTAATTAATGATTAATTAGTAAGGAATATTTTATTAATAATTTTAAGAATTATTTTTGAAAGAAACAGAAATACTCAAACTGAAGATTTTATTAAAGAATATGATTTTTTTTCACACAACAAACCTTAAAATCCATAGTTTTAGAGATTGTTAGAATTTTAAATTAGTATGATTTCCCTGCATTATTTCAATTTATACACTGAATCAAAATAACAATCTTCATGCCCTCTGCTTACAACAGCAAAAATGAAAAAAATATATGGTACATTCAGTGGTGAAACTTTTTGTTGCAGTCTGCTATAGAGTACATTTAGTTCTTTGATAGAAGATAAACTTCCCTTCCATTTTAATATTTTAATAGAAAAAATAAAGACTTTTTCCTTTGTTATCTTATTTCTCACTATTACATTCCATGCATGAAAAATACCAGAGTGGAATTTAATGGAGTTTTCTAATAAAATAAACTCAGAGAACTGTGCATTTTGTGCTCAGATTAAATACCTCAAAGTTTGAGGCATTAATAGTTTGTCCTAAAACATTTTTTCTCCATTTTTAAAATACTTTTTAAGAGTATTGTACAGTGATGATTTCTGATAATATTCATAGAGCACAAATTAATACAGAGCTTAGGCTTACTTCTAACAGAAGGTACAGTATAATGAAACCTCTCTTTAGATAGACATACATTTGCTCACTATTTGCACAAGATTTTGAAAAGTGTAACATGGCCTGTGGTTTCTCAGCTATGTCTGGCACAACAAGATCATACAGATGAAGAGCCCAGCAGCAATCTCTGAGCACTACTGTGACACCAGAATTTTTAACTGTAAATAAAAAATTAAAATCAGCAACACTTTAATTATAATTCTGACCTGCCTTAACAACACTTCAACTCTAGTCAACTCAAAACTACATGATATATCTAGAGACCTAGCTGTAAGGGATATTTCTGGGGATATGCACCATTTCCCCCAAATTTCAAGCTTCTCAAACAACCATCTGTTAACTTGAATGTAATATAAAAAGTATTTTTAGCTGGGGAAAAAGGAAAAAAAAGAGAAGAAAAAATTTGAAAAACTCTGCTATGATTTCAAATACCATGTTGGAAAAATTGCTTTAAAGCAAAATTTTGAAATAAATTTTTGTTGTATAGTATTCAGTTGGACATGACCCTATAAGGAATCTCATCAAGTGAGTGACATCCCCACCCATAGGAGGGTGGTTGGAACTAGATGATCTTCAAGGTCCCTCTCGTCCCTCTCAACTCAAACTATGCTATGGTTCTGTGATTTTGATTCTGTGATTCTATGATTCTATTTTGAGGTCTTCTAAAATTTAACTTCATAAATAAGACTTCCTTTTCTGAATTAAGAGAAAACATAAAAAAAATTCAATTAACAGATTTCTTTTTCAATAAAGATATAAAAATTGACTTTTTTCTTTTTTAGCCTTGTTTTTCCTCTTATCAAAATTAAGTCATAGTCTTTTTATTTTTTTTCACCCCGTGTTGGCACAAAAATAAAAAGCCATTCTTAGTTGTCAGCAAGACACGGTTGTTTTGGTGACTAAGGAAAAGGATTAGTCGACCCAAAGATATCAATTTCTAAGGGTGTTAGGAGTGGTTGCAACAAAAACATAATTCTGTTGATGATTTAACTGTTCTCTGATTTTTGTGATGTATGGGATTCAATAAAACCTTGCTAGAGCTGTGCATGTTGTTTCCCTGACACTTTTCAACTACAGCAGAAATTTAACACCTTTTGCTAAATACAGGAAAAAAGAACGTAGGAGTACAAAACGTGAAAGAACTACATATAAGCATGAGGAACACGCTTTTTCCCTGTAAATTATGGGTTTATTCAAATTGGTAACAGTACCCATCGTTTTGTCAATTTCTTTGATAGTAGCATACACTGCTTCCCATGAAATGCTGACACAAAACAGGCATCATTTGCACTTTCATATTTTTCCTTGTTCCAAATATGTTTAATGCACTTTCTCTTTTTGTACAAACATGATCATTTTTGGTGGATTTGTGCCACTGGTTCTGGGAACAACAGAAAGTATACTATAGTGAATCTTTGGGTGGGGAAGAGAAAGGAGGAGGAAGAGCTGCCCATCAAATGTTCTGTCTCATTAGAATTCTTTCTCATAAAGATTTTTGACTGGAAAAGGCTGTCTGTAGATTTCATGTGCATTTCATGTAAGCAAATGAAAGATACCCCTTGCAAACAATACTTGTGACTTTGAACTTATGAGGTTGGATCCATAGCAAAACCTCTTTTCTTTGGCAGCCCTGCATTCTACTCAGAACACCTTCTCAGGCTGTGACATCTCATGTAGAAAAGGGAGCATAGTGACTATTGGGCTGCTTTGAAAAATACGTTTTTATTTTCTGTGATGTTTTTAACTACCATAATTGAAATAAGAAGAATAATATTAGAAAACTGAAATCAATAAGCCTGGGAAGGTATATCTGAAAACTCAGCAGCAGCCTCTTCTGCCAAAAACTCTCTTCACTGAAAGAAATTAACAGGGAGGCTCACATTGTGAAATAAATTCAATCCATTTGATAAGACATTACAATAAAAGCAGCTTCAGTGAATGTCTGTGTCTGTATATATCAATAAATAATAAGGTAGAATCTTGTAAGGCTGTAAGCACCTGGAAAAATACTGTAAGTCAGATTCAATAAAGACTCTAAGAAGGCAAAAGGGGTTTTAAACAACAGGTTTAAATCAGACATATAGTTCTAAGATATGAGTAGTCCCTACTGAGTTGCATGCTCTACCACAATGACTTCTAACACTCCATAGGTGCAATACTGTACAACTATACAACTACTGCACAGTTCCTTAGTCCCATGCACAAATATTTTAATTTTGGCAGGATTCAGAAGCTTATGCCCAAGTCCAACTAAAATATATAAATTAAGTTCTTCATTTCCTGAATCCTTTGAAAGATTTGACCTAATAGATACTTTCCAACATGTAAGATGTGTGGTAGGACTAAATGCAGAGAATGCAATCTTTTTCTTTTTTTTTTTCTTTTTTTTAAATAACATTAAAATGTGGAAATGAAATTGCATTTCTTTTGCAAAACACTGATGCTCTGATTTGATTAAAGTACTAATATATATAATAGTGTATCAACTTTCAGTTCTTCTTTCCGTGTAATGAATAGGGAGCTTAATCACCTACTTCACAGTTCCAGATGCCACATCAGGTGGTCAATATATGCAAGTTTATAAAGGAAGAGCTTCACAAAAACAGTATGAAAGACATCACTTCTTTTTTGGATCGCTGCAACAGGTATCTATGCAATGTTGCAGGAATATCATAGTCTGTGCAACCTTTAAAGCTCACACAATGCTAAATACTTAAAGGTTTGGCAGTATAGAGTCTATCATAAGAAATAAGTAATTTGAGTCAACTAGAATTCATGGTATTGACATGCTTCTTACAATAATGGAAAATTTGTGAGCAAACATTACCTCTACATCTGTCCATCCCTGTCCTGTTATTCTAAAATTCTTTCTTTTCCACAGTTCCCATAGCAACTTACACTAGTCATACCTCCAGTAATTCTGACCTCACATCAGAGAAACAAATTAAGCTTTCTCATTTTATCCTTTCTTGGTGGTTTTTAAGCCTTTGTCTACAGATTTTTGCTTTGCTATGCAGCACTGTGGAGCACACAGAGATTATCACTTCCCATCTTTTTCAAATTGTTTTGAATCTCTCCACATAACAATTACTTGTTTCTTCCTCCACAAAGGTCTAATTACTGAAATGGTCTATATTTAGAAGAAACAATAGTTAGTTTTCCACTCTTGTGAATTAAGTCAGGTACCTCAGAATGGGATGATAATATGAGCATGCAGAAGTACTGCTAGCATGCTAAGTGCACAGCTGTTCAGAGCTGGTCAATAGCAAACACTGGTGGTATGAGAATCTGTTTCTAAGACATCTTATCAGGAAATGGGGGGAGGTACCTCTGCTCACTAAGTGTTTATAGCCTGAATCCATTTCCTGAAATTAGAAGGCTGTGTTTTTTAAATAATTCTCATGTAATGCAGTCCATCATGATGGAAATATTTTAACAAAAGTGTTTCATCCACAAAAGAGAGCTATTATGAATTCGATGAATAATAGCAGAGGTGGTTCTGAAACTTCCCTGAATATTTTCAACCAACCCAGATGCAAGTACTGCTATAGAAATCCTGTAAAATATTTAAGAAAACAATTTTTGATATTAAATATTGCTTTTAATACTGAGTCAGGAACACTTTGTTAATTTTTTTCTGTTTTTCATTTCCTCAAAGGCTGATCGGTCAGCCTGTGTAAATTAGTTGTTTCATTGATACCAATCCAATGTATCACTACTATTCATGTTATTAGACTTTCTACATATTTATATTGCCAGATAACTGAGACTGTTACTTTAAATTACATCAACTAGATAATCAAGTGCTGCCTTCTTATATCATACTTAAATTTCATCTCCTCCCACTTTGTGTTATTTCTTCTGAGTCATAGGCATGTGGAACACAGGAAACATCACACTCTACACAGAACCAACTCAAGTTGCCTATTCTTCCTCTGAAGATTTTCTCAAGAAGTGTGTTTCTTGACAGACTATCCTCTCCTAACTGCAGAATAGACCAATGTGTAATACGTCTCTGAACACATCATGCGTCCTGTGGTCACAACAAATTCTGTCCTGAGGAAGCTTTGAGAGCACAATGGTGTCAGGAAAGATTTGATTAAAGTTTTTCTCTCCAAGGGCCATCATGCCATTCAAAGGAGGGATGTAATGATGAGAAAGAACAAAAATTATGTAGAAGTAGACGTTTGCTGAGTACATAAAACTGCTAGCAGAGGTCAGGCAAGAAGCAAGTAATTTCAGATGGCAAGATAGTCTGATACATTTGCAGCAAATAGGGAAACGTAGGACTCGTGTCAGTTAAAGAAATTTGGAAAATGCCACTTCTACCCTATAGAAGACAAATGACACAAAACAGAAAACTAAACGAGAAACAGCTCCAGAATGGAGCACATTCCAGCATGTGTTACAAGGGCCACCCAATCCACTAGACAGGCCCCACTTCTTACAAAGACAGGCCTCTCATTCTGATAGCAACTCACAGGAGCAAACTCCATGTTCTTTGAGAAATACAGACTACCAACTAATTGTGGTTCTCAGACAGGATTATGCTATTTTCTTATAGAACTAATAATATCTCTGCAGAGTGTGAATGGGTTGTTGAACTGTTCTGTAGTGCTGCCCCAGTTTTTTGCAGTTTCTATTTCAACATTTCTAACCTAGACCAAAACTGGGTTGCCAACAGAACTGAAATGCCTGAACCGTAGAAAGCACCTCATGACAAAAATCAGGTGGTTTTGCAAAATGTCTTTTAACATTTGGCAAGATTACACTGAAAATTGAACTGGTTTTCATTTTTTACTGTTATTTCATTTTATTGTTATTCATTCTGTTCCTAGAACAGCCAGTGTGCAGGACATAATCTATGCCTGTAGCATATACTAGATAAGGGAACAAGTTACATAGAAAGAGTGGTGAAGAACATGCCTTTTTTTATCTTGTACTATGTTAAGAAGCCTCCCCGAAACTAAGCCCCAATATCCTACTTCACACAGCACAGGAATCGGGGAAAAAACAACTTCTCAAATGATGGAACCCTTCAGAAGATGTTTCTAACTTCTTGCTGAATCCCAAGTCTAAATGTATATCCAGTGACATATGTGTGTAGATGGTTTATGCGCATATTGATGTGTCCATGCACACAAACACACTCTCCCTTCTATAGTAGTGCACAAAAAGGAAAGATACTGTAGTACAGTTTATGATAAAGGGATTGTACTAACAGTCAAATACTTGACTTCTGTTAAACTATTCTGACTCATAACAAATAACAGATAAACATTCTGAAATTTCTATTTAAATATGTTTAGATACTCCATAATCTTTAAAATGGGATTTAAAGCTTAGCCATTGACAAAGGTTATTTAGCATTGCTTCACTTGTTAAGATAACTTTTCAATAAATTCTAGCATTGTTTAAAAATTATAATTGGGAAACCTATAATGCATAATCTGTCATGCTTGTCATCCATCACAGGCTTTAGTGCAGTACATCTGATGAAGAATTCCAGAGTAAAATAAAGAGCAATGACAGGAATGCCAATCTCTGTATTTCTGATGATAAAAAGGCTGAGTGCTCACAAGCAGCAGCTTGCTGTCAGTAAAAATGAATCTGAAACAGATGCCAACCACATCAACAGCTTGAGCCATATACATTTTTTATTAGACAAAGACAGAAATCATGATGGAAGTCCACAGATGCAAGGCACAACAAGAATACTGCCATTGTACCTCAAATTCAAAATATAGATATATAGGACTGTATTTCCTAACTAGAATATTCTGTTCATATCTAAACCTGTAAAACCAGTATATTTAGTGTTAAAAATATGAATAAAAATAGAAGTTGGAAAAGGCTGTTGTAATTTTATATTGAATCTCTATCAGTCTTGGATATTATTTTACCAACAAGTGAATGGAAAGATCTATTTACTCACACTGGAAGACAAATTTCAGCTTTCTTTTGTTTTCTATTTGAAATTTATATCAAACTAATATTCATATACTAGTGGATATATGGCTAAAAATCACTAAGCTCTTTCCGTACTACTCACATTCCAAGAAAATCACAAGCCTCTAGCTTTGACCAGGGGAAAAAAATCCGTACAACCGCAGAAACAAAAACTTGTCTACTCCAAGTTTTTTGCCCTCAAAACTGAGGGGTTTAGAATAAGATTTGTTTAGTCATGTTTCAGTGTCTCTCTATTTCAAACTTTTGTGTGTTTTATTTTCTATGTTACTACCCACTTAAAGAGATGTTTGATTGAGCTAGATACCAAATGTGCAGTTCTATTTCAAGACAGAAGTGCCTGAAGACAGGCCAAAGCAAATGCCACCTCCATCTTCAAGAAAGCCAAGAAGGAGGACCCAGGCAACAGGCCAGCCAGCATCACCTTGACTGCTGCGGAGGTGATGGATACAATCCTGGAAACTAAATTTTCAGGCATATTAAGGACAAAAAAAAAGTATCATCAGGAGCAGTCACAGCACAGCTTCACCAAGGAGAGTCATGCTTGACTAACTTGACAAACTTCAATGATGAAGTGATTGGCCGGTGAACTTCAGCAGGGCCTTTGAAACTGTCTCACATAAGTCCTTCATAGACAAGATGCATGGGCTGGTTAATCAGCCAGTGAGGTGGATTGAAAACTGAGTCCAGTCCTGTTTAATGTCTTCATTAATGGCCTTGATAATGGGGACTGAGTCTACACATACCAAGTTTACAGATTGGAGGGGCTGATATGCCAGAGGGTCATGCTGCCCTCCAGAGGGACCTTGACAGGCTGAAGAAATGGGCTGACAGGAATCTCACAAAGCTCTGTGAACTGGAACAGATTATCCAGAGACATTGTTAGTCTCCCTAACTGGAGATATTCAACAACTTTCTGGATGCAGTCCTGTGCCATCTGTTCTAGGATGACCCTGCTTGCACAGGGAGGTTGGATCAGATGACCCACTGTGATTCCTCCCAGTCTGAACAATTCTGTGGTTCTGTGGAAAGCAAAGCTCTGCACCTGGGGAGGAACAACCTCATGCACCAGCACTTGCTGGGGGTCACTCAGTCGGAAAGCAGGTTGGCAGAAAAGAACCTGAGGGTCCTGGTGGACACCAGGCTGAACACAAGCAAGCAACATGCGCGGACACGAAAGGTGAATGATAGGTTGAGCTGCACTGGGAGGATTGTTGCCAGTAGATTGAGGAAAACAATTCCTACTCATTATTCAGCCCACACCTGGGTTCCCCAGTTCAGAAGAGACATGGACACACTGCAGAGAGTTCAGTGAAGAGCCACGAAGAGGACTGAGGGACTCGAACATTTAACGTATAAGAAAAGGCTGAAAGAGTTTGAATTGTTCAACCTGGAGAAAAGATGGCTCAAGGGGACCTTATTAATGTGTACAAGTACCTGAAATGAGGGTGGAAAGAGGACAGAATAAAGCCCAAGTAACAGGATGAGATGCAATGGGCACAAACTGAAATACAGATGATGCCAAGTGAAACCTCAGGAAACACCTTTTTACTGTAAGGGTGACTGAGCATGACCACAGGCAATCCAGAGAGGTCATGGAGTCTCCCCCCTTGGAGATTCCTGTAAACTAAAATTCCTCTAAACATGTCCTGTGCAATTACCCCTGGGTATCTCTCCTTGAACAGAGGGATTGGATAAGATGACATCCAGAGGTCCCTTCCAACCTCAACCATTCAATGTGATTCAAGAGTATGTTGCATTTATGAAATCTAATTTAATTTCAAATAGGCTTGCATTTTCTTCATTTCATGTATTGAATTTAGTTTCAAAGTTTCATACTCCCAAAGACACTATAGTACCTAGAAGGGAATGCAAATGACAGAATGGAATAAAAATCTTGAATCTAAACCAAAAATACGGAAACATTTCTGTTATGTTTAACTAAGAAAGCTGTTGAAATTGCATATACATATGTGTTTGCATTTTCAAGGAGTTGGTAAGGACTTTCGTTGCATTTTACTATTCCCTCTACACCTAATGAGTTTTATCCCCTAAATGCTACCATTTGAGCGCAGATGGAATAATTTTATTCACAACAAGCATTTGATCTCACCACACTGCATATTTTTTCATTTCACGTTGTCTAGAAAACATAATTTTAAAAATTATTCTAAGTATCCACTTAGACTGACTGAATGAATAGTAATTACAAATGTACTTGACTATTTCTTAAATTATTCAAAGGAAATATACAGTCTATTTCCTAAGTACAATGCAGTACAAATAGTACAATTTAAGTTATATAATTTTGTTGTTTTCCATTGAGTGGTGGGTCTAATTTTTATAAACATGAACACAAAGTGTTAACTACCTCCATGCTTCCAATTCATTGAGTTGTTTGCAGGTTTGTTAAATATGGAAGCTTAACCGGACCATGACTGGTTGCTATCAGTCTGTGTCTTCTCCACAACTTCACCTGCTTATCTAGACTATCTTATGAATATTGCTGTCAAAGAAAAAAAAAAAGATTTTTAAATCATTGTTCTCATGAGCCTTATTCTATGTTGTATAAGAGCATAGTTCAATTTATGGAGAACTGGCAAATTTCTGCTCTTATTTATCCTGCCATAACAACTTTAATAAATTTAATTGCTTATACCAAGAGGCATAACAAATTATCTCAGAAGCACTCAATTCACCTCTGGTTTGGGAAAAATAACATTTTCTACCTAAGTTGGCAGCAAATGCAGAGAGAGAATTTAGCCCCTTGCTGCACCTGAGCCTAGTATAATTCAGCTGCACATGCACTTCTAATTCTTAGTGTGTGAGAAAAGACTTCAAAATGCTGACAGCTTCTTTTCCCCTGAAATCAGAACACTTGTTATCAGGAAGATAATATTATACTATGGAAGATGGAAAGAAGTAGTGCTATACTTTATTACAGCCTACATTGGTGACCAAGATCAGTTCATTCCAACAAGGGAGGGAAAGGTTTAATCTTTTCCTTTAAAAGCACAATGCCCGGAACTCTTTCAAAGTTACTGTCCTGTCAGAACTGGATAAAATAGGTCAGGAGAAAGAAAAAGGAAAAGGAAGAAGGTTAATGCTCTTTTTCTTTCTTCTTTTTTTTTTTTAAACTGCAAAAGACTGGTGACCTTCTTATATTTTTATTTTTTTTTATACTGTGAAGTGTTGTGCTAATTAGGCAAGATGTTGGACCATCAGAAGAAGATATAAACACAAGGACTAACAAAGAATCTGTAATTCAAAACTGCTATCATATTCAAATCTGTGGAGGTCTCGGTGCCATCCCCCTAAGAATCATCAGGTTAAACCTCAGTCCCCAGGTTTCTTTGTCTCTGCTTTCTTTGATGATCTGACTCTGAAAAGATAACTGTAACCCTGGTATTTAAAACAGAAAGTCTCTCTTCAGTCTGGCAAGATCACACATTTATGCTAACACATGCATCTTCTCATGTCAAAGCACTTGTGAGCAGGGGGTCCCTCTCAAGCCTTTCAAACTGGCTGAGGCTTCTGATGGAAACCAGAAAGGTGATGAAAGGTGATCCAAATGAAAAGATACACACAAAATGGGTTACATTGTTGATTTTATAGGCAATCAGCCTCTTAATAAAATGAGAAACTATGCCTAAGCAGCATTAGGTGAACGAATCAAGGTTAGAATAAAACAACTCTGTCCAAAAAAGAAATGTAATTATCCAGAGTCAGAAGAGAGCCTCAGGGTGCAGAGCTGACCCTGTCTAGAAAAATGAATTAGTAAGTACCATACTGGGTCTAAACCATCTCAGTAAGAGTGTCAGAAATACCAAATTTTACAAATTCAACAGAATTAGCAATAAAATATCTATTAAATACAGTGTAAGTGTAGTTAGTCATTGAAAAGGGTTAGTATGGAACAATTCTGTTGATATTGTTTGTATGTACAATGTGGTCATAACCTGGCAGACAGATATAAGTCTTTGTCATTAGCTCTCCCCAGGGTCTCTAAGCTTATCTGTTGATTTGAAACATCAGGGTCCCTAAAAATAATAATAGTTGCTATTGAGGAAGAAAGCATCTCTAATCTTATAATTCCCCAGTGGGGGCTGGGGGGAAGAGGGGAGTGCAGGGGTTTTTTTTGGTTGGTTTTTTGTTTTGTTTTGTTTTGGAGAGGGTGTTGGGTTTTAGGGTTTTTTTGGGTTTGTTTGTTTGTTTGTTTGTTTTTTCATTCTGGTCTTTCATATTGTGGCTAAAAAGTTATCTTTTCACTAAATAATTGCAAAATGCTAAAATAACTTTTCTTCAGGCTCTTTCCAGAAATCAGATACCACTGAACTTTGAGGGCCGCTATTTCAGAGAACACAAGCCATGAGGCAAGTTGAGACTGAACTCAGCTGGCACGTCACAGAGATAATTCTTTTCATCAGGACTGAGTTACTTCTGCCTTTTATAACTCAAGTCAAATATGCTCTTTTTTCAGTTTCTATTTTCGTTGAAAATCCAAGAATTTTCATATGGCACTACAAACAATTTGGTGTTGAAAGGTTTTCCCTTGAGGGAAATGCAATCCTCCAAGTAGACTGTCACATGGCTTCTCTGAAAGACATTTTGTATCTGTCTGCAGAGCACTTTGGATGACAGAATTAAGTCGACAGTTCTACAGGAAAAAGACAGAGGAAATAAAGCTCCTCTGACACATTCACTCACTGAGCAAACACTGCAAGCAGCCATGAACCAGAACTTCTTTCATGACTAGACAAACTATGCAATCTTAATCTTTCCACTGATATTTAAAGCACAGTAAAGCTTATCATTAAAGTGAAAAATAATCCTTGTCAATGACTTTTTCCTGTTTTTAAAAAATTCTAGGCCAATGATATAGTTGTTTAATGCAATTAATACCTAATTTCTAGACGCTGATATATCGTTTGATTTGCAATCTATTGAAAGTACGAGTCTTTCTGAGAGCTAAGAGATGAAAAGTTGATGAAAACTTAGTACAGTGCAAAGATTATGACAGAATATAATTTATAAAGACTTTTCGGCAATGGAAACAATACTTCGTTTGGTTGTGATTTTTTCCTCAGAACTGGATGTACTGTGGATTTCAGCTGTGGTGGCCCACTTATGCAATTAAGGAAAATATTTTAAAAATAACGTCTACAAAAGGTGAAAATTCTCAAAAGTGAATTCTTGAGAGTTAATTTTGGACCTGAAACTCCTTAAGACAAATTCAACGCATCTCAGGTAAACTCAGGGGCTACTTAAATTAAATGTGGATTACACCAGGTGGCATAAGAAATCAATTTGTCTTTACATTTGTACACTGGGAATGAAGAAGGGAAGTAAAATATTTTTAAAGTTAAGAAATGTAGATTCTAAAAATAAAATATTGTATAGGTATTATTATTACATTAGAAATCTTTTACAGAAATAGATTTGTACAATTAAGAAAAAAATGAGAAGGCTGAATTAAAATAATCCTGTTTCAGCATAATGATACAAAGTGCATGAGAAATCAATGCTATTTCCTGGCTTTCAGAAAATATTATCTTCTATGTTTTCAGTAGACCAAGAAGTTGGGCAATAATTGAGCCATTAAAAGTTACAGTAGATAACAAGGAAGACAGAGACATCATGATTAGCTGTTATCTTCAGGAGCTATAAAACAGACTACATTTTCAGCAACATTAGGAGTAAGATAGTGTGATATCTAGGTGATCATTAATATTTTAAAGATAAAAATTTCTGGAATTTAACTTTTTTTAAAAAATCATTTTTTTTCAAGTAAATGGTCTGGGTTTTCATTTTCAAGGGGATGAGAACTTCACTGGTACAGCAACTAATCTTAACATAACCTGAGTATTTCAGAGTGTGACTGTAGATCAGTCGATATACTGGTAAAATCTTCAACCTCTCTGAATTTCTTGGAGTTGAGGTCTTGAAATTTCTAGGTATAGTGTCAAATTAGTGTAAACCATTTATAGCAAGCTGTTATTGAATCCCTGATGTAATTTGTATTTTTTCTTCAACAATAATCATTCTGCAATCAAATGCAATATATGACAGCAGGTACTTTGGAGTTAGGATAAGGGAAAAGGTTTAACAGAATCAACTTGATGATACAAGCCTCTCCTTCCCATGTATTTGCCGCCTCCAGACAAATGAACAAACAATCACAAAAATCTGAAGGGAATAAAAAGGGAATAAAAAAAAAACCCAAACATTTCTACAGGATACATAGTGTTACATGCATAGCTGCACAGACAGGGAGTATCTGAGAGGTTTTGCTACCTCTTAGAGGACAATTTTTCTCCAGACTCTGTGAAATATTGTGAGATGGCAAATAAACAAAAAAATTGTGACATTTAAGAGAAGGAAGTCAGAGGAAAAGAGTTGTTTTCTGTTTTTCTCTTTCCAATAGCAGTCTGTCAGTGAATGCATTTATGAAAGCATATGTTTAATACCTGAGCTGTCTAGTTTTCTGCATAATTTTAGTAGTGTTACTTGATGAGAGACCACTTATTCATAACTTAAAAATATGCAAATGTATTGTCATTCACCAACATAATGCATTTCTTACAATCTAAATACTTCATAAAAGGAAAAAGCCAGGCATATTTTATAGTTCTGCGATACTTCTGAGCAGCTGTAGATACTTAGAACCCAACAAAAACAGATTCTTAACTATTATTTAATATAAACAACCAGAACTCTAAAGTGCATGAGCAAACAATACTATATCATAAATGTTCAGAACATTCTTCTAAGATGAAAGCAGTGTTTTTAAATTGTATCATGTATATACATTTAAATAGAATCCCTATCAACACAGAGTATGAGTTTTCTTTCAAAGATTTTTTATTTCATTAATCTTTTCTGTAGTTGAGAAACAATTATATGTGTACATAACACTTAATGAGTTCAAATTTACTATAAACCAATAATCAGAGTGGAAAATAATACAGCTAATATCCTAATGAATTCTTTTAAACAAGATGTGCTGAATATGGGATAGACAGGCTTCCACTGAAACAAGAAGACCAGAGAGTTGCTTTTGCAAGCTTCAGGACTTCTATACCTGTGTTAAAGATGATCCAGAACAAATCTGTTCAATCATTTATACATTTTTCATCCTTTCAGTTGCATTAATCTAAAATTCTTATTTCCAGAAGTTCTTTTATCAAGTTTTCCACTGTGCCTGGCCCTTGGTACCATGCTCAATAACAACTTTTGTATTGCAGAGTCTGGAAAATGTCAAACAAGACCTAATCCAGACAGAGAGGCCCTGGTTAGGAGCAAAGAATGAATAGAAACCTGATTTAGTCTTTGACTGAGACTGCTGTCTGCAAGCAGGGATGGAAGGACTGCAGTGCCAGTCACTTCTTGCTTTATGTGGTCTTTGTGCTTATGATACATCAGGCAGTACTGTGCTTGCACAGGCTTCAAGGGCTACTCTGACTCACACAGATGACAAGTGCCATCTTGATTCTAAAAAAGTAATTAGACATAACTGGTTGCAAACCTGATTATTTGTTCTTCCAAACCTTACTACTAAGAATTGTCATGTTTTGTGGTTTAGCTTTCCAGATGCACACTATCCAGGGATCAATTACAGAAACAGTGTCAAAACAGGTGGTGAGGGTTAGACAGTCCCTAGGTTACTGCAGTCCATGTTGGATTAATTTTAATCATCTACTGAGGATGAAAGACAAACTGTATAAGAATCAATTTCATCAGTAGAAGCTGTACTTTATGTTCATATGTATTTTATCTCCATCGCTCCAGTCATTGTTTTTGGCTTTCACAGAAACCAGAACAAGAAAAGGAATTCAGTTTGAAATGAAAACGTATTTTGGGTTGACTAAGGTACAGAATGCAATAAACTGAAAC
Source organism: Sclerurus mexicanus (assembly GCA_013396755.1). Classification (NCBI taxonomy): domain Eukaryota; kingdom Metazoa; phylum Chordata; class Aves; order Passeriformes; family Furnariidae; genus Sclerurus; species Sclerurus mexicanus. The sequence continues at coordinate 534,756 of VWZF01001079.1, forward strand.
CAAAACTCCAGACCACATTATAGAGTCCTGTTGCTAGAAACAGAATTTCAATGTTACTGAACAATCCATTACACAGAAAAGTAAAAAAATGTAACCTAAATTCTAACGTATTCCACTTACTATATAAAGTTTCAAATGAAAACTGCCATTTCAACTGTCTTGGCTATAAGGAAGGTGTGATGTTAAAAAGAGAAAAGGAAAGACAGACTAAACAGTCTGATTTGATACTTTTAATGACAATTCCATGTGTTTCTGTTCATTTTTTTATTCTCTTTTTTATAATCCACTGGTATTTTGACATTGAAGGCCCCTTGCAAAGAATAACTGTCTTTCCCTTGGAAGCCATGTCATAAGCTGAGAGACAGTGCTTTTAAGAGCAAATACAGCTTCATTCAATCCCTAAATAATGTAATGCTACCCCTCTGAGGAACAGTAGCATTATTTGGGCACAGCAACCAATTTTTGATGTGGAGAAGAAAGGGGTAATTTAAGTAACTTGATTATCTAGAGCAATTATTGTAAGAAAAGGCACATAAATCTCTGCATGTGAAAATATGTAAAGAGCTGTTGTATGCCTGTAGCCTGTTACCTGAAGCTTTCTGCCTCTGCAGGATTTTACAGAAGCTCATCCTGTTAAAGTAACATCTTCTGTATTTTTCTGTAGTGCCTGTACTTCTACATCTAGGAAACTTTCTACTGTTGGAAAAGATGCCTTCCTTTTTACAACTGTTTTGCAACAGAAGGAAGATCCATAAGGAACATTGTGTCTAAACATTGAGACAAAGAAACGTGCTTTGACGAAACAGTTCCATAGTTTCTCAAATTGCAGCACAGCATCTTTTTATAGGAAGCTCCTTTCTGAGCACACATAATCAGCAATCTGCAATGACCATATTACACAGGCAGATACATTTCCTTCAACTGAACTCCTGATATCTGTGGGCTTGTTTTTAGCTTGAATTCTTTTGTCATATGTATTATAGATGCAAATAATGAAAGATTTAAGACATAATCATAAGCAAGTATCTTTACTGACATTTTAGAAGCTTTAAACCTCAGAAGTGTTTCTAGCAAAATGAAAGAAACATTGCTACATATTCAAAGACTTGCTGTGAGATCCCTCTGCCTCAAAGGGGAAAGAGAGAGTTAACAAATCCATATTTTGAGGCTACACAGAATCTAGATTTTGAAAATATCTAAAATGATCATTTTTTGTAGGAAAATCTGTGGTTAGTACTCTCTAGATAGAAAGGAATTCTTTTTATATGACACAAGAGCTACAGAAAACTGCTCAAAATGAGGGTACAGTGTCAAGATATTACAATTAAATTTTTGAAAATTTTGTAATTTTCATAATCTGGGATTTTTTTTTTGTTACCTGCACATGGTATTTTAAAATAAAAACTTAGACACACATATAAATTATATAGAGAAAAAAACTAACAAATTTCATTAATTCAGATGGATATTTTTAAAAATACAGAATGATGGTCTGGTGGTATTTCCACTGCAGACTCTTTATGCCAGGACATGGCCCAGTTCTGGCAGACAAGACTTTGACTTCATAGTCTTTATCATGCCATAGGAGAGATGCACACGCCTTGTTTGTTCCATATCTTACTGCTGACACTCATCAGTAAGACAGATTTCAGTGTTTTTATCAAGTCAATAAATTCACAATGCTAGATTCCAACAAGCATGACAACCCTTTGAATAAAAGACTGCCATGATCTTGTTTTCTGGTTCCCTCAATTTAAAATTAAAGCAGGAAAAATCAAAGACACAAAATTTGTACTTTTTTTTTCAATTTTTGCAATTGTGATAACCAACATTTTTACAACACCTGCTTCCTGTGGGAACTTTTAACTGCTCTATAAACTCAAAGCAATGCAAAAATCATTCCACTCATCAAATACAGAGCTATGCATAAAGACAAATATAGGGAATATCTTAAAACTTGGATTGATAATGTATTTATTTCAAGACAAGAGGAAAATAAGACAGTCACTTTAAAAAAAAAAAAAATAAAAGAAAAAAGAAAAAATTAGGAAGGGTGCCCAGAGAGCAAATTGTTATAATTGTAAACTGAAGGAAAGCCTAGGTTTCTTACTATTCAGAAAACTGCAATAGCCTTCTGACAAACATTTACTACCTTACCACTTTGGTCTCATCTAGAAGACTGAAGACTCTTGGATTTACCCTGCCACAGTATGTGTTCAGATTAGAAAGGGAGGTGTTTCCCTATAGCAAAAAGTCCTGCATTTTCTGCAATAAGTGATCTCCCATCAAAGGATTTGCCAGCTTCCCCTATGAACACTGAAGAGAGTAAAAATGCTGGGTAGAAAGAACAAAAGCATAAATATTCTGTTTTCATTAAAGACATCCATTTCTGCTTAGAGATTTCTGCTTAAATAAGTCCTTTTAGAAAGCCTGCTATAAAATGAAGTTATTTAACTTCAGGTATCTTGCTAACATGCTAACATGACAGCTAGCTAACTCCATGCTAACATGACAGTTCTCTCCCTTCCAGCACCAATTCAAAACCCCTCCTCTCCTTTTCAACCCTAGTCAGAGAAGTATTTTCTCTGAGTGTTTCTGTGAAATGCTGTCAGCATCTCCCTGAGAGTACAGTAGAGAATAAAGAAAGAAGCAGGGCAGATGGTAAAAGATGGAGCCTCAGTAAAGATGCTTTGTTAGCACAGTGCAGGAATCAAGAGAGAGAGATGAATGTCACAATTGCCAGGAGATATAGCAATGCCTCTCTGTAGGATTCAAGGAGCTCACTCTGACAGGGCACAGTACAAGTCCTGAGCAGCACGAGCTGCCGCCAGCTTCAGCTCCCTCCATTTGCTGACTGCAGTTCTATTCCTTTCTCTGCCCCACTTCACAACTCAGCAACCTGGCTTGAGCCCTTACTCAGTCACATCTCAGTGCTTTTCCTTGTACTGCTCCCTGCATGAATCTGACGATATTTATCCACAGAATATATGACTTTATTAGTCCTTCTCTACTTCCTAGGAAGAGTGTGCTTGTATCTTAAAAAATATTTTCTGTGATAATTGGTGGAATATTTTCCTTCATATTAAATATGATCTAAAATCTTTGCTTCCATACTGTTCACCTTTCATCATCTTCTGATTGTTTGACACCTTCAGAAAAGAAATTAAAAAAGCAAAACATCGCAAAAGTGTATGATTCTTGTAGTACTCTTCAAATATTATGAGAAAACAAAAAGCAAAGGGAGATGTTGTCAGTAACATTAACTCTAAGAATCTATGTATTTTTGCTGTTATTTATTCTTCAAAGAAGACAATATCAACAGCTTGAAAAGGGATGCAGAATAAAAGCACTGCTTTTGCCTCCTATGAGTTCACAACAACTTAACAGATCAGTTCACTTGTAACTGCCCTACCCTGCTGCTGACCCAATACACAACATAGGGCACATAATTTCCCTGTTCTGTATCTAGCTTTCTCTTTATGTCTTTGAAGTCTTTTAACCAAATGTTTCTTTTCTGAAATATATATTCATACAGCATTTAAGACAGTGAAGTCCAAAATTCAATGCAGACTTCTAAGCACTGGCCAATAACTGTCCATGTATACTGCAGTGTAGTTTCCACTCCAGAAAGCAAAAAGCTTTGCAAGTAGGAAACAAACAGTAAATTCCCTCTGTCTTTGCTCTAATATGGCATTGACATTGTTTGACATAGGATTTTCACTGACAAATCAGAAAAATAAGTCTACTGGATCTACAAAACACAAAATAAAAATCAAATAACTGCTGTTACTTATCTCAAAGAATGTAGTTCTGATGGAAGACTTCACAATTTCCAGAAACACAGGATATTTGAATCACAGTAATTTGTTCTCTGATGTAGGTGCAGTCAGGACAGAAGGAATTAGGTTTAAATTATGGTAAGAATAATAAGATAATAGAACGCCAGTCAGAAGAGACTCAAAAGCATCAAGTAGACTGTGAACTTAAAATTAGGTGAGTATTTCCTAGCACATCCATTTAGTGGTCTCCCTTGGATCATGGAAAGACCTAGATAATGTCTTCAGTTCCCTTGCAGTCTTATTTTACAGGATTAAATAACCTATTTGTTATCTTCTGTGAATTTGACTAAGAATGTCTCAGAAAAGCCATATTCATTAATTTTCAGTTATCTGATGTATTTCAAATTGACATATTCTGGAAACTAATATGTATTCCAGGACAGAAAGCAGATGAGCAGATAATGGAATTAAATGTGAGGTTTAATTATGATCACTTGGTTAACTCCAAAAGAATAAGTAATTGACTGCCCAGGTAGTAGGCAGAATTAAAATCCCTGCAAATAAAATATTGTGCTTTTCTGGTTTTTTGACCTCTACACTTCCAGAGCTATATAGACTTCCAAGGTATTCCTCTGTCAAATGCTTCCCTAGCATGCTCCAACGACAATTTTTTAAAAGTAATAAGTATATGGATTTTGGTAAATTAAGTTAAAAAATTTAAAAAAAAAAGTTTCAAAAGACCAGCTGTTGTCGTTTTGCAGAAACAGTTTCAAATTAACAAAAATAATTGTATTTTCAGTTGAAGACATCAAAATAATATTTAGAACAGTTCTTTGATTGTTGCAAAAAAACCTGAGAAACTTTTGAAATAAACTCAAGCCCATTTAGTTTCATGTGTCATGACACATCTGAAATAGCCATTGTTTTCCACCTGAAAGGCCTATGTGAAGCAGGGCTTAGGACAATAACTTAACTCTTTAACTTAATTGCTGTAAACATTATGATGAATCTCTGAATAGTAATTTAAGTTACCCAAATTAGTCATCCATCCTTCTCTGCTGACAGTGTGTGGAATCAGCAAAATTTTTAGATGCGCTTATTTATGAATCAATCTGCTTAATCCTGGCTTGAGACTGGCTGATGCCCACTGGCTGAGAATGGCTGGCTTTTAAATGACCTGGAAGTTTTTCTGAGGCTGATTATTCTGAACATTGGAAAATAAGTATGAAGCTACGGTACTCTAAATTCTGCATGATGAGGAAGAAGAGGATAAGCTTTGATAAGAGAAATAAAAAATATTGAAGGCAAATATCTGGACTAAATTGTAATTTCATAGTTTGCTCTGTGCAAGGACAGAGACCCAGGTAAAACAGAGAATCTTTGTAGCTGATGTATTTTGAGGGTTTTTTTTTTTCTGCTGGAATAGTTCTTCTGTGTATCAGATATTCATTACTTACATTTGGAAAATCTGTGACGATGTAGAAAATGAGTATTTTTTCCCCAGCTTTTTATACAGAAAACAAAAGAAATAAATGTAAGCTCTGTTTTCCAAAGCAAGAAAAGTTCTTAGTTTTGGTACCTGTGATCAGATTATTTTCTTTTTACTGACAAATTTAACTTCATTTGATGAAAAAAACCCACTGATACTACTTAAAAGTAATAATTTTAACATTGCCAACAAAACTAATTTATTCCAATCTTCACTGGAAGATAGTATCTATGAAACAAGGGGAGGTAAAACTTGCTGCAGTCACACCTCATGTAAAGCAGTTTGGTCTGTTTCATAGAGCTCCTCCATTTTACAGTAACTGATCACTGCTACCATCTTTCAGCACATCTGCTTTGCAAGTCTTTGAAGCACAGAACACAAGGAGTGTAAAAATATGAAGTTAGTTTGAAAAAGTTTTCATGGAATTATTAAAACTTTTGAAATATTTTACTGTGGAAATTAAGGGGTTTTTTTCAAAATCAGTAAAATTTTTGGCAATTTCAACTTCACTGTTTTGTTGCTAAATGGCAATTAAACCATTTTACATATGACCTGAATGAAAGACCATTTTTTTAATGAGTGCTCAGTTAAGTCTCCTGTCGGTCGTCACATTGAGAAGATCATGCTAGTGATTTCAAAGGATTCCAACAATATCTTCAGGTAAAGAAAGGCCTGTGCGTGCACCACCTTGGGAAAATTAATTCTCTGACCACCTTTACTTGGCACAAGGAGAGTGTGTGCTTTAAGATTATTGTATTTCTTATTCTTTGTGCTTTTGGATATCAATTTGCATTGCCAGTTCAATCAGATTCTTTACTCTCCTGAACATATATTCATCAGATTCTGATTTCCTATTCTTTGCCCATGAGCTATAATTTTATTCAGGTTGAAATTTTTCAGAAACATTAGAAAGCATCTCACACAGGCCAACTTTTTAGACACTAAGTTAGGAGGTTAGTCTCCTTAAGCTACTTGGATCAGCAAAAGAGATATATTTTTCCTTAGAGAGTAATTTTTATCATAATGTGCATATTAGAGAGTATCTTAATGTACATGCTTCAAATCACCCTCTAGAGGGACTGCTCTCTCTCTCTCTCTCTCTCTCTGTGTCTCTCTCCTGACTATACAGAGTGACTCTGCAGCCTGGCTGTCCTGAACACCTAAGTGTGACTGCCATTTCACCCTTTTATCCAGCCATCTCCTTGTATACCTATTACTGCCAACCCTACTCCTTAGAAATCTTGCAATTTGTTTTCCTGGCATTGGTAGTTCATCTGTACATTAGAGAAAGAAGGCTTAAATAAACTCATCTACACACAGACCAACCTACCAGCTCTCTGATACCAAAAGCGTCAGTCTACCTTTGCCAGCTCCTGGCCAGGCAGTTCGTCCTTGGGTTGGACATAATACAAAAAGTCACATTTCAGTCTTCTGCTAGCTTACCATCCTATTGCACACAGAATGGATCATTGAAAGAGCATGGGAAGGTGCAGGCCTATGTGATTCATAGCTGTGCATGGAGAACCACTGCCTTAGAGGGAATAAGCTGTTAAATCATTTCAGCCTATATTGTTTGCCTGTCCTGATAAACACAAATGATCAGTATGTTTAACAATCCCAGTCAGTTAAATTAATTTACCAGTTATAACACGAATGAAGTAAAAAAGGGATGATTTATATTTAAAGGTAAAATAAGCTTCCCAAAATCTTGGAATTTTGTAACCTCATATCCTGTTGGTCCATGCAAGAAATTTTGTGCTGGAAGCTGCAGAGTAGAATAAGGTCTTTGTACTTGCCTGCCATCTCTGCATTCTTATGTTCAGCTTTAATTCACTGTCTCCTAAGTGTTCCTTCCTTAACCGCTCTTCATCCCCCATAGTTCATAGCATGCACAGTTCCCAGGACAGGTTCTATAGCATGTACATGGCTGTTTGGCCAAAAAAAAAAAAAAAA
>VWZF01001079.1:542008-642638 GCA_013396755.1 Sclerurus mexicanus
AAAAGTAAAATTGGGCTAACATTAAATGAGGGACAGTAATTAGTTTGTGAGGGTTTTTTTCCTTCCACTACTCACAAATTTCCACAACACACAGAAACTCAGAATACTTTTATATCAGTAACACTGTACTGGATCTGGCTGAGCTGGAGTCAACCCTCTTCATAGCAGCCCACATGGTGCTGTGTTTGGGATTTGTGACCAAACTGGACCAAAACCTTGCTGAATGTCTTTGAAACTGTTGCACAAATTCAAAGTTACTGATGAAGAGAACAATAGAAAAAGTTTGTTCTACAACAAACCTACCTACAATGGACACCACCACAGCTAGTATGAACAAGTTTATACAAATTCCATTCCTCTAAACACATGTAAAGAAATAAAACTTTAATTGTCTATTTGCAGTTTTAAATTATTTATTTAATTATATATTTGCAGTTTTAGAGAGACAGAGAGCTAGAATAATGATAAATAAAAATTCTGCAATTCTGCCAGTTCCTTTCCTAATGTACTAAGGATTTATCTGGCGCTTTCAGATACAAAGAACAATGTCCTATTTCTGTATCTTATTTTTGCATTTTTATAGTATCTGAAGTTGCACTTGCTGACCATCTTAAGCTAACAGTATTTGCTATTCTTGTGTCTTCTTTACTTTGGAAAATAAAATAAAAGAAATAACTTCATTATAAAATTCCAAACCAACATCACTGCAGTTTTAGAAGTCAAAGCCTTTTTACTGTAAGTAATCTAAATTCTAACTAAGCTCTCAAAGTCAATAGTTTCTAAAATATGGTTTTCCTATTTTTATTACTGTTTTAGCATCTGTGTTAGAAGTTATATAGTCTCACACTATGTTGGCTGGTATAATAAGGTAATTGGCAAATACCTGTAGTATGATAAAACACCCTCATTTTGTTTGCAAATAGCTGTCTGTATCTTGCCATATTTTTGAGGGGAATTAACAAGTTACTGGAATGGCTCACAGAAGATCACTAAGTCCCAATGTGCCAAGGTATGCATGCAAGTTAATATTCTTCAAGCATACCACTAAGAGAAAACAAGCCAGACAGGAAGTTTTCATCATGTGGCTTTATAGTAGTAACATGATCAACACAAATGTGTTAAAACATCAATTACAAATGACTGACAGTGTTAAAAAGACCTTTTTCTCCGTATAAATAGAGAAAATGCACATTGGAAGTGCAAATTACATGTTGCTACCTCAGCTACATGTGGTCCAGTATCTGTAGACGAACAAGACATTCTGCATTCTTATTTCTGCTTCAAGCCACTAATTATTGGAATGGAGAACTCCAACACTGGGATGTCAGGAACGCAATTAAAATTACTATTGTAATTACAAGTAATACTCATAAGGCAATGAATAAAACTAGAGCTATCTTCATATATGTAATACTTTGAACTTTTATTATTGAGCAATCCAAAGAAAATGTGCACTTTAATCTTCCATTCTATACAAATAACAACTGATGTAGTAATTGAAAAGCATACTAGCTTAGTTTTTGATCTTGTTGGGAGTGAAATCTAAGTAACAACTTTTTAAAAATATAGGACAGGGAACAGTTTTTCTGTGACAACAAAAAAGAATATCATAAGTTTTCAGCACCCTGTTTAATGCTGATGTACACTGGAGTCCCTCTTATTTATGAAGTAAAGCATCACTAGAGTCCACATCTTCAAATTCAAGATCTTTAAATATCATACACTACTGATTTAGCTACAAGTAGTACCTTTTAACACATATTGTATCATTCATCACTGTCCTTTAATCTGAACACTAAACTGAGCATAGTTTGTTTTGAAAAAAAGAAAAACCCAAAGTAATTCATGACATTTTTGAACAATTCCCAATGTGCAAGCTTTACAGAGTTATTGTGAATGCTCAAACCTTGAGAAGAGAACTTTAAACACTTCCATAATATTCACTTCTATGCCTTTGTTCTTATTACAAATAAAACAGCATAATAACATCTTCCATAGTTAGTTCATTATAAATACTTTAGATAAAGATGGAAAGGTAAATGAAAGTATGCTTAACCAGAAATAATTGATTCATTGTTTCCTCTGTCACACTAGTCAATAAAATGAAAAGCTCCAAAATAAGAAAAATAAAAGCTACACAGAAGTCTCATTTGAAAAGGTGTATTCCAAGATATAACTGTTACAAAAGTTATACAGCTATAGCAACTGAAGGCATATACTGTCAATGATACATAAATTCCATTCACTCAAGATGCTGTTCTTTCTCTGTTTTTACACACACACACGCCTCTTGAAATAAGCTGTGGCAAAGCAGTAAGCAAAACAGGATTTTCAGATAGTTCTGTATGGGATTTTCTGTAGTTTTTCTTTAAACAAAGTACCCTTGTGTTGACAAATGGTAATTTTTGGAGGAAGGTTTTACTACCACAGAGACTAGAACCTGGGACTTCTCTGACAAGAGAACTCAGAATTGAGACAGATGCAGAAACATGTTTATAACAATGCAGAACCTATCCTGTCTCTCAAGACTGCTGGTGTACAACTCCACACTGCTTATTGTATTGCAATAATTTGTACAATCTTCTCTGGATCCCTCTCTCATTCTCTATCAGCTGTGAAGATCAGACTCTCAAGTCTGCTACTCTCTGCTTGCATTTTCCATCTTTTTCTTTCTTTCTTTTATTCTCCCTATTTGTGAGACCCCACCTGGAGTGCTGCATCCAGCACTGAGTGGGGCTGTAATATAAAAAGGACATGGACCTGCTGGAGTGAATCCAGAGGAGGCCACGAAGATGGTCAGAGGGCTGAAGCACCTCTCCAGTAGAAGACAGGCTAAGGGAGCTTAGGTTGTTCAGCCTGGAGAAGAGAAGGTTCTGGAGAAACCTTTCAGTACCTAAAGGAGGGCTACAAGAGAGATACAGAGGAACTTTTTAGAAGTGCTTGCAGTGAAAGGACAAGGAGGAATGGCTTTAAACTGAAAAAGAGTAGGTTTAAAACGGATAATAATGTGAAATTCTTTACTGTAGGGTTGGTTAGGTAATGGAACAGGTTGGCCAGAGAGGCTGTGGATGCCTCATCCCTGGAAGTGTTCAAGGCCAGGTTGGATAGAGCTTCGAGCAGCCTGGTTTAGTGGAAGGTGTCCCTGCCCATGGCAGGAGAGTAGAAACTAGTTCATTTTTAGGGTCCCTTCCAAACCAAAACATTCTATGATATATTCCAAAAGCTTCTTTGCTGAGGGTACAGCTAGTGTTCTGGGAGGTGTGGTCTTGTGGGAAACACAGCAAACATTTCTTGCTCTCTGACATTCTGGTCTTTCAGTGTAATATATACATATATTCCATTTAAATATACATATATATGCATATATGTGTAATTACAACATATACAACATGTGTGCATTACCAGATACCAAATGACCTGGAAAATGAGACAGGAGAATATCTGCTAGACAAATTAATGAATTTTAAATAAAAGCTAAACAATTAAATGAAGATTTATGAATGTTTAAAACCATTAATGTTTATATAGCATGATAACTATATCATGCTTCAGTTTCTTTAGTTTGCTAAGCTTGCCTTCATCTCTATTTACTGCCTTAACCATCATAAAAATGGTCTTAAATGAGGTAGAATGGAATAGATAAAATATGCCTGCAAACAGCTACTAGAAACAGCTAGTAGAAAACTAGAAAGGGGGAATATATTCTACTTTCCTATTATTCTATGTTTTGAACTTTTCTTTCCAAGTAATGTACTTCATCTGATTATGCTTTTTATTCTATTATTTATCTTAATAGTCAGCTGTTGAAAAGTTGACATACAACTTGGATTGCAATGGACTTCAAAGCTTCAAAGTGCTACTTGGGAATGGATCCAGACTCAATCTTTCTACTTACACTGAAAAAAATCCTATATCACAATTTTGCATAAAAACATTCACTATGTTTTCCTTGTGGGTGATGGAAATCCACTTTTACATACAGCGTAAAATTTTACACCCGGGCTTGCATGATTGTGTTTTTGTGGGGTTTTTTTTAAGAGATTAAGTAAATCTATATTAATTAAGCATTATGAGTTCACATTTCAGTGAAAAGGAAACCCATGCCCAAACTTTTAAAACTTTAAGGCCTTAAAACTTTAGAGGTTTACTCAAGACAACAACTAGACTAGAAATGTATCACAGACCATCATGAAAATAGTACAGCCACAAAATATAGCACCTTCTTAACTATTGGTGCATGCAAGTATCCGCGTGGTAAATAAAACTCACTCTGAATCTAAATCAGTGAAAGTAAGTAGTTCTGTAATCCTGGACCGCTAATATGTTCAAAATTAGGAGGAACATCTCTATTAATGCATTATGTGCAAGTGTCACTCTTAAACAATCATGAATCTCTTACAAACAAAAAGTACATTTTAAAGGTTTTAGAAGAATAGTAGAAAAAATCTAAGTAGAAAATCATATTTCTAATTTTAATTAGAAAAATTAGAAGAAAATAATTTTGACAATTAATTGCAAGGACAGAAATAAATATAGTTTCAGGAAAACAGATTTCAATATTATAGAAGTAAAAATTTACTGTCCACAGAGTAGAGCTATACGTTATGAGTATGCAACAAACAGTTATCTGCATGTATTTCATCAATATACAGCAGGAATTTGCAGTGTGGTCAGACACCAATGTCCTGAGTTATTTAATACCTTAAAGACATTATGACATGAAAATGGGGAACGTAATAGAACTAGGGAGTATACAGTAGAAAAATATGTAACAATGTTATATACAGGCTGATGCTTCCTGTTCTTAGGCAGTGGAAATAGTCCCATTTCTTTTCCAGGGCAAACAGTCCTTGTTTTATTTAATGGCTGCAGCCATTTAACTCAATGTCAAAGTCATCCTATTACCTTTTTCATCAGGAGAGGGGGAAAAAGGAAACACCTTCAGAACACGATTCAGGTCTTAGAATTGTGTGCTTCTCTATAGTTTTCCATCAACTATGAAAACAATCTACAGCAACTCTGCTCCTGGGTTAGCCATTTCAGTGCAGTGCCTATGGGGTGAACAGTTATATCTATGCTGAACACATAAAATAATGTTAATGTTTTTAGCTTTTGCAGGCCTGTTATAGCACATGCATCTTCCTGATCTTCAAAAGAATAGAATGAAAGTAAGTTAAACATTCCTCAGGGAAAGCATAGGGGTTGTAGGAACGTCAATAAAAAACTAATTTGGTCTACAGAATTTTTATTACAAGTCTACTATCAGGACAAAATGTCCTGATTTTTCCATCAGGACAAAATGTTCTGAAAGAAAGAAAAAATAGTTTCTCTGCATATAAATAGCAAAGTATATTTTTACTCGCAGATACAGGTAAGATTACTCAAAGTGAGGATGCACAGGGCTCCATTAACCTGTATCAGTGTGTTTTGCTCCCAATTCAACAGATGTCTCCTGTGAGCTCAGCATCACTGAATGCATCTCAAAAGCACAGTAGGATCTACGTGCAGGCAACTGACCAGTATTTTTTTTAAAACAGCCTGAGAAACAGCAGCAGTATTTTGACAGTAGCATCATTGGTGTCTTAGCTGTATCTGTTAACTTAGTGACACTATTTCCAAAATGAGAGTTATCTCATTCTTTCTTGCTGTTTGCCAACTGTCTGGAGACTGCACCAAAAAGAAATGCAATTTTTTTTTCTCCTTTTTTTTTTTTCTTCAGATAAAATGTAAAAAAATTCCTCTGCTCTTTCTCCACAATCCTAAATTAGTCCACAGCTCATATGCTTATAGGTCTTCCTCACACTGAAGTCTTTTTTATGGTTCCATTACAACCTTCAGTCTCAGCATGAATTATGACAAATGTCTGAATTGTTCTGTTTATCCAGACAAAAATTAAAAATGGTCAGATGTAATGCTTTTAATCTCATTATAGCAACAATCCTCATCTTCAGTACTGAAAAAGCTACAGTTTGTGAACTATTTTGAATTTTTTAATGCAGTAGAAGTTAATTAGTATTATTACCATTTATATATTAAAAAGCATCAAATGGTATTATTCAATCATTACTCTCCTCATCTAACACAAAAAATCCAGTAAACCAGAATATTTTCTTAATATTACTATTATTTATAAAGATCCAACTTTTTCCTTTGTAGTTTCATAAAGCTATTATAGTAGCACTAAAAGGTAAATATACAAAAGCTGTATCTCATAAATGATAAAAAAATATCACCAAATTACAGCAAATGACATCACTGCAGCCTACAGATTGAAAAAATGCAGATGAATGACCAAGCCAAAAAAACCCCAACAACAGAAGAAAATATGAAGTACTGATTTACAACCTGTTAAGAAACAATAATGAATGCTGGCACAATCCATGAACAGGACATTCTAGACTCATTGTGAAGACTTATTTCAGGAACACTGCCAATAAAAACAAACAATGTGGGCCTCAACAATCTCCAGACTTCTTCCAATAAGGAGATATAATCAATCAATGATATTATATTTCTGTGGGGTTTGTTCTTTTTTAATAAATTATATTAATAAATTAATTCTTTGTTTTTTCCATGAAATCAAGACAAGGAAAAAGATCTCCATGAATGACAGAGTAAGGGAGGAAAAAGTGATTTTTCAGAAAAGACAAGCTGCATACTGTATTACTGGGTTTGGACAAGAGAACTGCGTTACCAAAAGTGATTTTGGATCTTGTAACGCATATGCTGCAGTTAACAAGCTGTAATTCAGAAAAGCAAACACATAAATTGCTGGTTGGAATAAAACAGAAGATTTCCTTGCTACATTACCATTTGATATGGAACTGATTGTAGATCATGGCTTGCAAAAAAAAAAAAAAAAAAAAAAAAAAAGGAACCACAACCAATTTCTCACCCATTACAATGTTTTAACTACCAGCTACAATCTGGGAACTCCTTATTTCTATTTTACCTGAAGCATAATACACAGTTCGTGCTCATGAAACAAATAATGAAATACATTCAAGTCTACTTTGAAGTTTCTTTACTCCACTCTACATTGATACGAGTTAAAATAAAAGGATGAGAAAAACAGGAGCCTAAATCTTTTAATATGTGTCATGTCTCTGTTTTCCTTAAAGGCTGTGGAAGACCTATTTATTCTTTTGTATTTTAGGTTAATTTCCACAGCAGCACAATGTAATCAACGCTGAATTAAAGAGGAAATCCCTCAGGAAGGGTTCACCTCTCTTGGGTGTCTGGTGTACCATCTTGATTTATTGTAGCTTTGGCTAGACTTCACACCAACTGCTGTGTAATCATCAGATAAACTCAAAATAGACCCGGAAAAAGCTGAAAACAATACCTGCACAGCCCCTAATTATGTTCATGCCTGTAATTATTGCTAAAGAGATTTCTGAAGAAAGAAACTTTTCTCTGATTATATAGCATGCTGTTTAGAAAAATCATAAAGTTCTACATTTCTTCAGGCTGCTGAGAAATACATTATTCTCCCAGCTTTAATGTGTCCATGCTGAACACATGCATTACAGCTTATTGCTACAAAGTTTGTGAAAATGGACAGAATCGTGTTGATCAATATCTTTGTAAGAAATTTTAGATATGCATAACTTTGGAGATATAGCAAATAATTTATTTGCTAGCACTTTGCAAAGAGTTCAATTACATATTGCATTGGACTCCTTAAACCACACCTAATGCAGTATGAAGTCACAACTTGCTAGTCATGCTGAGTCAGCAACAGCAATAGGAAAAATGGGATCTTAAAGGTAGAAGCAGCACTGCTCAAGCGATTTAATAGCTACAGATTAAACATTTAAACACTGATTATTGAAAATTGTAAGACTGTAGTTAGAGAACTAAAACCTCAGTAAAATTGATATAAACAGAAACAATAATGCTACTTCTGTGAATCTATGCAACACATTACAAGTTATACCAAGTTATACTCAAAAGAAGCTCAGCTCAAACATTTCAGGACCACTGGGCATTTTGCTAAAATATGTCATTTTACACTAGCTAAGAAACAAATAACTGTGCCAGATAATACTTAGTGTTTTAAACTGGGATAGAAATCATTCAGTGGAGGAAATTAGATGTAGTGTTAATGTTTCCAGACTATCAGGAAAACAAGTTGATATTGATAAGTATCAGCTAAGCTGCCTATGTGGACAACATCTATTTATTTAGAGTGCTTTACAGTACTGATTTTCAAATTATAAGCTCTAGAGCACAGAATTCTATAACTATTGATTATTTGAAAGATTCCATAAGACACCACAGGGAAAATCACACTGAGCAAATACATTTTATATGTATTATAATTATATTTACTATATATGCTAAAAAGGATATGTAATAAACACAACACAATATTTCTAAAAGCAACCCTAAATCAAATAAGTACAGTTAGTTGTTCAATATTTTCTTCAAATAAAAAGGGGAAAAGGTTATATTCAGAAATGTAGCCTTTCTGGAACTTGATATATGAAAAAACACTAATTTCTTACATAAGTTCCACTACGAAAAGGAACTTTAATTTTCATGGATTAATGTTTGACACATTTATGTTGAATAGTAAATATTTTATGCCTCAAATCTAAATAGTCTCAAATTGAGCATCTACAGAGTTTGATCCTGTGTTAAAATAACTATGACAGCTCATATCTCCCAATATGGACTGAGATCATCCCCTGGAAAATGACTACACTTCTGTCAATAACATTTTGAGAACTGAAGGGACAACTATCTCATTGTTCAAAAGTCCTTCCTTATGAATGAATTAAAGAAACAATGGAAATTTTTGTTCTGACAGAAAACTCGGACAGTGACCCAGTGAAACTCCCTACTAAAGGCATTTAGGTTGCTAAGGGCTGCATCCAATACAGTCTTGAACATCTCCAAAGATGAACAACCTCTCTGGGCAACTTGTTCCAGCATTTGACTGCCCTCTTGGAAATTATTTTTTTTTTTTTATTTTATCTAATTGGAATTCCCCACATTTCAACTTGCATCTGTTGTCTTTGTTCCAATTGCTGTGCACCTCCACATAGTCTTGTTTCACCTTCATTGTATGCTCCAACTGGGTAGTCACATAGCAATAGGATCTCCTATGTGCCTTCTCTTAAATCTCAGCAGGTCCAGCCTTCTCAGCCCTTCCTTATACATCACGTGCTTCGATTCCCTCTTCTGCAGAGCTTCTTCCTGGACAGTCAGCCCCCAGCCATATGCTGAAAAAGGATATTCCATCCTTGGTACGAGACTTTTCATTTGCTTTTACTGATCTTCATGACATTCCTGTCAATCAATTCCACTGGCTAGTCCACATCTGATGGAAGATCAAATGCTGCTACTCCGGCTCTGTTGGCATCACTGTCAATCAGATATTGTCCTCAAACTTCCCAAATGTGTACTCCATTCCTTCATCCAAATCATTAAAATAGACATTTAATTCTGTTGATTTCAGAACTGATTGCTGAGTGATGCTCCTAGTTACAGGACACCAGGTGGGTTTTGCAATACTGATTACACCTCTTTCATTCCAACAGGCCACCCAGAAGTACACCCACTTTAATTTTCACCTATTTAGCTTATATTTTACCAATTCAGTAAAAGAGGCACTATGTGAGACTCTATCAAGCACCGTGCTAGTGTCAGGATATATAACATCCACTGCTTTTCCCTTGTCCACAGTGTCGGTTACCCCACAGAAAGCAATGGCTTTGTTCAGGCATGATTTACGCTTAGCAAATCTATGCTGGCTGCTCTCAATCACCTTCTTCCTATTCATACATAGGAAGACTTATTGTACAACCTTCTCAACCTTCCCAGGGAATGAAGTGATACTGACAGTTTGATTGATTCTTCTTAGTTCTCCTATTGAGAATGGAAGTGGCTTTTGCCTTTTTTCAATCATCAGGAACCTTCCACAGTTGCCATAAGCTTTTGAAGATGGCAGAATGCAGTTTCACACTGACACCAGCCAGCTTCTTTAGCACCCTCAGATGCACCTCATCGGGTACCATGGACATATGTGTGTCTATTTGACTTAAATGCTCCCTGTTACTTTCCTCTCCTAGAGGTACCACCTCACTCCCACAGTCTCTGTTAGTAGTCTCAGGGATCTGGGAAGCATGAGGGCAAATCTGAACAATGAAAAGTGAATCAAAAATGGCACTGAGTTACAATGCAGTAATCAGGCATTGTCAACGTGGGTTCACAAAGTGCAAGATCTGTTCAACTCATTTAATACTGTCATCTGTATAGCGGATGAAGTAAAGACAGTAGATGTAGTTTTTTTAGATTTTAGTAATGTTCTTGATACTGCCCTAAGAGGTACAACTCCTGTACAAGCTGTCCTGCAAGATGAGCTCTGGGTGCACTGGGTGAAGAACTGGTTGAATGGCAGAGTTCAGTAGGTTCACAGAACGCTGCATGAACTGGCTAAAGTGCAGAGCTCGAAGGGTTACAGTGAATGGGGCTACATCTGGCTGGCAACTGGTCACCAGAGGCATTCCTCAGGGTTCAGTTCTAGAGTCAGTTATGCTCAATGATCTGGAGTCAGTTATGATCAGTGATCTGGATGCAGAAGTTTAATGCATCATTACCAAGTTTGCTGATGATTCAAAACTGCAAGGTGCTGTTGACCCTCTCAAAGGACAAGATGCCCTGTAGAGAGATCTAGATATAGATTGGAATATCGGGCAATGATTAATGGGATGAAATTTAACAAGTCCAAATGCAGGATTCTGTACCTCAGATGTGGTAATACCAGGCACAAATATAAAGTGGGAAAGGAGTGGCTGGAGAGTAGCCCTGCAGAAACAGGTCTGGGAGTGCTGGTCAGCAGCAGGCTCAATATGAGTCAGCAATGTGCCCTAGCAGCCAAGAGGGCAAACCCCAACCTGAGGTGCATCAAACTTACATATAACCAGCTGGTCAAAAGAAGTGACTATCCCAATGTATTCAGCACTGGTGTAGTCTCACCTTGAGAACTGTGTGCAGTTCTGGACCACAGCATTTAGGGACATGAAGGTCTTTGAATTCATCCGAAGAAGGGCAGCAAAGCTGGTGTAAGGCTGGAAGGCAAGTCCTGTGAGGAGTAGCTGACAATTTTGTGTTTGTCTAGTTTAGAGAAAGGGAGTCTGAGGGATGGCCATATTTCTCTCTACAGCTTTTTGAGGAGGGGAAGCAGAAAGGGAGGTGCTGATCTCTTCTTCCTAGTATCCAGTGACAGTATGCAGGGAAATGGTTCAAAGCTGTGTCAGGGGAGATTTAGACTGGACATTTCTATACCAAGAGGGTACTCAGAAACTGGAACAAGCTACCTAGAGACGTGGTCAATGGCCCAAGCCTGTCAATGTTTAAGAGGCATTTCAAAAATATCCTTAAGAACATGCTTTAACTTTTGGTCAGTCCTGAACTGGTCAGGCAATCAGACTAGAAGATTGTTATAGGTCCTTTCCAACTGAAATATGCTATGCTATGCTGTGCTATTCTATTCTGTTTTTCAGACGTTTCCCTGTCATGTGTCAGTAAGTCCTCAGTCCCGCTGAGAAGAGGTCCCACATTCTCCTTAGTCTCCTTTTTGCTGTTGATTCATTCATGGAAGCCCTTCTGGGTATTCCTCAGGTCTCTCACTAGTTTCACCTCCAGCTGAGTTTTGGGTTTCTTGACTCCATTCCTAAATTGCATGGGCAATGTTTTTGCATTCTTCACAGAATTATTACAAAATATTCTGATTTGAAAGGGACTCACAAGGATCATAAAGTCCCGCTCTTAAGTGAATGGGCCATAACAGGGACTAAATACACAATCCTGGCATTATTACCACCACTCTCTAGCCAACTGAGCTAGTCTTGGGGTATAGCTAGTCTCAAATAGCCTGTGTCAGCTCCCACCTACTTCATAGTTCCTTTTTACATCAGATGTCAGCCAGGAGCTCTGTGTTCATCCATCCTTCAGTCAAACTTGCTCCAATTTCTGTGCACTGAAATAAACACTTTTTTCCTCTGAAAGAGGTTGTATTTGATGATCAACTATCAAGATTACTTCTCTTTGTATGTGATGCAGAGTATTGACTGAGAACTAGAAGGTGGTGGGTCTCTTTATCTTTTCTACACTTACACCTACATTCACCAAATTAAGCTGAAATAATAATATAAGTGGCAGTCCCATATGCTACTGGTATCACAATTTCAGCTACAAGAAATTAATTTACAGTTTCATACAAGTGCTACGTGATGTTGAAATACCTTAACAATGTTGAAATGCCTTAACCATCCCTAGTCCTGGATTCCCAACATACAATATGTTATAAAGACAACTTTCTATTTGTTTTACAAACCACTTAATAAATGCTTCATTTCTGAGACACCTGGTAAAGCTCAAGAAAAATTTATATGCGTTACTAAAAATATGTATCTCTGGAATCCATAATGGTATCTAGGACTGAATGTCCAAGTTGAAGGAGCTCTTAAGGTTTACTTTCCTGACACTAAGACATTGACAACTCAGGTACTACTATTACACATTTTCTACCACATGATTCCAAAAAGGAAAGAAAGTGATTGACATTTATAATAATCACAAAATAATAATAATAATAATAATCACAAAACACCCGACTGTCACTGTGCTATTATTCTGATAAATTACTTCATTAAATGACTCAATTTAGGATTTACAATACAAGTCACATCTGCTTATGTATTCTTCTGTCTCTCTACTGTTTTTGTTAGAAACAAAAACACACAAAAATTTAGTATTCAGTTACAGATCATAACTTACTTCCTTCAAATGTGAAACCTTTCTGAGATAAGAGTCTGGCACAAGACATCATCAGAGTACTAACCTAAAGTCAATAAAGAAACTAATTGCTTTAATAAGATAATTTTCTTTGAAAGACAATTCACACCCTGCTAGTCTGGAGGGAAAATATTAGATAAACTCACTGTGAACTCTTTAGAAATTTACAGCGCTATGAAGTTCTACAATATACAGTATTTCCATAAGCAATATGCTCATAATTCTTCAACTTTTTCTTCTTTAGATCAAAACTAATGACAAAAGCAAAGATTTATGTGTGTTCTGACAAATTCAGAGGACCTCATATTGTGCGTACAACATTCTCATTTACTGAGATAAATAAGTTTTAACATGAAAAGTTAATTAGGAGTGGTGTTTTCTGCCAAGTGCTGATTTCTCATTATTGATGCAAGACAGAAGAGCACATTGCTTATATGAAATGATCCCTCCATTAGGTTTCATTGCTTGTCTAGTGAAAACATAAGAATGCTTTGTCTCTAGTTTCCTTACATAAATGGAAAGTTTTTGGCTCGTCATTCAGATCTTTCTGCATAGCAACACTCTACAACTTACTCACAGGTCCTGAAAAGCATAAGAAGAAAGCAAACAGGCATATTTGCTAGCACAAAAACTTTTAGAGCCGTTGGAATCCTCCTGACAACTCATCAGTGTTTCTTAAAAGAAACAAACTCAGGGTACAATCTAATCTCTCACACAGTATTAGTCCTATCTATTTTGCAGCAGCCTAGCCAATCTCTTTAGACAGAATTATCTGAATTAAGTTTCAGTGTTATGGAGATTAATGGCAACCTTAATTTCTGTTCAAAGTGAACTTCAAAATCCAGTGACACAACCCATATTTTTCTGTCAAAGCTTTAGAAAGAAATAAGATTAAATGGCTTTTTTCAGCTCTGTTAAAGAATAAATATAAAGGAGCATTGTCTGAGGTCAAGTGCTGGCAAGCACAAATGTAAGATCCGAAGACAAAGTGTTGTAGTCTCTGAGAGATAAGCAAGAAACTCCTCATGAAACAATGGTGACTTTTTTATTCAAGAAGTCACCAGCAGGTGTATTAATGATGACACTGACAAGAAAAAGAAAATCTTCTGTCATTCACATTTCAATTACATTTGAACAAAAAAGAGTCTTCAAAATTACACAACCATAATTTTTAGATTTAAGATTCCTGAAGAGTGGGAGGTATATGACTTCAGCTGAAGAAAAATCATGTCATCTCTTCAGCTTCACAGAGCTTCCCATATTTCACATTGGGAAATATAAAACATCTTTTTAGATGACCATCATTCAAGAATGAGGCTGAATTACATTCAGTGCTTTCGGAACTGCAGTCACAGGGTATAGTTAATTTTCTTCAGCAGGCAGACTGTTGTATGAAGTGAGGTCAGTTGAAAGTGGGAGTCTAGGAAGACTTGCACTCAGTCTTGATTTAGCTGTTTTCATATAGATATTATTAGGATACTACTAAAGCACTATGAGTTAAATTAAAAACACGATAAATAAACTTTGGGATAAAGAAAAATATCAGTGATAGTAATCCTGGAAGAATGTTTTGCAAGAACAGTATTTGCACTAAGGTAGTGATAAAATATTTTAGGTATGGCATGACAGGACTGACAACATGACCTTTATTCCTCTACGCTTCAAACTTACTATTCAAGCGTATGCAAAAGAGCATTTCATGTTTACTCAATTTTACTCAGCTTACTGGTATTATAAAAAATATTAATTGCATCCTTACTGTGAGCATTATAACTGCAAGGTCTGCCTGGTAATGATGCCTTTGGATTTTTATATATAACACTAAGTAAAAGAAATTTCATGAGGAAACAAGCAATGAAAAAATATCCCATCTCCAAGTAACAACCACAAATAACCAAGAAAAAATTACTACATAGGAACTTAAAAAAATTATAAAAGGAGAAAAAAGAAAAGAATGAAAAATAACATAGAAATAAATCAGTGTAAATCTCTAATAAAATTACCTGAAGATAAACTAAGTGGGCTGAAGTATGTGCACAATACGGCCTAATTCATTAAACAAAAAAAATTCCAAACTATGACCAGGAACGTAATACATGTTGCATTAGTGATGCTTTGTTGTTTATTATGTTGTTGTCAGAATCTTCTCAGTTTACAAAATGGGCACTTTGCTAATCCACATATTTATAAGTCACGAAACACTCTTATAGTCTCTGCATTTGTCAACACAGATTTAAGAGCAATGTCGTAGTGAGGCCTCATGTTGGCTTTATTACATGGGCATGATGAGGGTTGATCAGGATCTGCTTAGGAGACAGGATTTAAAATTTAGTTATAATGAGGCAGACAAATGAGTAGTTTTTCAGCAGATTTTTGTTCAGAAGCTGAACTCTGAAATCCAGACTTAACATACACGTTACTACTTTTCAGTGAGAACTGGATCAAACACATTTTACAGCCACCTTCAAAAAAATGGCTTAGGTTTATTACTGCAAGGCCATTGGTACCTGTGGCAACTATAATCTTCAGCCATGTGTTAAAGGCACCTAAATATCTTAGCTTATGAGAAAGATTAGTATATTAAGTATATGAAGAAGCTAGCAATACTAGTAGGAAGTTATCAAAGTCTAGTGGACAGAAATATTGAGAAGAATTTCTGTAAAAAAGGAGACTGGAATGAACCTTCTTCCCCTATGCTCTCACAGACATGAATCACATTAAGTGGTTTATCAGCTGATACTTTCTCACAGAATTACTTCAAAAAGTGAAAATACAGCCCACATTCAAGTCCAGTAACTCAATAACTAAGCCATTCAGCTATATATTGGGAAGGGAGAAAAGGTAAACCAAAACAAACATCTCCAAGGTGCCCCTTTTGCCACCTTATATGAAGCAGTTGAGCTTCCAAGAGAGTACCCCAAAACCTTGTATTTAAAAATAATTTATAAGTATCTCTGTTCTGTATTTAATGAGCATCTAGTTACTGTGAGGACCTTAAAACAAAGACTTAACGTGTGTCCTAATCCAGTTTACCATAGAGGCAGATATGTTCACCCTTCTCACTGCGTCAGTAAATATCCAAGTGTGAAAACTAGAACACTTTGACAGCAAGAATAGCTAAGTGTCTTACGTAAGGGTCATTTAAATACCACCTGAGATGCATATAACCTCTATTCCAACCCCTTATGAAAGACTCTGTAAGTAAGAGTTGTGAGACCATCTTCCATTTAATCAGTGGGTTTAAAGCAGAGTAAAAAGCATCTCATTACTCAAAACGCTTTGTGTAGTTTTCAGTAGGCTCATCCTGACAAAACCACCTAGGTTGTGGATGAAATGTGCAAAAAAAGAAACATTCATTCTAAATTCTAGAATTCATGCAACGTGAACCTCCATGTTATCATGACAGTGGTGGCTGCCAGCCCTTAGAAGCCTCCAGAACTTTTAAAGCACAGATAAGATAATTTGGACAGCTGCATTTTGGAGCAGGAATAGATTAGGAGTTCAGAGCACTGAACAGTAGATTGCAGGTGTGCTTCCTTGAGGAATCAATAGCTAATTGTATGCTTATGGAGATGTCCAAACAGGGCTTTTTAAAAACTTTTTCTTGCCCAGAGTTAGAACTACAAAGCTCCTGAACTACAGAGTTTGCAGCCGGTGAGCTCCAAGCACTGCATAATGAGCTGTCTTCTGTTGGCAGAGACATATCCATAATCTCTCTGTAGAACCTTTACCAATTACTTCAGTACAAAAAAGTTGTTTAGAGAAGTGGAATTTAATGAGCTTTATTCTATTTTGTGTCCTCTATATATTAACTTAATACCCTTGTTCAGTGGAAAGAAAACAGTTTTTAAAACACCTCAACTTCCTAGCAGTTCAGTGGTGCTTCTCTGTGCACTGGATTTATACCATCTGGAAAAACCACTAGGTTGAAAATAATGGCAGAAAATAACTATGATAGGGCAGCATGATAGACTAATGACTTTATATCATTTACAGAAGTGTGTGTACGTTTTGTAATTAAATTAGGTTAGTAGAAAATAGGGGGAAATGAATGTTATATTATACTGTCAGAGAACAGAGGTGCAGGCGGATGAAATACCAAGAAAGAACACTTCTGATTATAATTTTCACCGGAATATGCCACTGTCTACTTTCAATCATTGATTGTAATGTTGTATATAGCAGTGAAATCTAAGTAGAAAACAATTCTCACATTTTAGCAGATCAGTAAAATGACTGTTATGCACCTTCAGAAGGCTTTGATGTGTTACAGATTTTATTATTTTGTGGATAGAATTGTGAACAAAATATGACTTCTCTGCATCAGACCATCAGTTAACATTATCATTGACAGATTTGTAATTCTTTCAAACCCCTGGATATGCAAATCTGTGTGCAAAAGATATTTCAGCATATTTCAGCTCTTTAGTAGCTCAAAAAAGACTCTCTAGACAGAATTTCACATACCAAACATTTGCATGCTGCCCTTAATTTCTCACATTCCGGTTTAGTAAATTAACTCTTCAAATCCTTGAAAAGGAAAAAAAAGTAGTTGGTAACTTATGATAAGTTCATTCATAAAGATATTCAGTGTACTTTCATTAAAATCTTTTAAATTAGTACTTCTATTCAATGTTCATGTTATGGTTTAAAGGACTGCATTAAAATCAGTTTTAAGGGAACTTTACTGGGTGTCTCATAGGTAAAGTAGGAAAAATGGCAAAGATTAGCTTTAACCCCAAAGTATATTGACTCAGCTACTTCTGGATACAGAGATTTTTTCACAGGTACATTTATCACTTAACTTCTAAGGCTACTTCTTTGAATAAGACAAAGGATAGCACTTTTGTATTATAGTCAGTACCAAAGATGATAGATACCAGTCCACCTGCTAAACCATGTTTTCTGCAAGGGACATATTATAAGGTTCATAGAGTCAATCAGTCGAATCCAGTATGAGGTTTTTATGCTTAAATGAATTTTACATAGAGAAAACAATAATTACTACATGTACTGAACTGAATGTGATGTTAGGAAGTTTAAACTCTGTTTAAGAACACAGTTTGAATATCCATTGTGAAAGACAAAGACAAATGTTTCAGCTTCTAAACTGTCTAATAACCACAAACAGCATAATTTACAACTCTCCTCCTCCCAAAAAAACCAACCAAACAACAACCTGACACAATTATCAGAACAAACACTACTGAAATGAATTGGCTAAATCTCACATGTCCTAAAAAGACTTCCTGTAACAAGCAACTTTCATTAGACTAGAGGTAACAGGCCACTCAAAGTCTAAGTAAACATCAATAAGGAACATTATAGACTAGAAACCTTAAATGATGTGACAAGTGCTTTCTAGTTTTAAATTTACTGGAAACTTTTAACATCAGCAGATTCTAAATAATTTCTATCTGCAATGCATTTTTTTTTTCTTTTATTCCAGCCCCGCCTAATCCTCGAATTCTAAAATTTTAGCATGAAATATTTATTTTGATCAAAATACATAAAAAAATATAAGACAAGTATCTTACAAGAAGTGTAGTGCTGTACCTTGTAGAAGGAACACAAAGGAATAAGTAATTTCTTGAGTCAGGGAGTAAGTACATATGCTGTATGATTGACCTACACATTACAAAAGGCTTCCAAAACCTTTCATCCTGTACCTCTGTCTAAACAGTTAACGGTGTTGATGACTTTTCTTCCAATAGCTCTGTCATTTCCAGACTGCTTTTCATTCCATGATTTCATTCTTCCAAGAACAAGGCATGACCGTGCTAAATGGTATGTGCAGGTTATGCAGGTCTGGACAATTCATTTTCCAGTGTGAAAGGCACAGTGTGGTGAATTCTACAAGCTTTTGTTCCTAGGTTGCCTTTCAGCGTGCTGGAGTGAGATGGCATGTTCCCATATCTTCCTCAACAGTCAGAACAAGGATTGTCTGGTGGGCTGCTCCACATACACATTCCAAACATGGACATACATGATTCTGAAATAAGAACATGATGCCAACTTGCTGGAAGAGCAAGAGATTGAAAGTGACTACTGAGTGACTTTCCACCAGCTACTGTTGGTCCAAGCAAACTGTGGAGTAGTACAAATTCAGAGGACTGACTGACAAGATAGAGCAATGTGTTAATGTCATGATTAGCACCAAATATTGCTGAGTGAAAGTACTTGCTAGGAATAAAGAAAATACTGTTTCTGAGACCAGTCCTCTAGGTACCACTCTGTTCTCCAACATGAAAATTCTTACAAGCCAAGAAATGTTGACCTATTTGTTCAATTGTCAAAATTAGTATGTTTTAGGTTTGTTTTTCCTACAAATATAACCAACACATTAACTCTGTACAGTTTTATTCAAGAGAATGGAAAGTGTTGATTAAACAAGAACCCTAATATCAGGTGGATCACATTTGCTGAGATACAATATGTATATAAGTTGGTATATCAGTCTCTATTGTTAAGAATTCCCTATCTAAAGGTTTTTCACAGCTCTTGTGTCTAAACACATGTCCTCAAGATCTGAATGTGTGCTTTCATCACCTAATCCCTTGTTTCCATTAATAAGCCTTCTAAAGTGAGTTGATTTGGAAGATTAGTGGACCAAGACTCTGAGGAATACTGTGCAGTATTCCACAGTCTGAAAGACTATGTTCGCAAGCTTAAGGTTACTGCATTTTTTCCTGAAAATAATCTAAACTGAAACAAATTTATGCTGCCAGCACAAAAAAAGCAAAGACAGTGGTAGAATTCGCTTGTGACATACCAGCACAAAGATGCTCTTAATGGCCATTTAGTGGTGTTATGCATTACTTTCAACAAGTTGGCTTCATAACTTTGGTAGTTTGGAAGTGATTGTTGGTAACAACAACGTTAGTAATAAAATAGCAATAGTATTGGAAAACAAGATCTACTTTTTTTCTTCCCAGGTGAATACTGTGGTAGCACAGAAAGTACATACAGAAATAGTTACCAGGGTTTTTTGTTTGTTTTCAGCAGAGCACTTAATTGATTATATGTCAGTAGTTCACACAAAACAATTAAAGGGAAATGTTTATCAGATTTAGGCTACACTGAAAAGGTTTTACTTTTGCCATTCATACAACAGCATTTGCTTTACTAATTTGTGCAAACATAAATGGCCTAATGATTAAAACAAGTATTTCTCTCCTTTGTGACCCAGCTTTAATTATGACTCGTGTTTTTCAGTAACACTGCCAGGAAAAAGGACACGTTCAGTAAGTTCTTTCTAGGCAATGCTCATACGTAATGCATTAGGAAGCTTCATCAGCTTGATTTTGAGTCTATTGTCTTTCTTTTTTTCTCACTACTACCTAGGTTAGTACTTATCATATTAATTAGTAACTTGAAAGTTACTACAGTGTTTATAGGGTTACTTAAGTCACCTCTCTGCAAGACACTTCCATTATTGTCTACTTACCTGTTCAAACTACATTTGTTTTAAATTCACTAAATGCTTCAAATTCATGAGATTTTAAAATTATTAGTTTTGGAAAGTACAATCCTCAGCCATGAAATAAATAACTAAACTATTACGGAAGTGCTACATATTCCTTCTTAAGCAACTAACTTTAGGATGTTCATGCTTGCCATTTTAAATTAATCAGATTTTTGCAGCTTTTGGCATTACTTCAGCACAAAGCATTAAGTAGACAGCACACTTCAGCAACTCATCCTCTCTTAATTTTGAGGATCTGTCACTGACTGCTAGGTTTGGGTGGGTTTTTTCTTCCTCCTTTTACAGTTTCTCACTCTGCAAGACTGCTTTATTAGCTATAAAATAAAACTAGCTCTATCAGATAGTATGAACTGGACCTGAGACCACATGCACTGTATTTAAGCTGCTGTGCATTATTTAACAAAAACTAAATGAGCTTTTGGTCTGCCATTTACTCTGTGCCATTAATGAGAATTCCAAAATCTCAGTTTTCTGTTAGAGAAAAAAACCTCGGAACTTCCACTCCCCCCCAAAAAAAATCAAACTTTAAAACTGTAATTTTTTTGCTCCCAATTAGAATTAACATTATTTTAGTAAAGTATATTGAGATTTTCCATAGACTTATATTTTACCAGCTTGATAAGCATTCTGTGTTGTGTCTTCCTAGCCGTCAATAAACATCCTTCATTTAGGACTCTAAACACTCAAAAATGTGTATGATATATGATGAGCTTTCTAGTTGCTAATGTATGAAAACTTTCTGGAGCTATACTTCTGAGTGCAAAGACATCAAAGCTAGCTCTAAATAAATCAGCTTAGGTTTGAAAGCAATATTACAGTTTAGTTTGATGTGCTCCTTTGATCCCCTCCTCTCCTCAGTACTTTGCCAGGATTTTCTGAACAGTTTGCCAGGTCAGGCTCAGAGCTGCACAGAACCTTTGGGCACAGGCAGGGTTTCCTGGTTGAACCCACCACTACATTAGAGATTTCTACACTGTTTCTTACAGCACGATGTAGACACTCCTTTATTATCTTCTATATCTTCTAAACACTGGAGATTAATTGCAGCAGTGGTAGGCGAACAGAAGAAGTCATAAGAAACTAATTTGATGGGGTTTTTTAATGTGCAATGCAGCTTTGTGTTATTCACAGACAAGGACAACATTATGTTAATGGGACAATTTATATATTCATGGCCAACACTGAGGTGTTTGTGGAAATAATCATGTTGTTCACTGAAATACATTTTTACACAAAACACTTCTATACATAGTTATCACTGCACTAACTTTGTCCAGTGCAGTTCTTCCACATCCACATCCTCAGCTCAAGCTTACCAGGAATTAACCAGAAAAATCTATCTTTTCCTGTACAAAGGAAATCAGAAACATGCCACAGAACAAAAAGTTAAAGAATCTGCTCGAATATCACTCATGAATTCAGAGGAAAATCTGTAAGTACCCTATTAGGGGATTATTTCACACCACCTAATTTTTCAATTTCTGTGCCCCTGCCCCTGTATTTCCTCCTAGACTGTGGGGAGGGTACAAGACCAGCAAGTTCTGCTCCTGTGCAGTTCCTATGTCATCGGTCAGCTGAATACCAGTCTCTCAGAATCAAAATAACACAATGTTTGTTAGCACTGCTATTTCCTTCTTGTAAACACATAATTTCACTAAAAATGTGATGCCCCAACACTCAGTGAAGAATATCAAATTAATGGTTGTGATAACTCTAGAAGTGAATGTTGTAATCCTTGCTCACTGGTTTGTTTGCTCATGGACTTTTGTAAAGTTTTGCATACAAGGCAAAATCTGGTCCACATTGCGTTAAATCTCTCTGGAGTGCACCCTCATGCCAGTACCTCAGCTACTATCAAAACAACTGTAGAACTCTCTAAAATCAGTTGCTGTTAATATTATTTGTAACAATAATATTTTCAAAAAGATAGAAATTGAGTTGGTTTTTTTTATTGTGTCTTGTCCTATGCCTATAAATAAATAAAATATATTTATTTTACTCTTTATTCAATATTGTGTTCTATCCTTAAGCAAGTTTTCACTTGTAGAAAGAAGAGCAAGGAAACTCAATTTAGGATCCATGATTAGAATAATAGAAATCATTCTTTTAAACTGCTCTATTCCAGAGGGAAAACAACATAGTTTTGCCCTATCTTGCAAAGTTTTGTATCCTTGAAACATGCTTTTGTTATGTACTAGAACAGAAATTAAAAAACTACCTTTTTTCAAGATGTCTCACATGACAAGTGATTTCCCAGAATAATCCAGTTTCAAGTGTAAGTTTTGAATAAAAACACTTAGTAGAGAAACAAAGAAAAAATTATTTTTTTTTCCCCTGAGACATCAACTCCTCTCTTTTTTCTAGCACACAAAAGCATACAAACATTCCAATGTCAGTGAGTGGAAAGCTAGTAAGTTTTATTAAAAACATAATCACAAGAGATACAACTTGAAGAATCATGGGTTTTAACAAAAATTATGTCACAAAATATAGAAAAAATAATTTTCTCATACACAGATTTTCGAAGGGGTTGCCTACACAAAGCACCTATGGTTTTTCAAAACCTTTATACCAAATCACAGCAATTTAGACGTCTTTTATTTTTGACAGTAGAAATTGAGAAATATGTCCTTGTTGTTTCTGTATAGATGAGATCAACAAAATTCAGCCCTTACACACACATCCCTATTTTAAATTTTAAAGTAAGAAACATTGTAGCTACCACATCAATTGGCAAGCTCAGCAGCTCTGTGGTCTGTTCTCTGAGTTTGACCAGCATGATCTGACTATGTGTGCTGTATTCTTCCTCATCCTCCAGCAGACAGCCTCTGACATCATCTGTGCTAAAAGTGCAGGGAACGAGCTAATTCCCCCATTGCGCACAAGAAACATTCAGGACTCAGTCAAGACTGCCAGAGCAGCTCTAACAATTTGAAGCTACAGAAAACAGTTTACCCATTTGGTTCTGAACCCCAGCATTAGAAGAGTAGATAGTCTTTGCCTCTAATTTCCAAAATATCACTAGGATTAATACGATACGTTGTTTTGTTTTCTGATGAGTTCAGTAGCCAAATGTCTCAGCATTTAGCAAAAAAAAAACCAAAACAACAAAACAAAGAATTAATACAGCTATACATTTTTAAAAGCTTTTATTTCTGTCTTGGAGATCCTGAATATTCTTAGTTTGTATATAGATAACTAGACTAAGTGATGATATCTTCTCAAAGTGGCACAGACAAATATATTTTGCGACAAATTTTTTAAATCTCTTGGCTTCATTATATCCTTTTTCTTTACATCATCTGTCCTACATTACAGTATGAGGAAGGATAAGGATCTTGCTCCCTCCTGTTTAAATCTTTTCTGAAATTAAAATAGCATAAACATGTTGTCTCTTTACATGGAAAATCTTTCATACTTCCAATATTTGTTGCTCTTTTTATCTTATATATATATATTTATTTCTTGAAAGGAGACACCAATCTGCAAAAACTCAGAAAAATACATCTTGCAGAATGTTTTTTTACAAGACAGAATCAGCCACAACAATGCAATTTCTGATAAATAACTCATTTGACCTGTGTTCCACCAAGATGATTAATCCAGTTTCCTCATTCTAGAGTGGGTTTATCCTTATTGCTAGAAAGGTTTTTTTCTGAAGACAAACCTCAAGATTTCTTGATGCATTTTGAGTCTATTAGTGACTGATGTATTTAAAGACTACATTTATGACCCTGTCCTCCCATTACCCCCTCCATACCTTTCCCTTTCTAGCTTTCTCTAAGCTCAAGCACATTAGGTTTATGCAAGAAATACCAAAACACAGAAACATTTAGCTAAATATAAAAGAAATATGCCTTTCTTTGTGGTTTATCAATATACATACATTTGAACACACAGAGGTTGTAATATAAACCTAAACTGCATACCTTCTGGCAAGTTACCAGCTTTCCTTGACTATGGCAGATTCATCAAAGCAGAAAAACACCCCCAGGAAACTTGCTAATAGAATGGCACAATATTATCTCCCCTGAGGCAAAGGGATGGGAGCCTTTTCCTCTAATTAAAAATGAAAACTTTCATTAAACTAGTATATATCACACAGAATTTAAAAAAAAAAAGTGAGATTATGCATTAGAAAATTAAATAATAGCAACGAGGTATTTCATGGAAGCACTGTGCACTAAATTTAACAGTTTTTTCTTAAGGTAGAAATAAGTTCCTCTAACTGTATCAGAATTCTAAGGTCTGTTACCTGCATTCTTCTTCAGGAATGAAAGGCAAAGCAAATAGAGAAATCACT
Organism: Sclerurus mexicanus; assembly: GCA_013396755.1. Taxonomy (NCBI): domain Eukaryota; kingdom Metazoa; phylum Chordata; class Aves; order Passeriformes; family Furnariidae; genus Sclerurus; species Sclerurus mexicanus. Next base: position 566,605 of record VWZF01001079.1, read on the forward strand.
ACTGCATAAGACATAAAAGGATAAAAAGCTTCACACTATACATAAGTGGTACTTTTTCAGAAAATACAGATTATTTAGGAGAGTCAATTTCATAAATATATTTATTTCACGGAACTGTAGTACTTTCTCAAGAAAGTACTTAAAGAAATACTCCAGTCAGCCTTCATATTTTATTATTTTTTTTTTAGCATATAAGTCTATCTGGTAATATGTGCCCCCTGCATGCAACTTACTGACCAAACATATAGTCAGTCTATGTCCAATAAAAGCGAGAAGCTGGCTAGTTCATATAATAAACTGAGGCTCTGCCACAACACTTCTTTCAGCTGCCTACAAAATAATGCACACATTTCTTAGGAAAACGTTATCTGCAAATTTCTTTTCTTTTCAATTCCAACACAAAGTTTAGTTATGAAAATTCGTTCAATTTTTAGAAACTATTTCTTTATTTGTAGCCTTAGATTTTTACTCTAAAATGTCTACTTCAATACATCTAAAGCTTTGTTTGTATTTATAATTTAGTGACTAATGTAGAAGCTATGAGCCATTACTTCATATTGCATATAGAAAAATGAAGACAAAAGAAAATAATCTGGCTTCACTAAAGTCATTACTGTAGTGACATCAACATCCACTTACCATTTCTTCTCCATTTTGTATAAGGATAATTTTAAAGTTCAAACTAATCTTTCATCTTGTCTTATGTTTTCTACAGTGCTGCTTATAAGTAATTCTATTCTTACAGATAATACATCTAACACTCAGAAATAAAGCACTAAATGTGAGAAATGGCAGTAACAGAAGGCCAACATAAATGATTCAGCTACTTGGTTAAGTACTACCTATACTGCTCAGAATTTCATCAAGAGATTGTTTCCATTTTTACACAGTCACTAATAATGGTTCTCTTCCTAATTGCCTATGAATTGGATACGCAGTACCTGAACAAATACTCCTGGAAAAACAACTCCTCCCTCCTTCTTCCCTACCCTGCAATAGGAGTACTGCCTAGTGTCACTTTCAAACATGACATGAAAATAAGTGAAGCTCAGGAGCAGAAACTGCTTCAGTACAATGCCAGTTCAGTGTAGGAGGTGCAGAATTACCCCATAGCTAAAAAAAGAGAAGCAGCAAATTTGCCAGTCCTTTTAAAATGTAACAACATATGGTAGCAAAGAATTTGACAAGGTAGTGCTGAAGTTAGTTCAGCAGCAAATTAGCGTATAAAATGTTACATTTCTGTTTTTTTTTTATTTTGTTTTTTTTAATAAGGTAGCTTTGCTCATTTCTCCTTCATGTTTACCTTGCCCTCCTCCTCTGTTCATATTTTGCAATCTTAGGAGGGTATCACAATCTCTACACTCCAGTTTGTACCAATTTCAAATCATGCTGCCTATAAGACAGGTAGGGGAATGTCAGGTTAAATATTACAATAAAAACCTGGTAGCGTCTCACATCTCTGCTTGTAATTTCTAAGTTAATCTGAGTCCTATTTCACATCAACAATGAATTGCCATGAGTGAAATGATCCCTTCTGTGACAGTACAGAATACAATCAACCTTCAGTGTATTTTCTGGCTGGAGCTACAATTTGAAATTGGTTAACATTCTGCTGACGCTGCATGTAAAGAAACAGCTGAGCTCCCTAAGCACTATTTATCCTACTCTCTTAACTAAAGGCAATAAAAAGTGGGTTTGATACTGAAATAAGGTGGCAGTGAATATATAGTGAGAAAATAGATCTCTTGACAATAATTTTTGAGTTACTTTTGTTAACAGTATCCACCTTAAGCAAAATATGAAGTGTAAGCCAGGGATGAAACATTTGTTTGTATAAACTTTATCTCTCATGAATTGCAAAGCTCCTTGCCCACAGACTATTTTGTTACATTTTGCCGATTAGATTCTGTTCAACAATACCACTGCAATTTTCTGCAACAAAAGCAGTTACATACTTTTACTGTTATATACCCTGTAGCATAGTTAGAAGGCATGACACATTCCATGGTCAATCCTCTATTGAAGGAAGAGGATTATTGGCTATGTAGAGAGAGATCCAAAAAGCACCTAAGCATGTTAACTGGGAACAACATAAGCTACATAAAAAAATATGAGACTACATATTATTACTTTTACAAAGGAGCATCCTTTCTCTACTCTGAGTGATGCAGCAGTTCCCAGAATAAAACTCTGGAAATAGCCTTTTGCTGATCCACATCCTGTGGGGATGTGGCACATCGCCAGCTGGTGCATAATAATTTACAGAGCACCTTGTGAGCATGAACAGCCCAGATTCTCATATGGTTTTAGTACAGGCAGACCGGCAATCTATAATAGTAACATTATAAACTCTTGTCCTCCCTAAAAGATATGCATTCATATTACATTTGTATCATAAGACTGGATTTTAAAACTTCTGAAGTTGTCCCTCAGCCCTTTGAACATTTGGACAGGATAAACAAAGTTCCAGTTGTGTCTCATCTCTGAAACTGCTTGAATCTCATGGTTACTGACACGGAGCAAAGATACTTTGTCATCTTGCATCCTAGATGCACAAAGAACACTCAATTCATTCATGCCAACAACGCTAAAAAACTCCTCTACTGGTGACAAAATATTCCCTGTGTTAATGGACTAAGACTTCTTCAGCCTGAAACCTCCTCACAGACATTGCTGATCAGTTGACGTGCCCCCTACAGGGACATAGCACTGCTGCTTATGGAACAGCTGCAATAAAGTTTCAGAGGATTTATTTCCTATGCATCCAGGTACACCTTAATACAATTAATTTATGTTGCAGGTATTTTGTGTTGCTAATTGGCTTCCATCAGAGCTGTTTTGTTAGGCATTGGTTAGTAGTTTTATTTGCTCTGTCAGTCACTGTAGATGTGCCATCCCAGAGTGGTCTTACCTGAAAGAATTTTCTTTTCCCTCCCCCTCCTCCTTCTGAATTTTCCTGGCATTCCTCATCCCCTTCAAAGCTCATTGATCAAATTTTTAGAGTATTGTAGACAATGTTAGGCTTATATCACACTGCTGAATTTACCAGGAATGTGGAAGGTGTAAATTACAGACTCTTGAGAAACTTATCTATTGCTATTACACTCAATCTGAACCTCATGATAATAGCTTGAAGTGCTTGAAGATTGACTTCTAAAAGAACTTACTTCAGGAAGGTAAATTAGAAAAGAACACACAAAGAAAATTCAGTGAGTGACAGAAACTGACTCTCTCCAGAATCTGAATTAATGTAAACAAACTCTTAAACCAATCCATCCCAGCTGACAATAAAAGACCTGTGAACTAAGAGCAGGTTCTCATCAGCTTCAATTATTTTCTCACAACAGTCTACAAACCCAGTTATTTTATACATGAAAATCTGGTATGCAAACATTTTCAATATATATTATGAAAAAGATTTGTTAATTATGATAAGTTATTGATAATCTATTAAGCAAAGTAAATTATATTGAGTACTAACAGCACTGAAATTCTTTTCAATACAAGTTGAATCATGCACAGATGTTCACTCCTAAAGAAAACACCTTTAAACAGGATTTGATGTTGCTGTAGGAGTCGTGAAATGTATAAGAGCAAACTTCTATGTAAAAGTAAATGAAGCTCATGTATCACCTACATAATAAATAGAAAAAGTCTCTTGAATAATACTTCACATTTATCAAGGCAAAGAAATAAAGTACTACTTCCAAACAACCAACTAATAAAAACAGGAAAAATGGAAATCTCTGTTCTGGATGAACAAAAAATCATTTAATTATTTTACATAAAGTAATACCTTAATCTTTTCACAGCTGACAGAATAGTTCCAAAGCTACTTTCTATTAGCCACCAAGTAGAGTACAAACATCACCATAATATGGTAAAAATATATATCTTGAACATACACATCTTAGCAAAGTTTTGAAGTAGGTTAAGAAGCATTAACAAATTTTGCTGTTGAGTTGTCATTTATACACCTCGAATAAGTACTGATGTTCAAACTTAATTTTATCTGCTTTGAGCAAAATTATTTTCTGGTAAAGTTATCTGATATTGAGGGCACTTACTGGCTTAGATCAACTCCCAAATGACTCACTATGTGCAGTCTCACAGATCAACTCCCAGGTGACAGTCCTGTGTAGTGTAAATGGTAGAGGTCGAAAGGATTTCAAGACATGACACCAGGCCTACTATTTTACTTGCCATCACAAATTTGTCCCCCATCTGTCAGTTAACGAGGATGATTTCTGCTGTTAAATACCTTGTCTTCTCCATCAAAGCAGTCAGGAATTAACAGAACACCTTTATTTCATATCCTGCTACCTGACACAAGCACTAGCACAATACTAGATTCAGCTCGACCTGGTCCTCAGCCCTAACTGCACAGCTAGCCCTAATTGAGATAATTGCTCAGCAAATCAAAGTAGCCTAGTGAAGCAAATAATTAGGTGTCACAAACGGCTGTGCCAAACTATTAATTTTTTTCACCCTCAATAACTAACTTCCTCTCCTACACGAAACAGGAAAATGACAAATTATTTTATGCCTCCAGATTGTACAGCAACACTTACTTGCTTTTCAAAACTTTTGAAACATGAAATTGTTTTTAAGCATAGAGGCTATGTCTTTGGAGGAGAACACTTTGCTCCAAAAGTGGTCAATACCTGAGTGAGCACTTGAAAGATAATCAGTGTGCAGTCTTTCTGCTCAGACACCAAACAGTGTAGGAAGAGTTTAGACTCTATCAAAACTTTTCCAAAATAAATAAGTACTAATTTGAGTTGAACACAATGAAGACTTAATTCTCAAATATAAATATTTTGAAGCAACTGTGCAATTCTTAGTACTTTTGAAAATCAGGTTTGCAAATCTGCATGTTAAATGAAAAGTTGGAATCTCAGTGATTTTCCTTTTTTATATATGGGCTTTTGGGACAGAAAAAAAAAGTCACAAGAAGTGATTCACCTCATCCTAAAATAGCGTGCAAAGAAAACTGAGATGAAAGCTCTTCTAAGGTGTCTGTTTCTCTCCTCTAAAGGAGAAAGTCCAAATTCCCCAGATCAGATTTATATCACTTTTAGAGATAAGACTCAGTTTAAGATTAAAAGCCTTAGATGAAGGCACCTGCAGATGCACAGACTGTCTAGATGTTCTTTATAGTCAACAGAGATCTAATCCATAGTCAGCAGAACAAATCAGCTTACCATATAGTTAACACCTAGGACAAACTTCAAGTTTCATAAATGCAAGCAATTACTTTCATAAAAATCAGAGTCAACACCGAATTCAGGCCCAGTTGCTGAGAACATTTTCTCCTCAGGTCTTGAAAACCTCCAAGGACAAAGATTTTAAAACTGTTTCCCAGCTTGACTATCTTCATGGCAATTCTTATTTTACTCATCTGGAGCTTCCTTTGTTTTCCATTATGATTGTTGTCTTTCCCTGCTACGGTTTCCCTCAATAAAGATCCTGGCTCTATCTTACTGGAAACATTCCTGTATGGGACTAAGGGGCTGCTGCCAGGTCCCCTTAAAGCCATCTCCTCTGCAAGGCTGAGGAAGCCCAGTTCCCTCAGCCTTTCCTTACAGGGTAATTGGAGGAGGGAGATAGCTCTACACCAAACTCATTCCAGTCTGTTACTGGCTTCCTTGCATTAAGGGAGCAAAAACTGGATTCAGTACTCCTATGTGGGTTAACAAACACCAGGTAAAGGGAGCAGGGGTGGAAAATTGCTTCCTTAGCCTACTATGTTCCTCTTTATAGAGCCCACTAGGCCATTAGCCTTCATCATCACCAGTGCACAATGCTGGCTCACATCCTGCCTACTGTCTCCCAGGACACCAGACCTCTTTCAGCAAAGACGGAACCTGACCAGTCACTCCCCAGGTTGAACTGGGAAAGGGATTTGGTCTACCACAGATGAGGAATTTAATACTTTCCCCCGTTGACTTTTTGGCTATTTTTCCAGTATCAGGGCCAGCTAAATAGCAACTTGAGCGAACTGAATGCACTCCCCTCCTTGCCCTTCTTTGGTACCATGGCCCCTCCCATACACCTTAATACAGTAGTGGTAAAATAAGGGCTGTCATTTTCCCTGAAGCCCCAAACCACCATCTGGGGATGAGTTCACGGCCACATTGCTGTATCACCTTTCCAGCTGACAAGGTCTTGTTCACCACTGAAATAACCATAACCAACCTATTTTACGTCCTATGAAAGTAAAGTACTTACAGTATTCTAAAACAAACCAACATTGTAGTTTTTTGCATTCTAAACAGAATGGTGAACGTGAAACTGCTTGCTCCTGAACCAGAGCCAGCAGTGTGTCCTGGTGGCCAAGAAGGCCAATGGGATCCTGGCTCTTATCAGGACCAGTGTGGACAGAAGGACTGGGGAAGTGATTCTGCCCCTGTACTCAGCACTAGTGAGGCCACACCTCAAACACTGTGTCCAGCTCTGGGCCCCTCATAACAGGAAGGACATGCAAATGTCAGAATGTTGTCCAGAGGACAACAAAGCTAGTGAAGGGACTGGAGGGCATATCCTATGAGGAGTGGCTGAGGGAACTGCAGTTGTTTAACCTGTGCCTGAAGGACTGCAGGCCATGGAAAAGTAACTCATTGCAGCTGTCCGAGAATATCTGTTGCCTGTGGGATGGACTCACATTGGAGAAGCTTGTGAAGGACTTTCTCCTGTGGGAGAGACCCCACAGGAAGCAGGGGAAGGACTCCTCTCCCTGAGTAGCAACAGATATGATCTGTGATGGACTGACCGTAACCCCAATTCCCCATCTCCCTGCGCTGTTGGGGGGGAGGAGGTAGAACTTGAAAAGGAGGGCTAGGTGGGGGGAAGGTGTTTTTAAGATTTATTTTACTTTGCTTTTCCTGCTCTGATTCTATTAGTAGTAAATTCAATTAATATCCCCAGTTTGAGTGTGTTTTGCCTGTAATATTTGGTGAGTAATCCCTCACAGTCCTTATCTCAACCTGTGAACCCTTTGTTATATTTTCTCTCCCCTGTCCAGCTGTGAAAAGCAATTTTGATGGGTTTCTGGCATTCAGCCAGGATCAACCCATTCCATTATCTATTATTCAGAGCTTTAACTATCACACAACTGTCCTATTTTGGCACTATTACATCTGTAGTACCTACATGCTAAACTTTAGAAACCAGCAGTATATTGCATGACAATATAATGGCTAGGTATTTACACAATTAGATATGAAATTCATGCCTAAGGATTGTTATTACTTGAATAATGTAGGTTATTTTTGAGAGCTGTTATAAAGGTGTCCATAACATCTGAAGTGTAGCATGATGTGGAGTACAAATGTCACTAAGGGCTTTCTGTGGTTATATGGATTTGGCATATGGAAAAAATAATCTGATATTGCAAGCATCATTTTAGTAATTAAATTATTAATTATTTTAAAATTATTGTTTAAACATTATTGATTTTAAAACTCTCCTGATTTATTAGAATAATGTACAATGATTGTGTTTGTTTCCTTTCTTTAGGATTTGGAAAGTATTAGAACTATAATAAAATTTTGAATTCTGAGTGTCTGTGCCTAATTATGGGGTAATTTCTTTAGATCTTGTTTTTAAACTCTTACTTCAAACAAGTTTTTCTCGAAAGAGCTTAGTACTTCATCAAATTCTGTCAAAAGCTTGGCAAAACTGTGCCGAACTTCTGTAACTGACCTGACATGGAGTACCGTTGTCAAAGTGACATAGTACCGTAAATGCTTTCTGTAATATATGGTGTTAGAGAGATGCGGACAGCTTTAGTTCTGGAAGAAACCCTGAGCAAAGGGGTAACTGTAACTTGAAGTCCTCTTGCTTTGGTTGTTCAGACAGAACATGAAAACTACACTGAAATCAAGGTTTGCAAACCCACATAAATGTGACTTCAGGAAAAAAATGAACCCTTGTCATCACTGCCCCCCATGGTGGGATGGGCAGAGAATTGGACAGGGAGAAGTGAGAAAACTTGTGGGTTGAGGAGGAGACAACTTAATAGGTACTAAGTACTATGAAAAAATGAGCTCTATCTCAGCCAAAACCAGCATAACCTTTTAGCAGAAATTGTTTGTTCTGAGTCATTCATCTTGCTTTATTCATTATGCTTCAGATGTAGCAAGAACCTGAGACAAATCGCATTGTTGCTAAGTTGATCAATTAAGTATTAAATTTTCAAAACCAGTATTAGCTTAATCTTAACACCCACTGATGTTAGTAGAAGTTCTCCTGGGGAATAATGGTTAGTACTGTATTGAACTTACTTGAAATTTACACTCTTTATCAGCAATTTTTGTTTCTGAAGAAGCTATTCATATGGATGCATTTAAATAAATGTGAGTTGCGTGGGTGGAAATTGTGCCTGCTAATGCAAAATCCTTTTTCTTCTTTGGACTGTAAATTTTTCATTCCAGCCTGGCTAATCCTCACATTCTAAATACTATGTGAGTTATATTGTTAATTGCAGCATAAAGGGAAAGAGTGCAGCAGAAATGCTTCCCTGACCATCCAAAAAAACAAAAGAAGCAAAAAAAAATCTTCCTTGATTTCATACTCTTTTTTTTTTTCGGTTCCAAAGACCACATACGTGCATTACTTTTAACATGTTTTATGAACATACTTAAGAGTGATTCACTGTAGCTTTTATTTGGTGATAATTTCTGTGACTCGATTTGATGGTAAAACACTTGTGTAATTTTTTTCTTCTCACAAGGATTTAAAAGTTAGCATATATTAGTTATCAGTTATAGAAATGCTTCTATGATATTTCATCTGGTTACTTGTGGCAGTGCAATGGCTGAAAAAATAAGACTAGCTTCAAAATGTATGTTTTTGTGATTTAATAGATGATATTTCTGTAGTCTTACTCTGCTACTGCTTTCATGTGATTCTTTAATTAAACAATACAGATCTTCTGTTTTAGGTCCATAAACATTTATAATTTGAATAATATTTGCTTTTTTTGTAAACTGGTGTGGAGCTTTGCATGGAATCACACACAGATTAACACAGAATCAGTCAGTTTGCAAAAGACCTCTGAGATCATCAAGTCCAACCTTTGATGGAACACCACTGTGTCAACTAGACCATGGCACTAAATGCCACGTCCAGTCTTTCCTGAAACAGACTCCACCACCTCCCTAGGCAGCCCATTCCAGTGTCTAATCACCTTTTCTGTGAAGAAATTCTTCCTAAAGTCCAGCCTCAACCTCCCGTGGTGCAGCTTAAAGTCTATGCCTTCTTGTCCTGTCACTAGTAGCTTGGGAAAGGAATACAACCCCCACTCTGCTACAACTTCCTTACAGGCCATTACAGAGAGTGATAAGGTCTCCCCTGAGACTCCTCCAGGTTAAACAACCGCAGTTCCCTCAGCCACTCCTGTATGTGGGTCCCCCACAGGGCCACAAGTCCTATCAGAAAAACCTGTTCCAGTGTGGGCTCCTTTCTGCATGGGTCTGCAGAACGCTGTCAGAACGCTTCTCCAGTATGGGTTTCCCATGGGTTCACAGCCCTCTCTTGGTCATCCATGTGCTCTGACATGGGTCTCTTCCACAGGCTGCAGGTGGATCTCTGCACTCCCATGAGCTGCAGGGGCCCAGCTGCTCCACCATCGTCTGCACCACGGGCTGCAGAAGAACCTCAGCTTTAGTGCCTGGAGCACCTTCTTGACCCTCCTTCTGCACCAACCTTGGTATCTGTATAGATGTTCCCGTCACATATTCTTACTTCACTCTTCCCTGGCCACAACAGCATCTGCCTAATAACTTTATTTTTTTCCTTCTTAAAGTTCTAATCACAGAGGCTTCATTTCTACTCCTGATTGGCTCAGCCTTGGTCAGCAGTGGGTCCATCCTGTAGCCAGCTGGCATCGGCTCTGCTGGACATGGGGAAAGCTTCTGGCAGCTTCTCACAGGAGCCACTCCTGTAGCCAACCCAATAGCAAAACCCGGCCACAGAAACCCAATACAGACAAACTGGAAAAATAAAGGAATGGCCTTCATCAGGCACTGCGGAACTGAAAAAAGTGTTATCAGGGACTTGAAACCATAGAAAACATATTCCATTTCACAAGAAATTGAAGTTTCAGGATATTTGGACTGTGAGAGAGACAAGGTAATCTGAAGACCATTTCTGTTCTTTTTTGAATATAAAATTTCATGAAATTATGAATCACTACAGTAACTAGAGTTCATCATAATGGCACAAATTAAACAATGGATTTTATAAGAAAATTCTGATATGTAACTAGGCACAGCTCATCAGTTTAAAATATTCTATTTCTGTATCAGTTCATATATCCTAGTGGAGCTCTATACACGTACAGCTCCTTTTGGAACAACAGCAGCTATTTAGCGACAGTTCAAGAATGAATGTAAACTAATTTTAACTGTCATATGACTCAAAAAGGAACTTCATAACTAGACTTATGCTACAACTGAATGATGCTCACTCTCTCTGCCTGCTGCAGAAAGAGTGAAAGTTAATTCTAATTCCTTTATATATATATAGATATTTATATTAATATACATAAAGACTATCACCTTTCTCTCATGTTGAGATTTGGGAATTCTTTCCTTTCAGAGTTTTGGTTAAGTCATTTTGCTCTCTTGTTATTTCTGTTGCTCTTCTGTGGATATTCTTTACACATTTCTGGAATCATGTTGCCTAGAGCAAGATGCAAGCCCTTAGCAGAAACAGAAGAACATTTCTTTGCCTTGTTCTTCTTCATATCTCTAACTGTAGCAAAGATTTCCCTCCCCAGTAGAACAATGTTCCATCGTGATCCCTTACAAGCTCTTACACTATTTCTTAGGGTAGTGCTTTCTAGCTACTCTCTCCTGAAATGTGTAATACATAGGAAAGATTATTTGTATAAAAGTGAGGAAATTTGTCATTGCTTTTCTGACTGTCATGCTGCTTATTTGGGGGGGTCTTATTTTCCTTCAGATGATTTCCCTTGTTTTGCTTATACCTTTGAAACCTCTTCTTACAGCTCCTTTAATGCAATTTGCAACTGAATGCTACTTGTTTCTTCTTCAGGCTGCTTATGAGTGTTGAATAGTGCTCAGTCCAAAGCAAAGATATTTTGGGATCTCACTCAGCTCATCATTTCACATGGTGGCAAATTACTTTGTTGATTTGAAAACTGAAGGCAGAGTAGCTGCCTCATCTAACTCACCCAACAGTGTTTTATACAGTTCCTGCTGCTCAATGTCTACAGTAACTCACCCAACAGACTGCAGTCTATTTGTTCTGCAAAAGTTGTATAGAAATGTCGAGAAAAGGGATATGGCACTCCGCAAAATTGAACACTGCCTGAAAATTAGGCAAGATCTTTGCATTATTTCAAGGGTAATCTTTCACTGAAAGAGAGACATTCTGCTGTTCCCCAGTAGTTGATGCTGCTGTGCAAGCTCCTGCAGAAAGAAGGGAGGATCACCATCCGCTTCATGGATTTCTAGCCTGTTCAGCTGTTAGGAGGGAATCAAGGGAAAGTCCACTTACATATCAGAATGCAAACTATACATCAACAGTTGCACAGGGGCTTCCTTGTGTCATTCAAACCATAAAGACCTCTAAGGTTTGTTCTCACTTTTCAGCTGCAGGAAAATAAACTGTACCAATATGCAAAATATTTTGATTGGGTCTTCACAGTACATCAGATTACTCTAATTTCTATCTGTGCGGCCTCTCAATAAAAGTAGCAACCAACCTACTTAATTATAAACTAAATTTTTTCAACACCTGCCATTCTAAAGACACTTTCCAATAACAGCAGCAACAAAAACCCAACAGATCAACTGAAAAAAAAAAAAATCCTGCAGCAAGTGTACCAGTGTACCAGTAATAATCTCATTCACGCAGGCGAAAGTATGATAAACAACAAGAAATAAAATGGTCTGGACAAGCAATTTATAGCGACAAATCAGAACGTTATACTAATGGATAATAAATTCATTTTGGAAAAGCACATTTTCTAGTTAAGAATATAAAGGCTTCACAGACAGAACGGTCAACATTTATAAGAGTAGTTTGTTTCCATTACAGTAAACATTCATGAGGTTTGCGTAAACAGAAATGCCTGACTTAGGTTATATGCATAATACATGAAGATCTGAAGAACAATAAGTGAAGAGATATGGGGTTTGATCAAAACTCCAAGTCTTTTAGCAAAAAGAAGTAGCTCAAAATATCTGACTTTGTTTCTTTATTAATGTCACATTACTTGTATGTTTCTATAGCTGGGTGCCTGCTTTTGACTTTATGTATGCAAGAGAAGCAACAAAAGGCAGGCATACATTTCCATCTATTTTGCTGTTATTTCCTGAGTTCCCTAAATATAACGACTAATATATTATTCATTCTGAATTATACATGTTTCAGTATAAATGTGAGTATCAGATAAGTATTATGGTATAATTTATCAGATGTTTTGACAAGAAATTTATAGTGATACAGTACTTTAACAGATTTTCAGTTTTATGTTTCAGCTAGGGGTTGAAACACTCAACTAGTGATCATAAAAAAACCCTGTGCTGAGTTATACATTTTTACTAATTTGGTTCTGTGTTTATAATGTGAAGAGGCATCATTCATCCATTTAAACACTCATTTTAACTAATGACCCATGCAATTGCTTACAGCAAATATCTTTACCTCATTATCTTTTCAATATCTTTAACAGGAGAAGTAACCAGAAGAAGCAATACGAATGTTAAGATTAAAGTAATTTCTCCATTATAGATGGACACTACATTTTAAACATGGTTGAACCCTAATGATATAAAAAATCAGTGATTGGAAATCTATAATCAAAAAAGTTTTATAAAATTCTATAAAAAATTATATAAAAATTGTTATAATTCAGTTTACTTACAATTTCTAAGTATACAGATACCTGTCCTCACAGGTAACTATTACTTTTTAGGCCCTTTTGAAGGAAAATGTTCCAATGAGCATTGATTATAAATACTAAATTTTTCTTGGGTATGAAGACATAAAGGAGAAGTAATTTGAAGTTATCAGGGACAAATAGGTCAGAAATGAAAAGAGGTCTAGAGAATTCAGGCTTTACACATGAACAAAACCAAAACAGAAAGGCTGTAGGGAATGACTGTGTAGCTTGGGAAGAAGTTTGTAATAATTTAGGAGCAACGTTCACTAAATTTTTCCATCCAGTGTTCAGAAGTTTCAGGTATGCCATTTAGAATGTAGTTGAAAAAACCCCAAAACAACAAAACCAACCAACCAAACAAAAAAACCCCAACCAACAAACAAAAAAACTCCTCTAAATGTCTCTCTTTTTTATTCCCCACCTCCCCAGTTCCTTACGGGTTTAAGGTTAGATTGAACATCCCCATATACTACGTTAAAGAAAGATTCTTATTCTGCTTTTCTGCTTTAGTACTTTTTAATTAAATAGTTCAAAATCCCTGTAGGAGTGAAACTAATTTTGCTTTCATAGACAGAAAGAAGCTGTTGACAGAGTGAAGTGACCAAACCCAGGACTTAGCCACTGATTGGCCACTCAGCCATCAATTCACAATCACTCTCTGAAGGAACAAAACCACAGAATAAAAATTTTACAGTAGAAATTTTTCAGAAGCTAAATCTGAGGAGAAAAGTTGAGGTGAAGTTTCAAAATAGAAAGTGATAAGATAGGACTACATTGGGACTACCTTGACTGGTGCTGTAGCGCATATATATATGTATATATTGAAGTCTATGTAAGAATACGGAAATAGCAAAGACATTGCTCATTAGAATAATGAATTGTTTCAGATAAGTCATGTCAGTCTAACTCAACTGCAGTAAGTGACCTCATCATTCTTATCAATGTTCTAGAAATTACATTAATCTGATGTGCAGCCACTTGCTTGATTTTTCAGAAAAAAAAACCTCCAAAAAATTAAAAACAAACAACAACAAAAAAAGCTACACAAAGGAGCATTTAATCAACACAATGAAAAGTTCTGACAAACAGTATAAGTTGTCCTCACTATGCCTCCTCTCCAGTACCACCATCTCCACCAATCACTTTCTTTGAAGCTGCTCTAATTGAGTGCTATGAGTACAGTCCAGAATTAACTGGAGTCAAGTCTGTCAGTTTAATACAAGCCACCCATTAGGCTTCTGTGATGTAAACTCCACAACTCGCCCACCTAAGACAAAGGCAGCATAGTTGATATATACTCAATATTCTTTGTTTCTTACCTTAATCAAAAGGAAAGAAGAATGAAGAAACTGGTTGCTGAACAAGAACCTTCCCAGTGTCTTTGCACTTCATAAAAAGTCAGGTTCAGCAATATTTTCTCCTTTCAGCAAAGTTTTATAGAGCATGTCAAAAGGTATGATACGCCCATGGGATTCTAAGTTAAGAGCAACCATCCATTATGTCTTGTTCTAGGAAGTACCTCCTCATTGAGAAAACAGTCAAAAGGGTAACCTCCATCTGTTCAAAGAAATTTTTTTGTTTTAAGGAATATTTTATTGACTACTAATGCGAACTGAATTATCAAAATGCTAAACATAGCCTACAGTACTTTCAATGTTCTTATTACCACTACTGTAAAAGGGAAAAATGGATTAAAACTTTTAGCAGAACAAAAATTCGAGCTATAAACAATGCATATTATTTTATGTTTATAGGTGCTGTTTAGAATCAAGTATGCAGGTGTTATGCAGCAGTCAGCAGATGGTGCTGTTATACATGGCAACAATTTTTTTCCTCCCAGTGCTCAGGGACAAACACACTCTTTTGATGGTATTTTTTGTGTCAGCCACCTGCCTTTTTTTCCTCTGTCTTGATCAGAGAACATTCTTATAACAGACTTGTTTTGAGTTAACCTGTGAGAGAACCTCCCTGTTTCACTAACTTACTAGAAAACAGGACCTCTCCTTCTAAAATCACATAAATTCTTTTGGCAACATGCAATGTCAGTTGGGAAAAGTATACTGGAAAACATCAATGAGAGGGAAGCCATGTTATGCCAGTGCACATACTGCCTGGCTCTTGTTCACTCAAGAGTAGAAGTTGCAGGTGAAGAACCTGAGCTCAGCCACAGAGCTGATGCATAACATCTGCAACCACAAGGGAAGATCTTATTCTCTCCCATTATTTGTAAATTTTTTTTTCACATTCATTTTGTCTCTTCAGTGAGTCTGTGGAGTGGAAAACTTATTGCAGACATTCTTTCCTCTTTAACCTGAAGTTCTGTACTATAAGCAGCTAAGACTTCATTAAAACTAGTACCTGATAACATCTGACACATGAGAATTCAAGTGAGTTATGCTTAGTTTGGCTACAGCTGTGATGTCAGGGGGATGAGGCCTTGAGTATTAGAACAGCTTCTCTCACAAAAAACTAAATATGCACAACATTAATCAAAAGCTAATGGAGGAGGAAGGGGCTACAAGCCTGCTTCATGCAATATACCCATCATGACAAGTCCACACAGATTCCCATTACTCTCAGTTAAACAGACTTCTAGAAAATTGTCTAGATGTCAATTAAGAAGTTCCCTAAGTTTTGATACAGAATTTTGCTCTTGTAATGTTTCATTAGTTCTAAATATTTCAAAATTTCTTCCTTCAAAGTATGTCCCTAGACTAGCTAGAATTTCAAAGGGAATGATTTTTCAACAGAAGCTAGGCAAATCTAATCAGGAAAAAAAAAATCTAAATTAAGTTTTCAAATTTGTTGTATTCTAATGTTTTTCTTCTCTTCCTTTACTAATTTGTTCAATTGTATAATTTCATCACACAGTGATTGCTGATCTTTTTGATATGACTATTTGATATTTGTGTTCTGTAATTTAGGGTGCCATAGCTTTGTTAGCCTATCTTTTGTTACTTCACACAGTATTGAAGGTGCTTTAATGATTTTGCCTTTATTATCTGTTCTATTAATGTCATTGGGTTTTCTTCCTAATTGTAATATATTTTAAAAGCCAGCAGATGTTCTGAAATTATCATAAATATTCATGCAAATACTTCACACAAGTACACACCAGGTAACATAACACCAGCCTTATTCATGGTTTATTTTAGCTTGCACAAGCAGACTCACTAATTTTAACACTTTGTTTTAGTGATCAGATTCAGGTTCAAGACCATTCCTGTAATCTTAACCCAAACTCCTGAAACTAATGTGTTTCTAAGTGCCACCTACAATCTCATTATTTCACTTCTGATACCTTGCTTTTAATTTTATGCCCCAATCAATTTAACCTTGTTAGAAGTTTTGTTGAGTTTTGATACTTAAAAACACAGTAACACAGAGTTTAATGAACTTACCTGGAGCATCAATTTCACCTTTCTCTTAAGTCTATGTTTTTGGCATTGTACTTCCACTGAACTCAGATTTAGCACAAAATATCAGGGTGCCAAAACACAAAATAAGACACTGATTTTGGGCCATTGTTCTCATGGCTACCATTGGAGTATACCACATCAATTTACAAATGAAGAACATGTTTTATCACTTGCACCAAAATGGGCTAGTCCACTGCTTTCAGTAGTCCACTGATTGGAGGGCATTACTACTTCTGTTCTTGAATATTTACATAATGTGAACTTTGATCTGAAAAAAAAAAAACACTTAGGCATGTTACTGAGACTTATACGAGTAGTGGCTTAGATTTTTAATGTAAGAGAGGTCAGCAGTTTAAAAAATACCGAAAAAAAATAAAAATCTGTATTTTGAAGATGACGGTAAATCGAGAACTCCCGAACTCCTTTTTTTTTTTTCCCCAGGTTGTAACGCCACTAAACTCACAATTTGTGATTTACACCATATTAAACTGTATGAATAGGGAGTTCCACAAAACCTCTGAGAACACTTTAAACTGACCGAGCACAATGACACCAGTTATACCAATGGACTGCAATGTTATTGGATACCTTAGTCTTAGAAAATTTTATTAGTTGCTAACCACTAATGATTGTGATCTTAAATTCTATGTGGCATCTAATACACAGAAGTTATGAACATTAATTATTTCAACAAGACTAACAGTAAGTGTCCTTACATGAAGCCCATAAAACAACTAGCAATTTCCTAAATCTGTTTATCCAGTATTAGTTTGGCACAGAACTGCAGTGCTGTATTTACAGACACACAAAGTGCAGACTCTGGTAGATCAAACACACACATGCCTCATTTCTGCCTGTGTTGAATAACAAATGGATAGCAGAATTAAATAAATTAGAAATAAATAAAGAAAGAAACGCACAAACTAAGTTTGCGGCAATACTTCTCCCAACTTATCATCTCACATCTTATTAGTTTTTAGCAAAGGCTGTCTCCTGTATCTTTTCCCTGGAGTTTAGTAAATTACTCTGTGGGTTTTGTGGTTTTGGATTGCGGTTTTTTTGGTTTCTGCTCAGTTTGGATTTTTTTAAATGCTTTCACCATTTTTGCTTTTCTGAGTGAACAGTTTGCAAAAACCAGGGTTCAGAAGTTCCTCAGTGGGTTAGAAGTAGAGTCAGTTCTACTGCTACCAAAACCCAAACAATTATTAAAAAAAAAGGAAAAAAAAGGAGTTAAAAATCAAAACAAAACCAAAGCCAAATCAAAACAAAACCCACAATAGAAAGAAAACAAAAACCCCAAACAAACAAAAAAACCTCAAGCAGTAAAATTATTTGGTATTTGGGGTTCAGATAGTATTTTAAGAAAAAAAATAAACCCCAAATAACCTGGATGTAAATAAATAATTTCTGAATTGATCATGAATTTCACGAATAGCTTGAAATCACTTAGCCTACAAGGCATATATTTTCTCTTTTCTTCCAACTTATACTCCTTATCTGTCATGCAAACTACAGCACATACAATTCAAACAGAAAGTCAAATTGCTTATAATACAGAGCTTAACCTTAAAGGAAAAAAAAAAGTCTTTTCGTTAGTTATTATCGAAGTCTGAAGAAATAACCAAACGAAGATGTGAGGGGCAGCTAAATCCATGAAATTACTTTGAAGTGCCGAATATGATCTAAGCACTGCAAAAAGCATCTCTGCTCTATCCTTTAAAAGGTGATTATGACATCTAATTTTGCAAAACATGTAACAGAAAATTATATTTTAACATTTGTTTCATTCTCAATTTTCTTCTAGAAGTTACATCTCATTCATGAAGACTACCTGCTACTGAGAAGCATGCAATGAGCAAAGTGAGGTACTCTTAAGACTTTCAGTTGTCATAGAATTCTGGTAGAGGCACCCAGAACAATAGTTACTCAATCTGCAAACAGATTGAACTCCACTCATACTTGACTTCTCACATTCAGGGTGTGGGTTTTGATTGCCCTTTCATTTTCTTTTACTAAATAAGCTATTTTGCATATAGATTTCATCACAAAGTCAGGAAAGAATGGCATGTGGGCAGAATTTGGGTAACTGTGAAGTAGAGGGGATGAAAAAACCTCCAAAAAACCCCTCAAAACCCAAAAAACCCCCCAAACAACCCCACTCCACCACCAAAAAAAAAAAAATCACAAAAAAAAAAAAACCAGAAAAAAACACCACAACAAAACAATACTGGAAATGCTCTTTCTTTACCAAGGTGAAGCCTGATCACATGTGCAGCACTGAAATATGTTGCCCTTTGTCTCAATGCATCACTGTTGCCATTTAGTCCTACTGCAAAGCTGACTTGACAGCATCCAAGAGAACTGCAGTATCCTACATACAACCATCCAAACACTCACTGCCTAATTCTTTTTTTCCCCAAAAATCACCTTGACATTTTAAAATATAAACATGCAGAATAAGATTTGAAAAACCAAGGAAGCAGGAAAGCAAAACAAAAAAAAACCATACCAAAACACACATACACAAAACAAAAATCAAATAAAAATAAACAGACCCCGCCCTTACGCACACAAAACCAAACAAAAAACCATTAAATAATAATAAAAAAAAACCCCAACAACAAAAACCCCCTACCAAAACCACAGCTTCTTTGTTACAACCATGCTGTATCGAAAGGTAAAACCCCAGGCAGGCACAAATCTTCTAATTACCAGTGAGTTTACAAGACTCCCTCACCTGCAAGAACACAGGCCCCACATCAGCTGCCTCCCTGCCGGTGCCCACAGTCACACAAGAAAATTAAAGAGGACAATTGTTCAAAATTTGCCTCTGCTGTCACCAGGGAACGGCACATATAAAGTACATTAAATTTGCTGCATCTTTTAAGAAATAAGCAAAATTTCACACATTTTGCAGCAGACAGATCAGTTTTCTCACAAGTTTCTGCTTCCAAAAACAGTTTTTCTTCTCAAAAAAGTGGTAGGGGGAGCCTGTTCCACTTTGTTTTATAAAGGCTCATAACTTCTCTCCAGTCTTCAAAATAAAATATTTCCAAAGAATACAGAACTCAAATCTGTAGAATAATTAAAAATTATCTAATTAGATTACATTCTCAAACTATGTTTGAAGTAAGAGTGATTTCCATTGAGATGAAACATGCTTTACTACTAAAGGCCCTTTCAGTTCAAATGCTGACTTTCTGTAAAGCAGGACACATGATCTAAACCTTAGATTAAGAAGCAGAGACACACACCCTGAAAAAAATATAGGCATGCAACCTGGGAATGCAGGGATGGGATCAAGAAAGCTAGGGAAAGCACAGCTGGACCATAATTTGGCAAGGAATATGAAGAATAAGGACAGCTTCTGCAGGCATGTTAGTCAGAAAAGGAAGATAAGAAACTGTATTCCCCCCCCCCCCATAAATAAAAGAATCATTTAGGTTGGAAAATACCTCTAAGATCACTGAGTCCAACCTCTAACCAATCAGCGCCTTGTCAACTAGACCATGGCACTAAGTGTCACATCCAATAGTTACTTGAACACCTCCAGAGGGACTTCACCACTTCCCTGGGCAGTCTATTCAAATGTTTAACATGAAGAAATTCTTCCTCTTGATGACATGGAGAAGGTTGCACTACTCAATGACTTTTTTGTCTCCATTTTCAATGGGAAGTGCTCTTCCCTCATCTTTCAAGTCCCTGAACCTCAATGCAATACTTTGACTTCTGCAAGACCTTTCACTCCCCCAAAACTTATGTGCTTCTAAATTGGGAATTTATGGGTTTGATGGATGGACTATTTGATGGAGAAAAACCTTGCTGGATAGCTGCATTCAAAATGTTGCAGTCAAGAGCTCAATGTCCAAATATAGATGAATAAGAAGAGGTGCCCCTCAGGGATCCATATCAGGACTGATCCTTTTCAATCTTTTTATTAAAGACATACAGTGTGGTCAAGTGCACTCTCAGCAAGTATGAAGCTGACTGGTGCAGTTGACACACTCAAGAGAAGGAGATGTCACCTGGAAGGATCTTGTCAGGCTTGACAAATGGGCCCATGGAAACTTCATGAAATTCAATAAGAACAAGCACAAGATCCTGCAACTAGGTCAGTGCGCTCACCAATATCAGCGTGTGCTAAGGAATGAATGGATCCAGAGCACCCCTGTGAAGAAGGATCTAGGAACAGGAGTGAATGAAAAATTGGACATGAGCAGGCAATGTACTTTCAGGACAGAAGGCCAGGCATATCCTGGGTGGCACCAAAAGCAGTGTGGCCAGCAGGGTTGAGACAGGTAATCCTTCCCCTCTACTCGAATGAGACTCCAGCTCAAAGAACAGCTTTTACAATGATTATAGCAAGGCACTGGAACAAGTTTGCTTAAGGAAGTTGTCAATGTCCCATCACTGGAAGCATTCAAGACCAGGTTTGACAGGTCTTTGAGAACTTTGATCTAGTAAAAGATGTTGCTACTCATTGTAGGGGGTTGAAATGAGATGATCTTTAAGGTTCCTTCCAACCCAAACTAATGATTAAAAAGCTCAACTTGTAGATAGCTAAGGTAGTCCTTTAGATGCTATTGTAAAGTCAGAGGAGGCAGACATACACCTCTGCTTTAAGATTATTCCCCTCATGTTAACACAGACTTCTAATGATAATTGGCTTTTGAAATATTTAATAATTATAATCATTTATGACAAGCTTTGTATCTGGCTATCACAAATTTAGGGAGCTAATCAAGCAAAGTCCACCCTAGCTGTCTGATAGTACACTGAACAGGCAAAGATTTCACACTCAACAGTTTTCTGGAGAGTTCTAATGGAAACTTTGATTAAATCAGGCAATTTTGGAAACTAAAGCTATATTAGGAGAAGTAACTTTTATGTATGCCATGTTCTGTGATCATGAAGCCCTGTAATCTGGTACTGCCATCCTTGGCAACAGACCATAAGCTTTGTAAAGGGCTTGCAAGGCCTCAGGATCAAGTCTTGATACAGTCAGGCTCACCCTGCATGAAGTTCTCCACACCTGCCTTCAGCTCTGCTTTGATTTACCTGTGATAGCAATTTCTCAGACTGGCTGTCTAAGGCTAAATTAGCTTCATTTTCTCCCCTTTTTTTATGATGGTAGAACCATAATTTTATATGGATAGTTGCAGCAAACGGTTACTCTATGCAGCTTTGAAAATTTTACAACTGGCACAATGACATAGTTAAGAGAAACACAGGCCTACTTTGAGGCTTTGAGAAGTAGAGATACAGGATGTGGTCATGGGGAATACATACATAGGAACAACAAGCCATGAGCCAAAGACTTGGCACTAGAGAGCTATGAACAACTCACACATAGCCTACTACAGAAATTCAGGCCCAGACAAAATTGGTTTTACGAGTAACAAAGAACAAAGTAGTATTAGCTAACATTCATAGTACACCATACTAAGTAAGCATGCATAAGATATGGAACTGCAGACCATGGAAGAAACAGCAAACTGCCTTAAGTAAGAATAACCTCAAGTGAGGAAGAGGGAAACATCAACTACTACACTCAGGTGAGCAGGAGAAAGATAAGCATAATACTAGAAAAAAGAGTGGAAACAAAAGTGTGTGCACAACTATTTAGGTTTCATTCTTGTTCTTTTGTCCTTTTCTGTAAAATTTTCATGTGAACTCAATGATTAGACACTCAAAATTGATTAACAATTCCAGGTTTACACATATACACAGAGAGAACGTGCTGTCTCTTTCCCTGTAAATAAGATTTTGTGCATCCAAAACTGCTGTTTTAACATTCTTATGACATCAGGTTTACAATCCACTGACACCATTCAGGTGTTTCATGTCTTGTTAAGCAACTGTAAGACAGGCACAGATCTAATAAAGTCAAGGAGATTGTGTGACCTTCCATGCCTCCTATGTCCCTTTTCAGGTCAATCCAACAAGCCAGCTTCAAAGAACCTTAAGGCAAGATTTCTTGAAAGTACATCATGCATGAATAATTCATAATGTAAACGTTTTAGGAAGTCTTTCAGTATACACAAGATGAAAGAATTCAAAGTGTTAGAGCTAAAGGATGCAAATAAAAAATGCAGAGTTAACAAGTACCCAAGGTGGTTTTGCAGACTCACTTATAGCAACACATGTACTTAATGAAGTTAATGAGATTACTTGGGTGAAAAAAAACAGTATTTAGATAGGCAATACACAAAGTGGCCCAATAGCATTGTACAACAACATGGAATTCTACCATACACAAGGCAAGGATTATGTGATAGATTTAAACAAGTATCAAAACTTTTAGTTAAAATGCAGTGTCTACATTATGTGTCAACCTATTCCCTTTCTTCACAATTAACAGGTGAATGACATAACAAGCTACTTTTATTCATTACTAAGTAAGATCAATGCCTTAGTCAAAGTTTAGACATGCTTGTTTTGATGAGCATATTTTGTTGCAAACTTTCATATGTCTTATTATCCCAAATACAGAAGAAAAACATGAAAAGTTGTGCAAATGAAACCTTCAATATATGAGAAGGATATGAATAACAAAGTAATTCAAAGTACAATTATTAATGGTTTAGTTCAACAAGAGAAGATGAAAAGCAAGGTATGTGACTATATTTATATGTTAACTATCCATGTAAGGCAGTAAATTATACAGCCTTTAATTAATTATGATATCAGTTGCTGGCTACAATAACATAGCCTATCCAACTTCCTATTTTCTAACTCAATAACCCACAGGTTTTATTCCAGAAATACTGATTCAACCCTGCATCAGACTACACCTTTTGCCAGTTTAAAGGGATAAAAATCTGCAGACAATAGAAATTTTTCCATTTTCTTTTATTTTTGCAACAAAAGACATAAAAGCCCTAAGTCATCTTTGCAATAAATACAAAGTCGTTATTAACAGTAACTCTTAGTAAGTCACAGAGAGTTTTCATAATAAAAAGTGACACTACCTTAAATTAAGGACCACAGATAACGAAAAACATATAAGGAATATAAAGACTACTACAAACCACAACTGGTACAGCTGAAAATGCATTTTTGTTATCTGAGACTTGAAAAGTCCAATACAACTTTCCTTGCTTTGTACCAGCCAAAGGGGAAAAAAAATAACTTGCTTTACAAATAAGACTAGAAATTAAGCAAGTCATAGATTCATTAAAATCTAGTTAAGTGTCAGTTCATTTCATCTGGGACCACCTTGAGGGTCAGTTAACACTACTGTGTATACCTAACAGCTAGAAAAGGAACTATGTTTTAACTCTTCCACCAAATAGAAGCCTGGGGCTAAATGCATCAAAAATTTCCTCTGAACAATTTGGCAACACACAAAAGACACTGCAAATATTTTAATCTCCCCATTGGTAAAGAGGAAAAGATTAAGTCCAGAACTGAAAGTTCAGGCAAAACAAAGTTTGAACAGCAAAAACTCTCCTTCTTTAACTACAGGCATCCTCATATTCAGCATCAGCCACTGTTTACAATAAATTTAGAGTGGGGGCAGGAAAGGACACAGGTTACTTAGATAAAATTTTAACTCTGGAGAATCTGTAAGGCTATGAGTAAGCAAAGTTATTCCCCCAAATCCCAGTTGGCTGCAAAATGGAACAACAGCAACAAAAAAAAAAGTCACCTTGCATGGCTTGTTTCAGAAAAGCACTTAGAAAAGGGACCGTTCCATAAAATCTTTATGTGGATGAATTAAAAAAAAAACAAAAACAAAACAAAACAACAAAACACCTTCAAAAATTAAAGTCCAGCATTTTGAAGAAAAGAAGTTGGTCTTTTTCTATTCAGTGGCAGGGCAGGGGATGTTTGCTTGGTTTTGGTTATTTTGGGAGAATTTTTTTTAAGATATCTACAACAGTGGTTTGCAAGATTTTTATATTATGCTGCACATCTGTACTGGTTCCAGCTGTGATAGAACTAAATTCCCTCATAGTACCTAGTATGGGGATATATTTTGAATTTGTGATGAAAACAGAGTTGATAACACAGAGATGTTCCACGATTACCAAGAAGAGCTTACACAGTGTCAAAGCCTTTTCTGTCCTGTCAACAACTAGGGTGGAAGTGCACAAGAAACTGGGAGAGAACACAGCTGGGACAGCTGACCAACGGAATATTCTACACCATATGATGTCATGCTCAGCCATAAAATATGCAGGGGTGGAGTTTGGGCTGCCATTGCTCAGAGATGTTTGGAGCAACGGCCTTTGTCTTCCCCAGTAACCATTATGCGTGATGGAGCCCTGCTTTTGTGGAGATGGCTGAACAACTGCCTGCTGATGAGAAGCACTGAATGAAATCCTTATTTTGCTTTGTTTGCATGTACAGCTTTTGCTTTAACTATTGAACTATCCTTATCTCAACCCACAAGGGTTCTCACTTTTACCCTTCCAATTCTCTCCCCCATCACATCTTGGGGGCCACTGAGCAAGTAGCTGTGTGGTGCTTAACTGCCTACTAGGGTTAAACCACAACAATAATCTTAATACTGATTCAGATCAGGCAATGACTGGACTAAGAGAATTTAGACACTTCAAAAAACTCTTGAAGTGTTTTTCACAAGTTAATATTAGCCATATAAACACACAACAATGAAGACAGATGAGAAAGAACATGAAATAGGATGTTAATATCAGCACAGTTGGGATGGTGATCTGTTAGGATGTAGATTAGATTCTCTAGTATTTCAATACTCAACAGCAGAGACATAAAACCACTGTATTAAGTTATTTAGGCTACAAAGAAAGAGAAGCAATACCATCACAACACTAACTTTACACTTCTGTTTCCATGATAGAAAATGCTGTTCTGGTTTAGAACCGGCGTCTCAGTAGCAGAGAGGACCAACTCCTCTATATTTGCCTCTATAAAGCCCATTCTTACCAAAGCATTTCCTTGTTGCGTTTGTCATCTCAAAGACTAGCAGAAGTAAGAATTTTGTGGAGGGAGGTTGCAAGTCCTCTAAATGATTACAAGGTATTAACCCCCAACACTGTGTTTGTTATTGATTCACGCACCAAGGACAAATACTACAGTAGATCTTACATGGATCAATAAATCAGTAGAAGACACAAAATAATCCCTTCCAGAATCAGAGGCAGTGGAAAGATAGTTACAAGAACTTATCTTAAGACATATAATTTCCTGTCTAAAGGGTACTAGCCACACGATGTCTGTATTTCCATTAAGGATTAAACTGGAAAGATCGAGACAGGGTTTACATCGGCATGCGCATACATATACATATTGCTCAAAGATTTAACAAACATCTCAGTTTGAAAAGAACAGACTACCAAAAGAGTGTGGTGGTGCATCCCCACCCCCCACAGGCCACACTATGATCTGAGAAAGGCTCATTAGGCCTTGGCCTTAACCACACTTGGGTTGAGCTCCTTTTGAGCTTATAGGAAAAACACTGTCTGTTCCCAGGAATTAGTGTTGTTGAATGAGCTCCTCACTTTTTCACAAACAGCCTTGAAAACCTTTTTTTGCCTAACAACCCAAGTGGAATAATATTTTTGTTTTCAAATTTTCAAAGAAAGTTGCCAAACCAAGTGCAGCGAGGATGAAAGATTAGTTGCACTCTCTTGCAGCCCTAGAAACAGAGGTCCAAAATGAGATCCATTGAGCATTTCTCAACCAGCATCTCCGAGCTGGGATGCCTCTCAGATCTAGCAAACTCTCAAGTTTGCTGTTCTCAGAGGACTGCTGACTGATGATGGATCCTGGGCTGATTATGTTTCTCCTTGAGGCTCAATCCTTTGCCCACTGAGAAGATGCAAAGGCAACTGAAGTAAATATTTCACTAATTTGAGGGGAATATTTTACAGGTGCCTTGTACAGACTCTTTATATCTGTGTGCATCCAAGAGTGGATATGCTATATCAAATGTGCTAGGAATGTTACTCTCCTACATTCTTACTCTTAAGTACTTTAAATTTGTAAGTTAGGCCTACAAGTGAGTTACTGTCGGTATAAAGTAAGTCATATATTAATCCTTTGCTAAACTGCTTAAGTTATCAGTTAGGTTAAATGCTGTTAAGGTATTTTTAAGTGCTGTTGGGCCTTTAGGCCATATTCCTTTTATCCTTACTCTCTCCTATTCTTTTATCCCCCTGCCCCCTAGCCTCCATGGAGATAGTTTAGGGTTTTATTTCAGTTTGGATTGACTGACTTTAAGGAAAAAAATATCCAATGTTCTTTAACCATCTAATAAGTAATAAACCTTGCCAACAAACTTTGCCATGCTGTCACTTTTATATTAAACCTGCTTTTTCCTGATACCTTTGCTAATGATTTTTTAAGCAACCTTAAAACATTCATTCATGACAAATACCAAGCAAGACATATTCTGTTAAAAATTAAGAGAGTGTATCAGTCCTTTAACAGATGTTATGGCAAATTACACTAACAAACCAAGCTGTCAAAATTATATTCACAAGAATACCAGCATTTACTATATCATTAATGTCAGTTAAGTTTTCTTACCAAAGAAAAGCTAAGAAAAAAGCAGTTTGCACCTTTAACATTTAAAAAAATTAAACTCAAAATTTACACTGCTTTTTACTCCAAAAAAATCACACCAAAATAGAGAATAGTTATAGGTTTGTGAGCAATAAACGGAATCCTTTCCAAAACCCATGCAACAGAATATAGAACAAACAGCATAGCTCTCAATTTCATCATTAGATATTCATTATAATCTTTTGGACCTTTTTGGAGATGAATATACTAATTCACTGATGTTCACAAGTCATATTCCCAGTTTCAAATTAGTGGGACAATAACATTTTTTCCAATCAAAATTGGTCAAATGACTGAATCTTCTAGTGGAAGGTTCCCCACCCATGACAATGCAGTGGTTTGGAGGTAGATGATCTTTAAAGTTACTTCCAATCCAACCAATTCTGTGATTCTGTGAAAATTAAATACTATCTAATATGTAAAAGAGCACCTATGGCTAAACCATAGTAATTAAGTGGTGATGGTTGAAGATTCAGTAGACTACTCATCTCACACTGAGTTGTGGATCATTATGCATTCAAGTTGCAAAAAGTTGATATTTTCTTGCCAATTTAGCTTCCAACTGTGAACTTGAATTATTTGCCTCAGATTATTCAGTTTGTTTTGCATATGCCCGTTCCCAGAGAGTAACTACTCTCATCACTGTATTATAGTTTGTTGGGAGAACTACACAGCCATTAACCAGGCTCATGGATCAGTAGGAAGCGGTGTCAAGTGTTGAGCCAGTGACAAACAAATTTTACTCTTTAAAGAGTGCATGAAAGGTATTTTGGTACTTAAGAGAGGGAAACAAACAGAAACCAAGAAACATGAGTTTGAGTCTAGAGGTCTGTTATCTTGACTGGGTCCATGTTGACTGGAAAAATCATAGTCTCAGAAAAATTACCTTGGCAAACTTATAGAATCACACAAGATTAATGTTTCCAAGTTGGTTGGGGAAATGTTTCAATTTGTTTTTGTCTGTTTTAAATAGCTGAAAGTATTGAAACACCAAAAAAAAATCAAAAAAAAAAAAAAGGAAACCATACCAAATAACAGATACTCAGAAAGAACAACAGCAGCAGGAGGGGGGAAAAGAGAAAATTTCTTCAAAGACTACACTGTGGAAGTGTATTGCTACTTTCTGCTGTTGATGCTGAAAGGGATTTAAAAAGAAGCTTCAGGGAAGATTCATAAGGCAGGACAAGGTGACTGACAGTATAAATGTTAATGCTGGGTGTGAGTGGAAAGCTTTGAGAAATCAAAGAACAAAAGAATAAAGGAAGTATGGCCGGAGGGCAAGCAGAATAGAGGGACGTTCAAGAGCTCTTCCTTTGGCAAAGAAAATCTGCTGCTGTAGAACAGAGGTCAAGGAAAGGTACCAACAAACATCAAGTCCAGTACACCTGGCTTGCTATTTAAACACTGTCCAGCAATTTTACATTACAAAATATGGTTTAAAACAACAAAAACAACCACATACACAGAAAAAAAGAAAATAAACTAAATCCCACAATGAGATAGGTTAACAATCCTTTATTCATTTTAAGCTTAGAGGGCAGTTTAATGTTTAATAGCAGAGGCTAGTATATCAAAACATAAGCTAGAATCCATGGTATTTCATTTTACATTGATGACCAGGAATGTACAGTGAATTGAGTTTTCCACATTCACTAATTTTTTTCCACTTGACAGCTGGATTCCCTGAATGGCAGGCCATGCTACTTTAATAGAGGAAAGACTGTATAATATTTCTACCATGCATTACTCGAATTAATTATATACGTGCATAACAGTTCAGATACTGATGCCATTCAAAGAGTATTTGTCTCTCTTGCCAAATATATGTAAGTTTTCCTGTATGGGATGAATACTTCTGACTTTCAAAAAGAAAACTACTACAGTGATATAGCAATGCTAATTTTTAATTCTGTATGTACCCCTCAAAGCACCTTCGTAAAAAAATGGTTTGTTAACCTCATTCCAGAAAGCAAGAATTAAACTGATTTTAACTGAGTTAAGCAAAATTGCATGATCCCAATAACTTTGTTATTCTCCTTGTGCAGTCTCTGCAATGATGTAAACCACTGCAATTATAAAAAAACAACCACACATTACAGAAAGAATCTATCCCCCAAGCCTCCAATTCCATTGCTTAAAATTTATATTTATAAACCTAGTGATGGTAATGGTCGATAAATCATTTAGCAGATTAAGTTGACAAATGCTATAAACTGAACTTACTACTTCTGAATTCCTATTTTTCTCACTGATATAACCATGTGTTTGAAAATTCCACAGAATTTTATTTCCAGAAATTAATAATTCAAGCTTCCATCAGTACCAGAATTTAGAGTGCTGATATGATCCCTGAGAAAGATGAAAGTATTATCAAAGTAGTAGAGAATCTCAGAGATGGACATACAAATCTGGTGAAGCAATGATACAGCAAAGAAACCTACATTTCAGCCTCAGAACTCCAGTAACTGTCCAACTGCATCAGTGTCTTGTTAAAACTCTCTGTTCTACTTCCATAAAGATCTGATTTAGTTAATGTTGATATTCACATGGTATATAGGTGACAGCAGGCACTAACAATCTTCAAGGGCTTTTAGCATCATAATGCGGTTTTACTTGCTCCATTCTTATTTCTATATTTTAACAACAGAAGGGATCCAATTATGTCACTGCTGCACAGGAAGTGAGGTCATAAATCAAGAATATACTCTGCAAAATGTCAGAACCTCAGCTCAGGGAAAGGCATGTAGTGTTCTCTCTGCCAGGGATACCAAGTATGGGTGTAACTTCAGTAGCTTCAATGCCATTCTGTTGGCATTGCAGTGGTTCACATGCCTTCTTTCCCAAGTCAGTGCTCTACCCTCCCTTTGACCAGGGAGCTGAAAAGAACAACACCCTGAAGACAATAATGGTGAAACCTCAAAACAACATCCACTTTGGTCTGCAAAGCAGAGGCTCAGCACTGCACAGAATAGAGCCCAGTATTAAGCTTTTTTAGAGATAAGTCATTCTTGTCAAAACTCCAGCATTTGCCCCACATGATGACAGTTTAAAAAAACAACTGTCAGTAGCAAAAATAACTTTAAAGGCACTAATCAATTTTTTCGCCTTTATGGAATATAAGAATCCTAGTTAGATGATATTTTCCTATTCAGAAGAAAAAGTGGCCTTTCACAAGCAAAAAAAATATAAAATCTTAAACCACTCCTTTTACAGCTTCCCAAAACATGGAAGGTTTATGTAAATTAGTTTCCTTCATAAATCCCATTGTTTGAATTTTTCAGACTTACTTCATCTGCTACTGTAGACAATTAGTACAATTACAGAATGATTCTTTTTCACACCTTTATGTAATGATGCAAATATTTTTTTTCCTGCTGCCAGTCTTTTAGAATTCTTTAACTTCTGAATGTTATGGACTTTTCTACCTCTGTAAAAAAAATTTATGTTACAGGCACCATTAAAAAACCTCCATATTCTATTTTTTTTTTTTTTACACATACTGCCCTTACTAGCTGACATGCAAAAAAACTTTCTCTCCAGTTATTTAAACCAGCATTTCTCAAACTCTGCATTATGACCCCACAGTGTCCCCAAACTCTCAGCTGACAGGAGCCAGTAGTGCTTCCAATGTTCCTCTTGTTTCCAACTGAACAGCAATTCACTTATTCAAAAAAATAATTAAATAGCTAGCCAAAATCAGGGATAAGGAGATACTTTTAGTAAAAGCAAACTACTTTAGGGATGGGTAGCTGGCAGAGTGATTATAAGGACTTTTACTGACTGGTAATATCTAGCCTGCATTCCCCTGTCCTAGAGGAGCAGGACACCTGCCTACTTACAAAAACACATGACACAGGGATCAGAAGGTGTCACTACTTAAAACAGGTAGCTTAGAGAACAGTTATGGGATCTCAAACTATAGGGAAACTCAACTGGTCATTGCAGCAGAAATCACTCCGAGCCTTATCAAAAATCTCTAACCCCTCACAGCTGCAATTCCTTCCCATCACTCTGCACTGCCCATCTGTGCACTGAAACACTGCCATTTGAGTGACTTTTACCACTTTTTCTGGAGCTGGATGTCATATTTTGAAGTGAGTTTAAAGTACATTGACAATGCCAGATTTAGAGCCCTATATCTGAAAGGGGGCAGTGTTGTTTAACCAGAGAGTGGTGCTCTCTTGTCAATGTTAATTACAGCTCTTCCTGCTGGGGTTTTCACAAGAAAGTAGGCCAGCAGGAAGTGTCATTACGTTACAGCCTGTGGCTCCGTGCATGTGTTCCTAAGTTGACAGTTAAGAGACATCCTTTAGCCTTTTTCACTCTCTTTTTCAATATGAGAAACAAATTGCTCAGATTGCATAAAAGGATGAAATATGCTATTGCACGCATCTGCTAGAAGAGCGATACAGGTACGTAGAAAGCAACTTCCTACTGCGGCAACAAAGGCAGTTTCTGGTGTGTTCATGATTTCTGATGTTCCTTTTCAACTTACCTAATAAAGCTGATAAAGACTACTAAAAGGAAACATTCTTAGTCTTTCCTCATAGCCCCCATCTCATTAAAAAAAAAAAACAACAAACCAACAAACAAACAAGGTGATTAGCTGACTTACCAGAAGACAGAGGAAGGGAGAAAAACAAGGGGAGACATATTGTGAGCTACTGATCTCCAACAAAAAAAAAGCTCAAAAGAGTTTGAGTAAGTCATTACACCTTCTACACCACTGTCTTTCACACCTAGGTTATAAACTCAATATGGATTCAAAATAAAATGCTATAATTTCAAAATATTAATCAGATATGAAAGAAAGATATGCATCAAAATGGAGTAGACTTCAGCACTGTCAAAAAGGGAGGTAATGTTTCAAGGGCCTGTGAAGACTTATAGGAGAAACATGATCAAAAGTTCACCGAGCATTTGAAGCTACACGCGGTCTCTAAGTTACTGTGACTTTCTCTAGAGTGGCGACCAACATAATGTATTTACAAACTTGTAAATGCTATCCCTAGTAAATAGCTACAATCAAACCATACTACATTCTAGATTCAGTTCCACATCAATGGCATAAGTATTTCAGACACTTAACTGACCGTAGGCAACTTTTTCAGAATAAACACTTTCAACCAAAGATTATATCAATGAAACAAACAAAACAACAAACAAACAAAAAAAAAATCCTGCAGTAATATTCAAAACACCCTCATTATCCAACAAGCAACTAACTTAATAACTGTGTTGACTTTGCCAAAGGTTGCAGATCTCATAAAACCAGTTCCTTAATACTTTGAGCTGTACAAAAGGCATCAGCCCAGTTTTATGAGCTTAATTCTTAGTAGACACAAGAACACACAAAATGCTTTGCCTTTTTCTTACCAAGAACTGAGTCATCACTGCAGTCTAACACTTTCCACACAGTAAGATTCAACCTTTTTTTTTTTTAATTTGGCTTGAAAATATATATACACATATTTTTGTTGTTGTCTTTTTAATTTTCCACAAGAAGAAGATTAGTGATTAATTTTCAAGACCAGTTAACATCTATATCTTCTCTCATTTTTGTCATTATGCCGCTTAAGATAGGCATTGCCTAAAGAAGTTGTCAAAAGAAATAATTTGAGAAATAAGAAAACCATTTAAATGTAATCATCTCTGAATCCAGCTTTGGAAGCCTGACAAATTTGATTAAGAATTCCAGCAGAAATAAAAGTATCAGTGTAAGTTAAATTTAAAAATCAAGACTATGGTGCTAATATAGTAACATTTAAGTATGATACAAAAAACCCCAAAACCCTGAAGTAATGCGATATCCACCGATTACTGAAATTCCAAACAGAATTGAAATATCACACTTCAACATGAAAACACATATCAAGTAGAATGAAGAGCTGGTAGGAAAAAAGTTCTTACCTTCATAGATAGCTTTGAAGCCTTGAGCACTGACAGCAAAGTCTGTGGTGAAACAGAGAGTGAGAATAGATCCTGTGCTCACAATAGATGATGGAAGTTGAAATCCAGATAACCTGTGCAATAACAAGGCATAAATTACTCTAACTTTTTAAAATAAAGCAATCAGTAGGTGCAATAAGCTTTAGGATAAACATCACGTTTCTACATTTGAACTGCTAATGCATTATGCTCTTTGCCCTGATGCCCCTCTAAACATTCACTGCAAAATTTCAGGCATGTCCTTGAGCTTTTTAACCCTCCTACATTAACACATCTATGCACTCTCCAACAGAGAGCTGTGAAAGGCAGACCTGTTTGTACCCACTGAAGAAAAAAAAATGCAATTAGGACTCACTTTAAGATGAAGACATTAACATTTAGGACACCTAAAGTAGATACCCAGACCTTGACTCAGAGACACCTTGTACAATTTGGCACAGCTGACAATCCTCCAGGTGCTACTTCAGAACAACCACTGACCTCATATATTCATTGTGATAAACAATAATTGACTGGAAAACAAACACATAAAACCACCATACTTCCATTTAAGAGCTTCAGAAAAATTACCTTATATTTCCCATCTTATTAGCAGTCTTTTATACACAAAATAGAATTTGGGATAAGCTACAATTACATTGCAATATTGATTATAAGACAATTTCCCCAAATTTTCACTCATTTTGAGGATAAAACAGATTGAAGAAAAACATTTAGATCCTTTTTTGAAACTTTACTAAAAACAATTTGTTAGACATGGCTGATACTACTGAGATGTTTTTTAACAATTAATTTCTCATAAGCAAGACACCATTGCAGTCTCACAAACACAAAACTATACTGGTAGCTTACATCATCAGTTAATTTCTGTATTATGCAACAGGGGGTATATGATAGAGTATGCACAGGACAAGCCAACCAGAAAATCAGCTTTTGCTCAAATTTCACCCTGAAAGAGCTTCTTGGACATTGAAACAAATCCTGCCCCATTCACCCCAAATAAATAGACACAAAAACCCCACCAAAAAGGTTTGTTTTCTTTTGGACTTTTTTTTTAATCTGAATGGTTAAAACAATCCATGCCCTTAAAGAAATAAAGTGTTGCCTTGAAATTTGTTGTACAACGAAGTTATCATTTATTAGTTGGCATCTGGAGCTACAGAAGAGAAATAATTTTAAACAACATTTTAGTACAGCAGTGTCACTGAACTAGATGCTCTTTGCAAAATAAGGTTTATTGGAGACCACTTTCATATATAAAAAACACATTAGAGGAACTCCATGCTTGAATTAGACCAGTCAGGTGGTTCCACACCACCTTCCAATTTAAAGCTTTGGCAAACAGAGTCAGATGAATCAGAGATCAAAGCGAGGAGAGCTTTAAATACAGATGAAGGCATACAGTCGAGGCAACATAAGTCAGCAAAAAGCTTTCTGCAATTTCTTCCTTTCTTTTTAAACAGCCTTGTCTCCCATGTGCTAATTAGCTGTTTGCTCTAATCTTTTTACCTTCTGTGTACTTGTCAACCTAATACTCTTATTCTTTTCCACCTCATTTCCTCCAACTCCAGAAATAACCAGGTTAATTTTCCCCTCAGTCTTCAAACTGCAAAACTACCATAAGGCTTGCCACATTCTGTGTTGAGGCTTTTGTATGTTCTCTCACCTTCACTAGACATTGCAGCTCCATTTAATAAATTAGAGTGGTTATCACTTCTGCCCTACATCAGGAGCATACTGTAAGACAGTTCATTATTAATTTAGGATATGCGTTTTCTGATCTTACTTACATGTCTCTTTCTTGAGAAGAGATTCAGAGAGTTCTTGTTTTAAGGTCTGGGTTTTGGTGGGGTTTTTGATAGCCCTATAATATTTCCCAGATCTAACATTTCTTATTAAAATACAGGAAACTAACATTCATTGTAGGAAAGACTGTAGGAAATTCAGCTTGAGAGACACAGATAGACAGAAGCAGTTGCCCTCAACGTTTCATACTACATAAGAGACCTAAAAAAAGACTACACAATAAAAAGACAAAAGAAGATATATTATTGTAGAATTACAAAGTTTTAGCTACTGTATTTCTGATCAGTGTTTTCCCTACTTCGTATAGTTCATATAATGAACTTATCTGAGCAGTGATTGGACATTGTGAGTTCTTGTTATGATTTCTAGACAAACCTGTTTTGATTCTATTACAATAAGTATCATTCCTACAATATGGATTCTTAGGCTGTCAAATAAATAAAATAGTTGCTATTGCATCCTCCTCGAAATACTGCAGGATGATTCTTTAGGCTGACACTGCAATTCACATTAAAGGAAGACAAATATATTCCTTTATACCTTAAGTCAGTGCACGTAAAGGTTTTGCAGACATAGCATAAGACAAGTATGTGGGAACCTTCAAGTATATCAACCAGAAGTCTATTTTATCCAGGTCTTTATATTGCAGTAAGCCAAAAAAAGCTTATGGGAAAGTCTAAAATAGAAAAATTCCATATTTCAGTCATTCATCAGACTACCTAGGTGCCTCTACAGTAGCCTTGTTGCCTGAAGTATTTCTGAAAGCATCTTTTTATAGTATTCTAATAAATTCAGCGAGATCAAGTGCCATAAAATTGAGTGCAAACAAAACCCAGACAGCAGATGAAAATCCAGCATGTTATTCTTCAGATATTTCCAGAATTAAAACACTGCTAAACCCACTAGTCATTTTCCACACATACACACACTCCCCACTAACGTTTTTGCTAGGTGGTTATAGCTCATGAATCATAATGCGCTTTGCACATTCGCTTCATCATAGAGAAAAATCACACACCTTCACGTGCTGCTTTACTGTGCACATGTATCTTGGCAATTAATGTGTAGGCCTTTACTGTAACCAGAAAGGGAATGTTTAGACAGACAAGCGTGTCGGCTAAGAAAGCAGAATCATTTCAAGACCCTGTGCTAATAAAATTGTCATTTGATAAACTTGCGCTACTTCATACTGAGCATATGGTGATACTTTAAGCTTAAAATATTGCTGCTTCCTTAACATTCAGCAGCATCAAGCTGCACAAAGATGCACACAGAAAAATACTTTTAAACCACAGATAGAATATATTTGGCTTGTCTGTAGAGAAGAAATAGAACTTTTAATAGGAAACAGTGATACATCAGTACTGAGTTTAGATTCTGTTTGAGGGGAAAAAAAGAAGAAAAAGAAAAAATCCCAAATAAACATATATTTAATTCTCCATTGTAATTTCGCAGATCAACTATTTCTAATGACCAGGTCTATAAATGCACAAGGCTTTGTTTCAATAGCATAGTAATAGGTCCAGCTGACTCCACTGTGAACTTCTGCGCTCTCTACTTGTGAGGGCACACTTTAGGCCTTCCTGGTACTAAACAGTGCCTGAAGGGGGTTAGAGCTATGGTTAGGGCTCTGTGGCAAATGATGCATAAGAAGAGGCTGAAGGAATAGATTTCTTGAGTCCTTAAAATATGACACCTTTAAAAGGTGAATCTTACTGCTGTCTTCAGCTACCAATTGTAGTGATATATAAAAAGAACCTGGTTTTATTAAGTGCAGAGAGGATGGGAAGCAACAGGTAAGGTGCAATATAAGAAATACAGCTTTGTATTTGAAAAACACACTACCATGATGGTCATGATATATTTAAATTGGTGCCCAGAGAGGACCATCTCCATCCTTGGTGACGGTGGAAACATGATAATGCCTGAACAGCAAGTTCTATCTTGCTTCCAATATCATCAGGTAGTAATTGCTTCCAATACCATCAAATATAAACACAGTCTCTCCTAACTCAAGTTATTCACTGAATCAATGGCCAATAAGGAACACATGGGCACAGTCCCCATCACAAGCAGCTACCATAAGAAAACCATAAACACTGCAGTTTCTGAGGAAATAGAGAAGTATAATCAATCAACCTAAGTTTTACAAAGTTTATTAGGGATTGTATCTTTATGGAGTGTAGGTGTAGTTATGAATTTTTACCAAGTTCACACAAAAACTGAGAGGCCTTCAAGCATGGCCTATATGAAGGACTTATCTTTGCAGGTGTTTTGAAGACAACCTTGACACAAAAAAAGCCTTGCTCCTCTCCCCTCCAACCACATTCTTGGGGTTTTTTTAATAAACATTTTGCACTGCATTCATGCTTGGAATGATCAAATGAAGCTTTCAAAAGTGGCTCCATCAGAAACAGCACAAAGAACATCATATGATCAGACCCTTTAACATGAGTATGTACTGATTTCACAATTGCCAAAAACCAATGAGCAGTTGCAAAGACTGAATAGAAACGTTTCCACCATTATATTAGCTTGTTTATTTATTCTTACATCTGCATACAGTACAGTGATATATTCAGGTTACCACATGGGAGATTTTTTCAAGGTTTAATGAGTTTTATTAAGAAATTTAAGAGCCAAAACCCACACAAAAGCATAGAGGAAAGGAGGATTCTGCATCCATAAGCACTGATTCCTTCTTTCAGATTGGGCCCATGAAATCTATGGAGGCACATTATTATAATTAGAAGGAGAATCAGATCTGTTAAATATTTTTTCAATCATGTCTGATACATACACAGACACTAGCATTCTCAGAAGAAGTAACTAGAGTTTACTCGGCTAACACAAAATATTTCTTGCCTGAAATTACCTATCAGTTGTCTCTTGCAAAAGCTTTAGCCAAAACGATCAGTCTTATTAAAAATGAGGTAAATTATAAGGCTAAGTTTCAATGAATTACTCTACAAGCAACTTTGGGCAAGCCATTTGTAAATTACAAAATCTGTATAAGGAAAAAACCCTAACATTTCTTCCATGTTACCATAAGGTAATACAGGTCACTAACTGCCACAGGAAACACCAAAGAGCCATCTGACATCGGTGTCATATCTTCAAGGTTCACACACTATTCTTAAAATTGTAATTTAATGTAGAGGAAATCCATAACTTCATTTTGTATCAAACTCACATTAACACAGGAAAACACAAAGTTAGTTACAGGTGATATCTCATCAGTTGCAGATATCTCATCAGAAAACAAGGCAAGCCAAAAAGCACCCTTAAGGACTAAATCTTTAGGCTATCTATTGTAGTTCCCTGGAAATACCTCACTGCATCACAGAAGCTGAATACTAAGTACAACACACTAAAAATCTTCAAAAGATGGCATCTCATATTGGGCTTAACAGGAAATTATCCTAGAGCCATATTGTCAATAAAAAGCAGACAAACCCCTTCCATATTTTAGCCACTTGGTATCACTAATAGTGAATGATATGTAAAGCCTACCAGGCATCTCAAAAAACAAGCAATCAAGGTATGACTACAGATTCCTGGGATGTATTTCTGATTTTATTGATTTGTTTATTGTCTTTGTCATAGGTTAACCTTGGACAGTTGCCAGACTCCCACTCAGACACTGTCACTGATCCTTTTCAAAGGGATGGGGGAGGAAAGAAGATGGAAATTCTTCTGGGGCAGAATAAAGACAGGGAAATCACTTACCAGTTATTGTTTGGGGCCAGACACTCTTGACCTGGGCAAAATTATGTTATTACCAATTAAAATATGTTTGGACAGTGAGAAAGAAAAATAAATTAATCGAAACTCCTCCCCTACTCCCCTTTCTGCCCAGGCTCAACTTCATTCTTCCATTCCCAACTTGTCCTCCTCTCCCCTTAGGTGGTGCATGGGAATGGGGGCTGTGGTCCATCCAGAGCTGCTCTACATCTCCTGCCTCCTCACACTTTTACCCAGTTTCAGCATAAGCCTTCCACATACTGCGGTTTCTTCAGGAAACATCTTCCACCTGCTCCATCATGGCCTTTTCCATGGGTTGCAGGGGAATCTCTGCTCCAGAGCCTGCAGCACCTCCTTCCCTTTCTTCTCTCACCTTGGAGATCTCACAGCTGTTTGCCTCTGTTTTTGTTCCCTCTTTCTCTCTGTGGTGTTTTCTCTCCATTCTTATTTGTGTTTCCCTGAGGCATCCCCACCTGGGCTGTGGGCTCAGCATGCCCTGCAGTGGGTGGGTTGGAGGCAGGTGTGTCCTGCATGGGGCAGCCCCAGCCTTTCCTCATAGAGCCCCCTCTGCAGCCCGAGCCTGGACATCTGCACCCAGCACAGTCTTGATGATACAAACAGAGAACACTTCAAAAGCATCACCTGTTGAAGTGCACCTTAATTTATGCATTAAAAAGTCAAATCATTAACATGTTATCCTAGTAACTAGCAATTAGAATCAATTTAAACTACCTGAGTATCTGGACCGAAAAGAAGCTACAACAGTAATTCACAGCAAAGTGGTAACTTCAGGTATTCAACAGAAAACAGAAGGAATGCTATGAGACCAAACGTGATTAGAGGACACATGACCTTTTATGAAGTCACTTGCTGCCAGCAACAAGAAGAGTTACCTACAGGTTAAGACACCTAATGGTACATAAAGCCAGGAGACCAGCACACCCATTCCAGCAAACCAGGCTGTTAGCTGCCATGTGTGGAACCACCAAAGTCTTATCTTAATAATTTACATCCGTTCTGTTGCCTAAGTGAAGATTTAAAACCTGAGATACTATCTCATACAATCAGGAATAAGGAGCTACTATAAGATTAGTACAATATCCATAATTTAAAACTGATATTTTATCACAGATGATACTGCATATATACAGTTTATATTTAATACCACTACCCCACCTCAACTTTTTTCTTTAAGTCACAGAAAAAATGAAGACATACAGAATAAATTGTTCAAGGCAGTTTTTCATTCAGAGTTTCTAATTTGGTAGGTTTTCTCAAGTTCAAGATAACACTGTTGTTTTAGAAAAAATGCACAAGAAACAAAAAATGCACAAAAAATGCACTGCAACAGGGAGAGTCCAGCTCAAGAGAATTCCTAGTTCTTCACACAGGAGCTACCCTTTGCTTCGCCACCTCTCTATCATGAAGAAACACAGAATCACAGAGTATGCTGGGTCAGAAGGCACCCACAAGGATCATTGAGTCCAGCTCCTGGCAGTGCCCAGGACCATCCTCAAGAGTCTGAGAGTATTGTCCAAACACTTCTTGAACTTTGTCAGGTTTGGTGCAGTGACCACTTCCCTGGGGAGCCTGTTCCAGCACCCAACCACCCTCTGGGTGAAGAACCTTTTTCTAATATCTAACCCCAACCTTCCTGACACAACTTCAGGCCATTCCCTTGGGTCCTGTCACTAGTCACCACAGAGATTAGTACCTGTCCCTTCTCTTCCATTCACAAGGAAGTTGTAGACTACAATAAGGACTGTCTTCAGTGTCCTCCAGGCTGAACAGACCAAATAACCTCAACCACTCCTCATGCAGCTTCCCCTCAAGGCCCTTCACCATCCTCATTGCACTCCTATGGACACTAATAGCTTAATATCTTTCTTATATTGTGGTGCCCAAACCTACACAGTGCTCAAGGTGAGGCTGCTCCAGTGCAGAGCAGAGCAGGACAATCCCCTCCCTCGACTAGCTGGCCATGCTTTGCCTGATGCCCCCCAGGACATGGTTGGCCCTCCTGGCTGCCAGGGCACTGCTGGCTCATATTCAATTTGCCATCCACCAGGATCCCCAGGTCCCTTTCTACAGCTCTGCTTTCCAGCATCTCATTTCCCAGTCTGTATGAATATCCAGGGTTACCCCAAAACACACACAGCACCACCTCCTCACAAGTGTAACTCACCTTTCCTTCCNCCATTCCCTTGGGTCCTGTCACTAGTCACCACAGAGATTAGTACCTGTCCCTTCTCTTCCATTCACAAGGAAGTTGTAGACTACAATAAGGACTGTCTTCAGTGTCCTCCAGGCTGAACAGACCAAATAACCTCAACCACTCCTCATGCAGCTTCCCCTCAAGGCCCTTCACCATCCTCATTGCACTCCTATGGACACTAATAGCTTAATATCTTTCTTATATTGTGGTGCCCAAACCTACACAGTGCTCAAGGTGAGGCTGCTCCAGTGCAGAGCAGAGCAGGACAATCCCCTCCCTCGACTAGCTGGCCATGCTTTGCCTGATGCCCCCCAGGACATGGTTGGCCCTCCTGGCTGCCAGGGCACTGCTGGCTCATATTCAATTTGCCATCCACCAGGATCCCCAGGTCCCTTTCTACAGCTCTGCTTTCCAGCATCTCATTTCCCAGTCTGTATGAATATCCAGGGTTACCCCAAAACACACACAGCACCACCTCCTCACAAGTGTAACTCACCTTTCCTTCCTAAGAAAAAGAAAATAATATCATGAAACAAAGCCCCTTAGCTCTTATATTTCTTACTCCAGGAATGCCAAGTCCCTCAGTGCTCCTTTCTTCAGGTTCTGACTCCTCAATCTTCAGGTTCTCTCAGATTATAGATCCACAGCACTTCTAGTCCTGTTCCATTCCTATTCCTCTCCTTACCACTCTCCCCAGGAAACTAACTTGTGACCTACCATCAGTTGGCCATAAAACTTCTTTCACCATCTGTGCTCACCTACACCCCAGGAAGCTCCTCCAACCCTCTCAGCTGCTCCCTGATCCTTCATTTGGTTAATTAATATCAGGTGCTCCTCCACCTACTAACTAAAAGCAGCCTGAGTGTTTATATCTCATTAGAGGGGCACTAGTACTCATTGGGAAAAGAAAGCTCCTCCCTTACCTGGATGCTCTTTCTTCTGCAATTAAAGATTTATAATATCAAATTTATAATCAGTTCTGAATAGGAAAGAAATAGATGTTCTTAATTCAAGTCTTTCATTTAGAGAACTACATATACTTTTTTTTTTTTCCCATGGTATGGTCATGTAGAAACTTCCTGATGTTTCCAGTGACTTCAGCTTAAATAAGAAATATTTGCAGGAATTATAAAATTAATATATTCCTAGTAGTGGAAGGATGGAAGCAATAAAAGAAAAAAGTTCCCTCAGGAGCATCCAAAAGTTTCCTTATGACCAAAACTAATCAAGTTCATTCACTGATGAGAAGGAAGCTGCAAGCTGAATGCTTTTGGCATATTTGGCCTTCAGAAAAAGCATTTGCTTTCCCTAGGTGCCACCAAACAGCCATGGCAGCAAGGTTCACATCTGCAACCACAGCTACTGTGAGTCCTCAAGGGAGCAGGAAAACAAACATGAGACAAGTTGGCCAATGCCAAACCAACGCACAGCCGTGAGGGGGACCAGAGTCAAGACAGGTCCCAGAATGGGGAGGTGGGCTAAGGCCTTCCAGGGGGGTGCAGTTGCTGGCAAAGAGTGGGCAGGCAGCAGGTTCCAGAGGCTCCAGCATGGTGGGACCACAGGGCAGATTGGAGAGAGAGCAATTCCCAGAGCACTGGGTAGGGTAGGTGTTGATTCTGAGAAGAGGACTTGCACAGTCCCAGGCTCCAGCAGAGGAAAACAGCCCATGTCAGCAGTTACCGAGACTCGTGGCTGCTAAATAAATGAACATAGCACTGCACTACAGCTATGCAGAAGTGCTTTCTCTACCTGGCAGAGCTTATTATGCCATGTATTTTTGTACTGTTTCTACCCATTGTACATGAAATCCAGAATTACAGAAATGGTTTCATATGCCTCTATGCTAAATGTCATGGAAAGGAAACATCAGCTAATATTTGATAAAGCTGGACAAAAATAAACCAGTGCTGTAAAGAGTGCCAAAAAAATCCAAAGTGATTCCATAAACCGTTATTGCCAGAGGGGTAAAACCAGTGTTTTACCATTAAAAAAGTAAGTTATTTCATTTACTATAAAGCTAATGACTTTTTGTGCTTGAGAGAAGACGGCTGAAACATTAATTAGGGCCATATAATTCATGTTACATATTATATGAACAGGCTTTATAATCAGAAATTGAGTCAGGAAAACAAAGATCTCTCAGTGATTTTGTCAACCATGCCTTGTCAAACAGTTTAAGATATAATCTTAGAAAACATTTGCATTAGTCATTTTAAGCTTCATTGTAAGTCTGTTTACTCTCACATATGGATGTAAGAGTTCAATCATCTTTCTGGAAGGTCTGTTGCATTAATCCCCAACAGTATATATAGTGATCTGTATTTTACATAACTTCAGTTGTG
Organism: Sclerurus mexicanus; assembly: GCA_013396755.1. Taxonomy (NCBI): domain Eukaryota; kingdom Metazoa; phylum Chordata; class Aves; order Passeriformes; family Furnariidae; genus Sclerurus; species Sclerurus mexicanus. Next base: position 609,547 of record VWZF01001079.1, read on the forward strand.
AAACTAGCTTGCATTTCCTATGCCAGAAGGCTTTAGAGAGAGATCCACATTAGGCTGGGAGCAACATTACAGCAATGAACCGTTTCTTCAACTTCAGAATAAATGAGGATGAATCTTATTCAAAACTTTGTTTTACTAACCCATTATAGATCATCCATAATTCTGCAGATTAAATTCGTGCTCGCACTTGTGAGTTGTTTGGAAATAAAAAATGTACAGAACTCTTCATCCAGGAGAAAAAAAAAAAAAAAAAAAAAAAGGGAACAAACCACAAACTGAAACTCCCAAACCCTCAAAACCCTATCGAAGAAAAATAAATGGTATTTTATGCCTCTGCTAAGTAGAATTTAGAGAGGGAAAAAGTCTGTGCAGAGAACTTTTTCTCTTCACAGGCTAGCCACTAACAACTGAAAAATCACCCACATTTCTACCTCTCTAGCTTTTATAGGCTCACTTGATATTACAGTATCAGGGCACCTCCACAAAAACCAGTGAGACGAAGCCAGTGTACATGGAATGATAACAAGTGGCTTAGAAGCCCTGCAGCACACAAAAATTGCCTGAAGGGGAGAAATATATCAATTTCTGAAGCCTTCTTTTAACATTTTTACAAATTGGATTACAGTAGTATTGCCAGCTTAAAAAAACCCTACTCTAGCCTTTTTGGTGGCATCACTTTAAGCAAAGGCCTCAAGGCAAAAGAAAATACACTAGCAAATATTTGAATAGATCAGACTTTAGTACAAACAGCATGTTTTTCCTTCACAGCAATATGGAGGTATCCAAAAAATAAGCTATTGTCCAAACGTGTACTTAACAAACAGTTTATATAAGGTTCAATGCTCCTTCTGTAAGGAAGATTAAATATCTGTGCCCAGAACTTTATTCTGGAAATGTGTGAAGCTGCAAATATGGCCTATGACATGCAGCAGAATTTTGAATACCGACATGACTTTGCAAATTTCCATTATCTGTTTTGCACAGGCTAGACAATCTAGTCTTTTTTTATTGCTCAATTCAAAATACATACTAACATACTGATGATTGAACTAATTTCTTTTAATGAACTGTGATCTGTTTGTCATATTTTTATTGAGATATATGCCCTTTTGGATTACTGAAATAAAATAGTGCATCTAATTAAAATATTAAATTAAGTATTCTATTCTTGTATTTTCTAGTCATTATTTTCAACTTTCTTAAAAGAAATTTTCCCACATGTTGCTGATCAGTTTTTTTTTTTTAAAAAAAGAAAGAAAAAGTGACACAAAGTTAAAAACAGCTAAAGTTTAAAAAATGTTTACCTATGTATGTCTCTCATTTCATAAAGCTGACTTTTATACAGTTTAGCTTGATTTTGTTTACCTAAATTTATGTTCTCTGTAAATCAGTCAGATCCAAAATAATAAAAGTTAGTCGCCTTAATTTTCCCATACCTTAGTTTTCCATTTGCAAACTAAAGATAAAATTACAAACAAAAATTTCTTTTGAAATCACAGGAATGGAACACCTATCCTATGAGGAAAGGCTGAGAAAGTTGGAGTTATTCCGTCTGGAGAAGAAAACGCCCTGGGAAGACCTTATTGCAACCTTCCAGTACTTGAAAGGGGCTTATAAGAAAGCTGTGGACAGACGTTACAGTAAGGCCTGTTGCAGCAGCACAAGGGTCAATGGTTTTAAACTATAAAAGGGTAGATTTAGAATAGATATAAGGAATAAATTTTGTATTCAGAGGGAGGGTGGCAAAACACAGGTTGCCCAGAGAGGTGATTATCCATCCCTGGAAACTCTGGGACTGAGCAACCTGACTGAGTTGAAGATGTCCCTGCTCACTGCAGAAGGGATTGGACTACATGACCTTTAAAGATCCCTTCCAACTTAAACTATTCTGTAATTCTATGATTCTATGAATTCAAGTACATTGCAAATTACAGACAGGTCCAGAGTTGAACATCTTGGATTTATTTAAGTGCATAAAATCAAAAGAAAGGTAAAATAAGGTGCAATTATATTATTTTGAGCAATCCATTCTGGCAAGTGAAACTTAAGGAATCCTTTGGAATTTAACAGGAAGTGTTTGTTAAAGCTGTAAGACAACAAATTCTGTCCTTAAGAAAGAACAACTGATGAAGTTGTTCCAAAACCAAAAGTTTCTGAAGCAATCAGGTGACACCTTTCCTTCACCTTCTGTATATTTCCAAACTATGTAGCTGTTCAGCTTATATGTATTATATGTATTATAAATACATCTTTTTGAGACTTTTCTCTTTATAAAATACTGTATCCTGTTTCAGAACTGAGGAAAGGATTTTCCTTCACTGTCACCTCATTATGACTTTGCTTTTTTCCCCCCTGAAGTTAATTGTTCTGACAACTCTATTTTAAAGGGGTCAGGCTTTTACAGTTTTAGACTATCTGCACAAAGCTCACTGTATTAACTTTCTGCTCCTATGTTTTACTCCCAAGAGCTATGAGATTCCTCTTTTCTATGCAAACCTTTGAAGTCTGTCTATTATTTCTACCCATCACACTCAAAGTTTGGTACAGTATGTATCATTTATTACTTGAATATCTCCTGTCAAAATTGCTGCTTGGCTTGTTTGTCCTTTATAAGAAAGAAATCTAGTGGGTATTTCAGTGAGTCATAAAGTTCGTTTTATCTAAATTTTACTTTTAAAAAAAGTTTTTTGAAGATAACTCATTTTGATAGCTTCAAGTGGCACTTAAAAGAAGTATCTGCTGCTACTAATATAAAATAATGATCAATTCTAGAAATGTTTGAGAATTATGTGAGTGCTTTGGGCTAACTCTACACTTATTGTATTAAGCATCATATACTCGTATTTCCCTTCATTATGTCACTTGTCATCTCCTTTGTACATATTTTGCGGCATTCAAAAGCTTCTGGAATTTAAGTCATCTGTGTAGTTCAGTGCTTAAATTTAAACATTATTCCTATGTAGAGCACGAGTAGGCCGTATAAGAAAAGGGGGAGGCACTGCATATACAAGAATATCTGACATAGGCAATCAAGACACAGAGACATGGATTTTCACATGTGGATTCATTCACGGTGAAGACAGGTGGGACTGGAGGGAAAAGCAGTGGTGCAGCTTCTTTCTTATCCTGTAATAAGGATCGCATACCATGGCAAATGTCCATAATCCTTAAGAAGGCTTAGCATGTACCTATGAAAGATGACATTTGCTGTTAGCATATGATGAGGCCCTTAATTTTGTATCTTTGCTGACCTGCTGTGCTAACAATATTCAACTATCACATTTTTAATTTCTTTATTTTTCTACACTAGCATTTGCCATTGTATTTTTTTGGTATAGCAGCTAATGTATCTCAAAGTGCAATGACTTTTATAACCACTTTTTTTTTTTTAACTTTTAGAGCAAAAATCATTGTGTTGAAATATCAGGTTATCATTTTCAGAATATCCCTCCTTCATGCATATTCTGTTGCAGTATACGGTGTAGTTTACTGTACTGAATTCCTATTGTGATCTACCAGTATGCATACAGATTTGCCAGTTGCCAGTATGCATACAGATTTTAATGATTACCCTTAAAACGCTGTCTCTATGGTGCCACCTTATCAATGTGCCCTCTAATCAGTAGATCTTTAACAAATTCAGAAGTAATGAAGCAGAACAATCTCCTGTTAAATTTCATGGTGAACAAATTTTGGTAACTTCAGCCTGAAATATCACATTCCAAATGCAAGTTAGAAATATGTCTTAATTCAGAAATGTTTCATCTATCTTTCTGAGCGTTTTCTGGGTTTATATTTTAAGTCACCTCGGTAGAGGTTTGCCCTAGGATGCATAATTTGATGCTTGATCTCCTCCTATCAGAAACTTTTATCTTGTTCTCCTGTCCTCTAATCCTTACATATATAATAGATCATTTCAGGGCTTATGATCATCACTGAGATTATCTATAGTAACATCATTTTTAGTTTGGAACAAATTGTTTCTTATGGATGACTTGCCCTAACAACTGTGTTTAGGTGAGTCATATTTTGCTAGTTTAAAATGTTCTCAATTTGAGTGCTTCTTCCAAAGAAATGATGTATGCAAAGCCTTTTCTCTGGTTCGTAATTTCAATTTCAGAAAACCTGCTCTTAAATTTTATTGTAATATTTGTACGTCAGCCCCAAGCAATGGATATTGCATAGTTACATGAAGCAAGGTACACATTAGAGAAATTCTGCCACTAAATGTATAAGATTTCTACAGGAAAGTGGCAGTGCTCTGCATTATCTGTTAGCCTGTTGCATGTTGCTAAATCCCACAGATCGTCTAGTGAGAGCTGTCTGAAGCTGCCCTTAGCTACTCCTGTGTGTCCAGATACTCAAGATCCTGCATCATCTGGACACACATGAATATCTGAACACAGGTAATAGTTTTGTTTACCTTGAAACATAGTATTTGATAGCACACTCAGGTGGTCTGCAGGGTTCTGATATCTGTTTCTCCAGGCAGCCTACAGGCTGCACAGAAGTACCAGCACAAAGACATGGAGTGGGCAGATATAAAGTTCCTTGATATGGAGGAGGTCAATGATGAAAGTACTGCTATCGCAACAAAGATTTTTAGTTTAATATTTTCCATCTTAACCCATTCAGAACCTGACTCATTGTCAATTTTTCTCATTGAATAAGACTTTCAGTTGAACCCATTGCTTAGAATATATTTTTATTTTGGGTGTATTTTCCTTGTCACTGGCTCATACTTATGTAGAACAGTTTGTAATATTTAGCTTTTTATATTTTTTATGAAAGTACTGACTTCTTCAAATTGTTATCTTATTAATTGAATAAGATGGCTTTGGTGAAATAGCTTCCCAAATCTCTCATGACCTTTGTGGCTAGAGAAAGACCAAGCCACTGCAAAAGATTCCACATGCCTGTGGAACAGTCATGCCATAGACTACAGTAGTACTTACATATTCCTCTGACAAGGTGTTAATATGGGGATTACCTACCTCTCTAAGTAGTGGGTGATAGAGAAACGAGAAAGAGACATGAAATAGCTAAGAAACAGTAACTACTATTCAGATGGATGACAGAACAAAAGAGCAAGAGAACCACTGAGACCAAAATGAGTTTCAGGGGAGCCATCTATGCAACTGAGCAAAACATAAGATGCGAGTGAATGCTGATTGTTCAAAACAGATGAGGAGGAAAGAAGACGTGGGAAGGAATGTCATGTTTTATGGGAAAAGAATGTAGCTTTAGTTAATACTAAGAGAATTCGGCTGATGTGACAAAGATTCTCAGGGAAGACATAGGAAACATTAGTAGAGACTACTCAATACAGAACCAGATGAAAGGAATCCATTTTTGATTGAAATTTTTTTTACTTCCATTTTCCATGTACCAGATTCAATTAAGCTGCACGTAGCAAATGAAGGAGGATACCTGCCTGCAGAATTCAATTCCGGTGTTGAATGATCACCTAAATCAGCCTGTTTCTCTAACACCTATGAACGAAGCCAAGACCCATTAACCTCCTTGACTAACACTTATCTTTTTTAAATAGCCCACACAAAAAAGACTGCCTGGACTGAGAGACGAGGTGGGAGTGCAAAAGGCAAGGAAGAAAACTGTGTAAGATTAATGGCAATTCCCTCTGCTATTGAAATAGAATAAAAAGGCAAATGCCAGCTGAGAAGATGGAACGCAAACCACCTATGAATGGTGCCTTTCTTGCCATTGCTGTTAACAAAACCATCATGGTTTACAAATGTAAGGTTTGCTCAGAGGTCAATTGTCAATGTGAATGGAGTCCCTGTTTCAATAACTAAACAAAAATGAGACCTGAAGTTCCAAATGCGAATTCATAAGAAATAAAAAGCAAAAGAGGAAAGGAGGAGATATTTAGTGAAGTCTTGCTTGAAAAATAGGAAAAAAAGGAAGAAAAGTAACAACTGGATGAACCAAGAAGAATGCAAAGAAAAAGGCAAGCTCTTTTTCCTTTCTCATTGTGCTTTTTAGGCTCCTTTCATTTGATTTTTTTTTCTTCACTTTTTGGGGATTTAATACGTAAAAGTGTATTAAACTTATGTGGTGCAGTTTTTGCTTTTTCCTCTGTTCTTTTCAGTTATCTGTCACTTATTTTAATGCCAGGGAAAGGGCAGTGGAGGTGGGAGGGTGATGTGTTATTACATTTCCTTACTAGCAGAATCTAGTGATTGCAATCTGTCATTATTCACCCTCTTTCCCTTAGAAACCAGTATTTGATCACAGGATGAAAGAGGTATGTGGACTAAGTAACCTAATGAAGTTGTTTCAGCTTTTTCTGCTACAGATCTGTATCTGCAGTTTTGTTGTTACCTGCTGGTCAAACACAAAGCCTACCTTTTATTGTTTTCTTGATGGAACAGTGTTATTCAATATTGCAGATGAGAGCACTTTGATCTTTTCATTTCCATATGTTTGGTAGTATTAAAAGTTTTTATGCTATCTTTGCCATTTGATCTGGGATCTGTCATTTCATGATGAAACTCCACCTATCAAAATAAGCCACTTTTCCTTCCATATCAGTATCTTTTCTGTAAATGGTTTTGTTTTTGTTACCTTATCAAAAACAAGAACAACTGGTATGAAAATACAGTGAACACTTTTGCTATTTATGAAAAATACTATGTAGGATTAAAATCAAAATATTCATGCAGCATATGCAAACAATTTTAATATGCTTTTTATGGCTACATTTCATTTTTTTCTGCTCCTTGTCTCTTTGGGAGCAGATAGAGAGACTATAATTCCTTTCAGGATATTTGTACTGTTTCCCATTGTAGGAAAATCCTTTTAATAAAAAGAGAATCTTTTTTTACTTCTGAATGATACCAAGAATTTGTGGGATTTTGTTATTTTCCTGTGACTGGGGGTTTTGAGACTTTGATGAATAATGAATAAAATTGCACAGATTTAACTCTCCTACATCTCAGAAGGCAATTCCTGAAAAATTGCCTATTCTGATACAGATGCTAGTGTCTTTTTATTTAAAAAAAAATCCTATAATTGTGAGTTGTTTCTTTTTCTACATTTTACTGAATTAAGTACAATCTTATAAAATGTTGATAAAATAGTACCATTTCCACTGAAAAAGACTTCTCAATACTACCCATATCCTTCACATAGGAAATTAATTCAGTTATGACTAAACAGAATAATACATATAATTTTTCAAATCACAGCATCTTAGATTTACATTAACTGTGTGATGATTGAGAGGTAAACAATATAAAAATCCACAACAGACAATACACTGATAAAATTCAGAAGTCAGTGGATCTAAATTCTCTAGTGATTTGCCAATATGAAAAGAAGTGCCAGATGAGTGAAACTACAAGCAGGATGTTTCAAGTCTTATCAGTCTTGATGAGTCTTATCAGAAGTCTTTATTAGTAACTGAACAAAATGCAGAAGTACGATAGCAAAAAAAATTAGACAAAAATGTTGACAAGAAGCTGAATTAGATCTAGATTTAAAGATTTCAGTGGTGAGGTAGCATTGAGGACTGGATTAAGAAAATAATAGCATGTAAAGTAAGACAAACATTTCTTCAGATAGGGTGAATCACTGCATAGGATTTCATTGATTATGAAGGAAGCTGGCCTGACTGTGTAATTTTACATAGATAAAATTTGTTGAGAGGAATAACAGTTCCAGAGAATAATAGAAAGGAATTTAGAAACAAACTAACACAAACAAAAACCAAATAAAAACCAAAGAACCCCACAAATACTGGCACACTCAAATAAGTAACTCCAGCAAAAGGCCATTAAGATGCTTTAGGGTAGAAGGGCATGACCTGTGTGAAGAAGAGGGTGAAGAAACTGGAGAAAAGGTGGCAAAAATTTAAGCTAAAACCATGTTTAATGACATCGTATCATCAAGTAGGATTAATATAAAAGATGGAGACACACTCCTCTGAGGTACCCATTGAAAGGGATAAGACACAACAGTCTGGAGTTGCAACAAGAAAAATTTCCCATTTAATATAAAATGTAAATTATGAAAAAAGTATTGAACTCTTCATTACCATGCTATTATTCAAAAGGAATTTTCTCTTATCAAAATAACTTACTATACAATACTACAAAATGCTACCCAATTCAAACTTTAAACCATGAGTTGTACAGTTTGCTGCTACTGTCACAATCTGCCAGAAACAATATCTTCTACTTGAATTACAGTGAATTTTTTAGGGCCATTGCTTCAATGCATCCTTCCTGAAAACCTCTGATCATGCTAGGTTTTTTTCTGAGGGTTACCAAGCCTTCTATTTCAGGCTAATGATATTGGTATTGTGGAGTATTTACATAGTAAACACAGGCTTTTTGAGTAAATCCTATTCTTGTAACACTGGAAATTTAGCAGCAAGAATAGCAGCTGAAAACGCCACGTTGAATATCATATCAGTCTGACAAGTTTGGTCAAACTATTAACCTAAGTCACTATAACAGGCTGAAGAAGAAATCTCTTTGGCAGCTGCCTTGTCAAGAGAGAAATACAGAAAAGCTCACATATTCATGCACAGAGGAATAATTGGTTACCTAGATTTTAAAAATGCTAATATTGAAGAAGTAATAGTTATTTTCATTAAAATCTCTTAGGTATTACTTATAAATATCATGCTAAAATCTGCTATATTTCTGAACATAGCATATATATTATTGTTATGTAACAAAATTGCAATTAATTGACTTCTCACTTGTTAGAAAGATCTTTAAATATATGCTGATAGTATCCACCAGGTATCACCATCCTTGAAAAAGACCTAGCCTGGATGAAAATAAAGTGGGCAATAAAGGAAAAGCATTAATATTCAACTCTAGCTTGCCAATAGCAAAAGCAAATCAAAGCATAAAATAGAAATTGCAAAAAAGAAAAATTAAGATCACAGGTTCATCAGCGCCTCTCACCATTAAGCAGAAAACCCAAACTAGGCACTCTATTCACACTGTCACCAGAGCCAAAGATGGTGAGAAGAAAAAAAAAAAAAAAAATTTCTTAGTTTCATTTTTACTGTTTGTATTTTTTACTACTTGCTTCATTATTTTTTCTTTATAGTCCTTAAACCTTTCACGTAAAAAAAAAAACCTTTTCTTTTTTTCTTTTTTTTTTTTTCTAACCTGCTTCCCTTCACTTACTACTTATTGACTCCAAGGTTTGGTTTGGTATCAAAAACTGAATATCATGCATCAGCTAAGGTCTTTCCAGTGCTAAAAATAAAGAAAGGTTTCTTTTATATTGCTCATAAAAGCCTATTTTTCTGTTCATACATGCCAGTGTACAGTTTTGTCATCTTTTATCCTGTGCAGCAATTTGACAGTTGTTGATATGAATTGATATGAATTGCTGATAAAACTGAAGAACCCTGCAAGTTTTTCCAGAATGTCAACCTTTATACTTCTGTAGTAGTCACTTAGCTGTTGTTAGTTTAGGGGTATTGAATAAAGCTTAAAATGCAGGCCTTCACAGGTTTTGGAATCAAAGAATATTTTGAAAAAACTACTCAAGAAGACAGCAGCACCAGAAGAACACTTTCATTGCTTAGTTTTATTTCTTCTTTTGTACTGATTTGATTTTGTTTTAACACATGCACTGAAAAGCCACATCAAAAACATTAAAAAAAATCTTAAGGCATTTTCATAAGTCTTCAGTGACCACTGTATCATATTCTTTCTATTAGCCTACTCTTGTCCGCAACATATAAAAGGAGTGGCAGTAAATATCAACCAGCCAATAGATTCTTTAATTGCCCATTCTTCAAGAAATTAAAATCTCTTGTGAGGTCTTAATTTGTCCTGTGTAGGCAGTACTCATTCTGTTACATCCCTTTTACATAATGGTGCAATATTGTCTCTTAATAAATAGAAAATCTCTAATATTTCGTTAGTGTATTGCTAAAATCCTGCTATATTTTACAATCCAGGAAAATTATTTTATGCTGGTAACACTATCATCTGTTCCAAATAACTCCCATGAAGGCACTCCAGGAGGCAGAGATACAAAAATGAGTGGGTAATGGTATAAAAGAATTTTTTTTTATGTGAATTGAGAACTCCAGCCTAGAGTCAGCACACTTTAGTAGTTTGTGAAAAATTCGACACTTCTTCTAACTCTGAAAGTGAACTCTCTGACTATGGAATTTCATTCATAGATTCATCTGTAATTGCTAATATGAGGTCTTATTATAGGCAGTGCTTTTATAGTTTTTTTATTGTAAAACACACTGTTAATACTGCTGGTCCTGCTGGGTTTTTGTTTGCTTGTTTGTTTTATTAGGACATTCTTTGCCTCCAAAACTGAATAGTTTTTGTCTGCTAGTAAAGCAGTACACTGAGTTTTATCTAACCATCCTGAGTTTCTGACATCAATCATTCCTCTTTACATTCATGCATAATTCACAGGAAGGCCATAATTTTCACAATTGATAATGATCTCTTAATTTAGTTTGTTTTGCAGCTTTGTTAGATATAAATGCTCTGTCTTTGTTTTTTTCTTTCTAACCTTTTCATTATTAAGGCCTTCGTGCTATTTTGTGTAGGTGGCTGAGCCGCTGAATCTTAATTCATAATTAATTTTCAGGCAAGTTATTATTATGGTATTTCACTTTTTCCCCTTGTGATCTTCTTGAGCTGTCTTTTAGAACATTGTTATTTTGTTATTTACATTGACTTACATTTAAAGCCTCTGCTATGATTTGATAGAACTGATTTCAGCAAGAGGTATATTAAGAACAATTAGAGATTAGCACCTTTACAACTGAACCCTGGTATCTTAAATCCACTGAAAACAAGGTGTGAGTAAATTTTAAAAAAACATCAACATATATTTTTCAAATCAAAATGACATAACTTTTTCAGTCAAAATTGTAATAATAATGTAATGAGCAATGTGATACTGCCCATCTGTGTTTTATGTCACTGGCTGCAGTCGTAAATTGGGTCAGAGAAATAGTGTGATTTTGCTGTAAGCCTGTCATTGTCTCCACTTACCATGTGCAGGTTTGGATCTCTGAGCAGTTTTGATGTACATGCACTAGATATTCCCAAAGCTTCAAGGGGGCATTAGGTTAAAAACCAGCCTGTTAGCTAAACCATCACTGAGTCATCCAGCGTGCACATAGCACTTTTTGTCTCCAGTGAGCTTTGCGTTGTATTTACTGGAAGCTTTTTGCCCAGGAGACAGACAAAATCTGACCCAAAGCAAAGCCCCTGACCCTATACAGCTCAGGGCTCTCAACATCAGCCACTTCTAATGGTCTGCCCCACTGCACCTAATTACTTGTTAATGCAGGAATAGTCTTTTAGTGCCCTCAGTTTACTGAGTCATTCACGGCATGTAGATATTTCTATATGCATAAAGATGGAGAGTTTCCTAAAGAATTTTTAGGCAAAAATGAACTCGCATAAACACATAAACAACAGAAGTCAGCTTGGACTGCATTTTTTACTTCCATTATTTTTAGAAATAGCTCTTAGTTTCCTTATATATAAAAAGTGCTTTACATATAACTATGTGGCAAGGCCAGCAGGTCAAGAGATGTGATTCTGACCCTTTACTCCACTGTGGTGCAAGCCCACCTGCAGCGCTGCATCCAGGTTTGGGGTCCTCAGCACAGGAAGGACGTTGACTTGGAGCAAGCCCATTGGAGGTCACCAAGATGATTAGAGGGATGGAGCACCTCTCCTACAAGGAAAGGCTAAGAGAATTGGGATTGTACAGCCTGGAAAAGAAAAGGCTTCTGAACAACCTAATTGTGGCCTTTCAGTAACTGAAGGGAGTCTACAAGAAAGATAGAGAGGCTTTTTACAGGGCCATGTAGTGACAGGACCTGGGGGAATGGTTTCAAACTGAGAGTAGGTTTAGATTAGATACTAGGAAAAAAATCTTTACTGTGAGTGTCATGAGGCATTGGAACAGGTTGCCCAGAGAAATTGTGGCTGTCCCATCCAAGCATTCAAAGCCAGGCTACATGGAGCTCTGAGTAATCTGGAGTAGGAAAAGGTATCCCTGTCCATGGCAGGGCAGTTGGAACTAGATGAGATTTATGGTCCTTTCCAATCTAAACTATTCTGTGATTCTATTCTATGATTACATATACAAAGCATTCACTAATAGGTTTGTATGAAGTAAGTTCTAAAATATTAACTGGAAATATTTTTTCTTTGCAATTATAATTTTTTCAATATTTAGCTGCTGGGGCACACACATCAGAGACACAGATACCAATTTCTTAACTTTGAAGGACCTGGGTTAGGTGTCTGATCCCTAAGGCAAAATTCAAGTGCATTAGACATCTAAGGTTCTTATGCACTGCAACATTAAATGCCTCAAACCTGAAGATGACAGTAAACAACGCAGGAAGTTAATCATCTTGGAAAGGTTGACGATACCTTAAATAACTTACTGCAGACTTCTATACTTCTCTGCAAGGATTCACAATCAAAAAACACCTCATAGCCTAGGATCCCTACAATGTCTTGTGGTAAGAGTGGGTACATTTGAGTCACTACAAAAGGATATTTTTTTTTTTTCTCTTTCAGTAGCTAAGTTTGATGCCAAAATCTCCTGTAGAGAATATTTTCTCTAATAACCTAGTGATGTACTCAGTAACTCAATGTACTAATCTCGGTGAGAGACATCTTCTTGTATTTCTTTTGCCTTTGGTGTTTTGAACTCAGTTCCTCTAATTCTTATCTAAGAACCTCATCAACAAAGTTGTGAAGTGGTCAGACATATTTTCTGTTGCTTCCAGATAAACTGTGCCACTGCTCAGAATGGATCTGAAAATGCCTGTTTTTGTATGCCAGTAACAACTGGAGCAAGCCAGCTAGATGAAAGGATTCTGGCTTCTATCCTTTTCTCTAGACAAATCATATCTACATCATACAGATACTGTTTCATGTAAAATTCATCAACATTCCTCAACAGAGGAATCCAGAAGTCCCTTCTCCCTATGAGCATTACACAGCGTTAGCCAGAAAATTAATGCCCATCTTTTTTCCCATAAGCCTTAGGCTAGTATCCCATCTGGCAATCAACAGCTTACATTCCCTGCTTGAAGAATTCCTCCTGTAAATCTTTACATGAAAAGAAATTGGATTAAAAAAAAAAAGTGTTAAAAATCAACAGAAATCCTAAGGTAATGGTGAGAGTCCTAGTTCCCCAGTTCCCAGAGTTCATTTCAAATAAGGACTGTTTATTTCAGTTAAAAATATCTGTTTAGTTTACAAAAGGCTAGAGACCCACAAACACTTCATTCCTTGCTCTGTAATGATAAAGCTTCAACATGGAAAAGGAGAGGAGATGGATGCATATACATTTTACAGAGTAAAGAAAGCAACTCAAAAATCAAGAAAGCATTCCTGCAGATCCACTCAGGTAGAGATGATCACCCTCTGAAGGCTTTCACAAGAAAATGACTCAAATCCCATTGGCTGCAAATTGAATATAAGCTCTCAGTTTAGGAAGGCAGCATTCATAGTATAAGAAGATCGGACCAGATAACGTGGGCTAATCTGAACCACAGCTGCATGACAGAATTTCAGGTCAGACAAGAAGATGGAAATTTTGTTTCTTGGGTTCAGACAGCAGTTGGGTAGGCATTTTTGTAACTTTGATATTTAATGTTAGACTAAAACCTGCTTTTAGGCATCTTTCTGGCATGGACACGAGTCTGCTACACAATCACATGCTCCTACGTCTTGTTCAGATAGAAAAGATGCCACAGTCTGCAGTGAACCGATGCTGAAAATCTGCTGCAGCCTGTATTTTTTGCCTATATCAAAGTTAATATGGTATTTTCTTTGGTTCAGTAAGTTTGAATTAGAACATTAAGTTCTTAGACACATTCTAAGTTTGGGATTTCAGATTAATAAATAAGTCTCCTTAGCAATTTCTCAAAACTCTGTGCATTATAACAAGGTCCTATGAAATGCCTGAAAACTAAATAAAATGTATGCCTGGCTTTTATAATAAAATGTATGCTTTTTGAAAAGGTCTATACTTGTAGAAATAATGCAATCAATTCTTCAGGTAAGAGATGGTTAAATTTAATTTACTATTTAAAGAAGCAAAAGGGAATTTCTATGAAATCATTACTATCTCAGTCACTGGCATATGTCTTCTGCTAGGAGAGTTGATAGCATCCAAGTGTCAAAACTAGCTCTCTCCTCTTGTGAGACAATGGTAGCTAGTTAAAGGTGTAAGTTTGTACCTTTTGTCACCAAGCTCTGTATGTACAGCAAAAAAACTCACACACACCAAAGACATTGTACACACATTGTAGGATCAAAAAGTAAACAGCACCAATAAGATTAAAACAGTTATCATTAGCTGATATTACCAAAATATTGCAACACGAGAATCAGTGAAAATTAGAAATGCAGAGGTAATGATGAATAAAACAATATGGGCTTTTAAATATTGCCCATTAGTTTTTGCCCATGCTTCAGTGAATGAAATTAAAGAGTTCCAGAAGCACAATAAGAAAATGCATTTTACATATTTCAGTAAAGTTTAATTTTCTACTGTATACACACTGAGACTTTTTCAATCACAGGAGAACTAGGTAAAGCATGAAACCACACCTTGAAGAAATCTTGATTTTAAATAGATTTAAAACCCCTTGTGTATGTATATTGTGTTAAATTTATTCAAATAATGTTGTTAGCAAAGAAAAATATGTTACTGTTATACAGATTTTGATTGCAGTAGGCTTAAGGCTTTCTAATTAGCCTTAGCAGGAACTTGAATGAAACTTAAAGAAATTCTTGTTTTAAGTGAAAACACACAAATTAAAATGAGTTTTTATTCATTGTTTTGCATACTGTGATTACATGGTTTTTGACTGGTGGTGTGGAACACAAAAATCACCTTAATTTTAATATATCTGATATAAAGGATGTACTTCATAGCAGATTATTTCCAAGGCAAAACATGGTAGTCAAAAATATGTCAGTGATAAGGCTATTGTCTCAAAAATCATACATTTTATTTCATCGCCAAAAATCTTTAATTTGCCCAGAACTGAAAGTTTGTTTTTATCCCTGACAATTATAAAGAACTAGATTTATGAGCTAGTTTCCATGCTTCACTACCTCTCCATCATCTATTAATTGCCCTGATTAACATACATTAACACTGTCTGGAGCACACTGGAATGCTCTAAAATCACACAACCACTGGGAAAGCAGACTTAAGCTACTTGAATCAAAGAGTCAAGTCAGTCAATATCAAGAAAAACACTTCTCAATATAGCTCTCTACAAAAGTTCTTTCAATTAATTAGCCATGGTACAAATAACAAGAACAATCAGCTTACACCAATACTGAACTCCATAATGAGGGAAACAACCCACTTTGGTTTTGAATAAGGGCTGGATATTGTTCCTTTGGGCAGTCAGTCTACTGGTTAGAGAAAACAACATAACCCCCCTTACACAACAATACCAGTTCACTAGTTTTACAATAATTCCTGGAAGCAGATATATAAAAGAAAATCAAGATATAGCAGACATCATATAGAAAATCTCACATGTGCTGTGACATGAGGCAGACTGAGAGGCATCTTGCTTTCTCCATCTCAGGGTAGGACTAAAATTTTTGGAAAAATCCAACCACTTCTAAATTCAGTTTCTGATGTGTATATGGTACGTGTCAAGAGACTAAGGGCTAAGTCACACATGTATTTTCTACTGTTTGACAAAGTACTCTGTAATTAGCTGCTTTTGGCCCAGAGATTTGCTACATTCAGTTTCTACAGAGATTTGGGTCACCTGAAAATTCTGGTCTCATCAGCCATGTTGCAGAAGGGGACTAGTTGCGCTGTCTAAAACCAAAGACCTGAGAGGGGGTGCTAACCCTCAACACCCTCAAATGGGTTCACCACCTCAACATCTATTCTTGGCCATCTACATAGTTAACTTATAGTAAGAATCCCTGAGGGTTCCACTTCAGTGAAGGGAAAATTCTTCCAGATATCCAGTACTTAGGAAAACTTTGGTTACTTATGTGGCCAGGCAAATAATTTAGAAATATTATAAATGTAATAGAGTTTTTGAGAAGACATTATGCATGAAGGTGTAAATGCATTGCTGGCACATAATCTAGAGACTTTTATGCCTTGAGGATACCTGCTGGACTCAGTTATCCTTGTGGGCTCCTTCCAACCTGGAATATTCTGTGATTCTGTGACTATGGATCTGAAGGTACACACTGAAATGTGCTGAGACCTATCCCCACTGCCATTTTTCAACTAGCTAAAATATACAACACAGGCAAGATGGTTTAGCCATCAGAAATATTGTCCTCCTAGTGAGTGTGACAAGATATTAAAGATGCAGCCTTGCAGCCCCACAGCATCCTCTGTACATCCTGGAGTACTCAGATGTGTCAGCTAAATCTGAGAGCCAAATTTGATAAAGAAGAGTAGGGGGAAGAAGTTATTAAGTTTCGGCAAATTTGTTGAAAATCATTTTGCTTGCATACTGTTAATGCCCTTTGTAAGTCTCTTGTAAAATACCTCCAGATTTTAGTTCATATCTGCATTAGTGGTAAGAAATGACACTGACACAGCACAGATGTTGACTGGGAATATTTTGAAGGAAAAAGGAGATTAGGGCAGGATTGAATTCAAGGTTAAGACAACCAAATGTACAGTCTGAATGTAGATTGGTACATTGCCATAGAAGTCAGTGTTGGCTGTGTTAGGGGAGCAGCAGAGGGATTCTGTTCAGCCCAAGAGAATACATGACTGGTCACTGTGCTGAACAAACAGTGGTGAATATTTCTGGCACACCCTGATCCAGACAACCCCACTATTCAACTAGCATTTTAAAACTTTTAAAAATTTGTACTGGAGAATTATGATAATTTTATTGTACCCTTAAAATGAGCCCTTCTGTATGAATTTCACAGCCTGATGATAAAGAAAAAAGAAGTGCAAGGGCACAAAGCCTATAATTAGAATTATGCATCATTGGAGAATCCACTTAGTAAAACAATTGATGTACTTACAAATAGTTAACAAGTCCTCCTGAATACATATGGTATTTATAGCCGGAATAATGAAATGCAGTAGTATTCATAATAATTCTTTTAATAAAAGTTTAGTTGCTATCCTGTCTGAGTGACTAGAGGCTACAGTCACACTTACTTCAAACACCTCAGATTTTTAAATCTTAGATTAATTTTTCAAACTAGACACCATAATTGGAATCTCCTTAATGCCCTTCATTAATATAAAAGTCACAACATCTTGTTATAGACTAACTTTTTAATGCAAGTGCCCAAAACTATTATAAAAAGTCCTCTAGGAATTGGTTCTGTTTTATCTGTGGTAATGAGTCTTCTATATTGTCTACATTTTCACAGAGCAGTTAGGAAGCTTTACTCTGTGACTTCTGTTTCCCTTGGGCTCTATTTCAACTTACACCAGAACATGGGAATAAGCAAGTTTTCAAGGTAACAGATTCTGTTAACCTCAATAAGATGTAAGTTTTCAGAAGGGTTCTACTTGCCAAAGAATACTTGCATTTAGCTTTTATGGTTTTTATTTTCTAATTAGGGTAGCAAAACTTAATTAGTCCTACTTGTAGGAAAAAACCCCACAGAGATACTAAGATAAAGGACTGAAAATATGATTCATGTTTCTTTTTACCTGTTGTTGTCAATAAAATGTTCACTGCACAGATATATATAATTGTATCTACTATAATGCACACTGTATTAAATACAATGAATAGTATTCTTTTGGTGATTAACACATAAGCAGTATTTGTTTACTCTGACACAAGAGTTTCAGTCTCACTTCAATTATCTTGCAAATGAGCAGTTAAAAGAAAAAAGTTTGAGAGAATGTTATTTTCTAATAAATAAGATGCTGCAGATAAAGTAACCTGGATAAACATGCAGGCAGTGCATTTACAGCAATTACAATCATGGCCAATATGGACCTTTACACAGAACTGAGCTGTAATCCAAAAAATCCCTATAATAAATACTCTAAACAATTATTCCAGGATTTTTCCTGGAAGAAGAAAGAAGAAGAGAGAAAAAGAAAGAAGAAGGTAGACGGAAGAGGAAGAGGAAGAGGAAGAGGAAGAGGAAGAGGAAGAGGAAGAGGAAGAGGAAGAGGAAGAGGAAGAAAAGAAGGAGGAGGAATGCGCTGTTCTACAGTGTTAAGCTAGCCAATTTTGCTGTAGTTAATTTTCCAGACAAAGCATTCCTAAAACAGGGCCCCAGATAAAAATTCCCTAAATCCACTATCTTTAATCCTCACCAAATTGCTGTAAAAAAGTAACACAGCTGCTCCTAGAAGTGACATGCATACCAAAGGTGCCCTACATGGAAGTTAATGGGAGCAGTTGCTTTTTGGATTGTAAAAACACATTGTATCAAACTGGGATTATCATGGTTTTGTGGATTGTCACTGAACATCACTTGCAGTCATCTATAAAAATGGAAGCAGAGAAGTAAGAGCACCCTGCACTAGAGGATGGTTAAGGATGATGCAAGCCCTTGAGACAAATGGATAGAGGTTAAGTCTTTGTGAGTTTTAGGAGCTCTTCATGGACTAATTTCAACTCAGCTTGTTATATTGACAAAACCAGGTATCCCCCCAGCAGAAAGCAAAGCATGCACCTTCATCTCAAGCTGTAGATGAAAAAAAAATAGGTTTTTGTGCTCTTCATTTTGCATGGAAAATCAGGGACAATTTGTCCACTTATAAAAGTGGATTCACACAACCTTCAGATCCCCAGAAATTCTTCAATTTATCTGAATGTTTCATAGCATTACTTCATAGTACTTTACAGTATTGCTTCTTTTTTTAAGATTAGGTAAGAGGAAATATTTTTAAAATCTATATATTTTCATTCACTTCTTCACAACTGTGGGGACAATCATGAAATTGTAAAATAAAGACCTTCTAAAAAAGAAGTGGAATATAAATTCTATATGAATGATAGTGCAATGCAAAAGTAACTCAGAGCAGCTTTGCAGAGAATATGAACAGAGGAAAAGGTAAACCAGAACTTTATGGGATCTTACACATAAGCACCCTCATAGAAAATTAGCAGTTCCACAGCACAATCCTCTGAAGTGTCTTTTAGAGGACACTAAAGGGTTTTAAAGAAAAGACATATACATATAACTCACGTTTCTACACAGAGGAAAAAAAAAATCAAAGCATTAATTTGTGAATTTAAGATGAAGAAATTATGCTTATTACCTAAAACATCCCACGGGAGAACATTTATTTTAATATATTTTGCAATTTAAATATAATTAGCATGATATTAGCAATTCCAACAACAAACACCTAAACTGGCAATTCAAAATGCTGACTTGATTTTTGTTCAATGTAAATGTACAACTCTCCTTTTGTTTAACAAATTGCTATATGATAATAGAAAAGACTTGTAACATATTAGATATGCTCAAATACAAGTAAAAATGGGAAGCTGAAGGTGCTAAGTACTCTTCCAAAAGTATTTATCAATTTGCAATGATCAGTCCTTAAAATGTAACTGCAACTGCTACTTGTTTGGTGCAATGAAATGACATACTGTAGCTTCTCTTGATGCACTTTTTTGAGACTGGTTTCACTTCACCACAAGGACCAGAACCCCCAGAGGACTGTCCCACTTGCAGGCTGTGTTTCCGGGCTGTTTGTCAAAAAGGAGTGTCTGTTGTGCCATTTTTCCCTGTTCCACTCTTTCAGTGGCACCTGTGTACCTGCGAGAGTCTGCACTTGGAGCATGTGGTTTGCTTCAGGGTGACAAGCTCCTTCACTCCGCTCAGAGCACCAGCTAATCCTGGGCTCTCTCCATCATGGCCCTTCACTTGCTGGTTATTCATGAGAAGCCTCAACTTGGTGGTCCGCTTTTTTCAGGAGTTGCAGCACAAGGAGAAAACACTTTGCCAGACTAGTAGTCTTCTGTTGTCTCCTGAGGGGGGTCTTGCACATTTCTCTTAATAGCATTTTTTTTTTAATTTGAGGAACATAATTATTTGTGCACAAACTGATGTACATTATGTTTATGTTTTTATATCTGTATACATTCAGGAACTATCATACCTTCGTTTTGACTTTCATACCAAATCAAGTTTCTACAACTCCTGTTGACTCCAGCTGTAACAAGACTATTTTCTAAGTGTCCATTAAAATACATCACATAATTGTAAAATCAAATAATGTATGGCCCAGCCTAGACTACTTCTTATTAAATTTAATTTTTATGATTAGGTAAATTTGCAGTTGCTTTTTCACATGCGGATCAGAGACTTTTTTGAGAAATATGATGGATGTGAAAGTGTATTGAAATTATACAGACACTTTGAAATGTAGCTATGTTTTTAACATTTGAAAGCCCTGGTAAAAATTACTATATTTAAGCAAATAATAGAAACTAATTACTCAACTTACATTGTTTGTTTCCCATCTGTTAATTGATTCTTCATATCTATTAAAACAAGCAAATGCTTAAACTTTAAAATCACTCTTTGGATTGATCACAGTTTTCTACATATATTACACATTCACTCTTTGAGTTGGGAATGATGAGTTGTAATTAGCTAAATTAACCATCCGCTCATATGGCTGATGGAGGGAACCCTTCTGATAGTAATAATTGCAAATACATCTGAAGTTTGCATTTGCATGTGCCAATATAAAATTTGAGTTCTGAAACTGGAAATAAAAGCCTTGGTGACTGTACAACATTTTCCTGGAATGTGATACAAAAAAAAAGTCTGACCATAGAAATTCATGGAGTGGCATAAATTGTTCTTTCACAATTTTTTTCTTAAAATAAAAACAAATAATTCTTGATCTCTTCACTAAGTTCTTGCTCTGACTTGACTACAGACAGTAAGGAAGATAAACCCACCAAGGTGCAATGGCTGGTAGGTATGTTCTTGTAAGTCACTTCAAGATCATCTTTAGAGATTTCAAAAGGCTGCAGGATCATTTTGTATGTATTAAAAGACATCCATATTTCCTGCATCCCTCCAAACTTCTCAGATGTGATTCTGGCAAAGTGTGGCTCGACATTGTTTTCTCATGACAATTTTTCATGAAAGGTCTGTGGATTTTTTTTGACATGACAAGCCCAACAAATTTCTTTGGTGTTGAACAAGCTCAGGTAATATAAATTATGAAAAAAAAAAAAAAGAAAAAGCAATTAGATATGAACTATTAGGAAAACTTCTGTTGATTTGCAGCTGTTCACATCTTTTCCTTAATTAAGCTTTAATTAAAACACAACCTTAATTAAAAGCATTACTTCCATCAACAGAGAAATTGCAGTTTTACTGAAATATGAACAACAATGCTCAGTGGCGTCACTTCAAATGCATGTGTGCTACATAAAAGCCCTTAATGTGGTCTGAGAGGAGACTGACATAACAGCCTGTGTCAGGTCACTGTTTGCTAATGCCACCAAACACACAGCGACATGATACACAGAGTGGAGTGACACAATGGCTCGTGTCAAAGAACCAGATGTAGCACTTTGCGGATGTCAAGGTACATTGAGCTTTTGTGAACGTCAACATGCCTGGAAGCAATATTAGATCATCACAGTATGAACTGAAGAGAGTGGACTATAACAGAAAAAAATCTCCTTTCTTGTAATATAAATAACTGTCATTTATATTTAAATATCATAATAAAGCTGTTTATAAACAATGAAGAAACTTTTGATTGTTATCTTACTTTCCTGCATTTGTGTATACTGCTCTGGCCCGAAAAGATACGTGGGTGCTAAGCAGTATGTACAAATATTCAAGACAAAACTATACAGATTAAGAAAAGGGATAGTTGAGATAATAAATATACCCAGTGATACCCTGAGACATCTCTGCAAAAAAATCCTGGCAGTGTAGCACAAAGCCCACGCCTCATCATTATGGGACAGTTTTGAAACATTTAAAATTATTTCTTTTAAATAAAATTCTGTCACTTTTTTGTTTTATGATGCTTACAGGCTGTCTTAATACCATCATCCTAATTAAGAGAATTCACTAGCAGGAAAAACACTAACATTTTTCTGCTCATTGTATTGCAAATGATAAATATATCTTGATTCACAAGGCTAGATATTGTCCCATGGTATCCACTGGGATTAAATATGTGCATCTTTAAGCTAGTCTTTGTTCTAGAGAAAGGGTTTCAGCCTCCTTCAGTGTCTTTTAGAAAGCAAAAGGACATATTTGAGAGTTCATTTGTAAAACTTTATCTGTAAGTGGGTATAAAGCTGCAAAAAAGTAAAGCTGCCAAAGAGGGTGATATAAATATGACTGGGCGTCACTAGATGTCACTATTGCAAACGGGCTTGTGCTGTTTATCCAAAAGTAGCAGGACAAGTAGCTTGAGGAAATTCTTTCTCGGAACTGCTTGCTGGCAGGTGGCTGTCTTCTTCTGTATTTGGAAAATGCAGTGCACGTTTTGATGGTCAGGATATAATTAAAGTGATAAACAGTTCACAAAAAAGGGAGTATTTAAATTCATGCTTTGCTTTTTACATATTGTGGATGATATAAAGTGTAAAGGTCAGACAACCTGAATGACAGCCATTTGTATGCTGGACTGTTGTTAAAGTCTATTAAATGCTGTCCGATAAAGTGTGGTCAGGCAAAGGATGGTGTATTTATCAGATGCAATATTTTGAGAAGTTTGAACAACATCTGAGTGAACCTCTATGAATTCGTCTGAATTTGAAGTTGCCTTTCTCTGATGGGGAATAAAAGTTCATCAGTGTGTTCTCCTGAGAGGTCACAGCTGTTCTTTTGGTGAGAAGATTGAACTTTCAAATATGAAATTCAGGGCTATGTGTTATTTGTAGTTTAATACTTGAGGGTCAGGACTAAGAAGCAGGCCTCTGAGATTTATATCTTGATTTTGCAATCAATTCTTTTTGTGGACATCAACAAGTCACTTATCTACCTGTTTCAATTTCCTCATCCTCAGAGAAACAGAATTAAAGAGAGTCTGAAAAGGAAAAGTCTTTTATTTTTCCCGATTTATTTTTTTTTTAGGGACTTGTTTTTTTTGTGGGGGGAGGGAGGTTGGGTTCTTTTGTTCTACTTTTTTCAGAAAGTCCTATTTTTAATGCAATCCCTATTCAAAGTGTACAATGTGAGAAATAATTATTTTAGGGTGCCACCTGTTAGCAATTTGTGATATATACTAGCTAGGAAACATGCAAATCCTTAAAGCATGAGAATAGGTCTGTAATTTATGGTTCATAATTCAGGAATCAACACAGTGGAGTGTTAGTAAACAATAGATTTGCCCAAAAGAGATCTATAACAGTCAGTACTGTCAGTTGCTGCATTAGGAAATATGACCAAATTTACTGAAGAATAGAGTTTTTTGCAAAACCGTGTCATGAAAAAATGTTCAGCTTTCCTAAAGCAAAGATATTCTTATTAGTTTGAATAGGGACCATACTATACACATTGTTGTACTACATACATCTTGGAGATTATATTCATCATGTTTAGGCTCAAATTTTATTTTGAAAATGATGCTAATGGAAAAAAATTCTACAGAAGAAAATTAAGCACACATATTCACTACGACAATACAAAAGAGAGCTAAGTAACAGTGTCTTCTAAGACAAAAAGAATTATCTGTTGTTTAAAAACAGTCATGCAAGTGTTAATAGTGTCTGATATTAACAACAGATAATTGTAAAGGTATTTCAAGAAGAAAATGAACAATTAAATATCCAGGCCAAAATGCAATGCAATGCAACTGAAAAGAGGCCAAAGGATGAACCATGTTATCTACGTTTTTTCTTTTACTGAAGTAATTTAAAATGCTTGAAGTTACTACTAATTATGAAATAATCTCACCAGTTCACTCCCAAAAACTTCAGAGTCAGTCTAGAGGAAGAACTAGAAATTATTTAATTAAAGTAGTCCAAATACTCAAGCTTAAATTGTGCCTCATTAAAAAGCCTCCTTTGCTGCAGGCTTCTGGAAAATCAGTGTTTCCACTTATATGTCCACGGCTAGAGCTAAAATAAGAGGTAATTAGGGGAACATTAAACTATTGTTTACATCAAAGAAGTTTTATGATGCAGAAACTACAAGATAAAGTGATTCTGCCCATAAACGAACACAATGAATGAAGTTAAGCAGAGAAACACAGTATCAACTTCCTATGAGATTACAGCAGAGCAGTATTAATTAGCTGATTCTGTTAACTGGTTTAGGCAAACAATTTTGCCTTTCTTAATTCTAGTTGTTTCAAGTAGTAAACACATTTATGATTCCTTTGTCATGACTGATGTGATGCCAACCTGGACTATACAGGGATGTAAATATTAATAAGGATGTCAAGTACTGGATTACTTTATACAGCTTCTCAGATTTGGAGAATATCTAATGGAAGCTGTTTGCTTTTAATTCCCATATTTAATCTTGAATAATTTGTGCAAATTTCAGAACAAGCACATATGAACATATGGTGTTTTAAATCACAGCAGAAGGTCCTGATAGGAGTAGGTGTACCATAACTGAAGGGATATGTTCTGTCAGTTTTAAATGGCTTTTATGGAATTTCTAATGAGAAGACATGAGATCGCAGTTATTTCCCACATGGAAATACGAGCCACCTCTGCCTTCTGCTTTATCATCAAAACTAGATCAGGAAAAGATGATGTCTTCCTGCACAGCTGGAATTTCAAATTAAGCAGTAAATCCTCAAGACTACAATTTTTCCTCAACACTGTTCAACCAAGAGCTTTGTGACAGCAGTTTGCTGGAAAACAAAGACTTCACATATGTAAGCAGCTATAAATAAAACCAACATATACATACATATACATTGAAGACTTGTAGAGGTAATGAGAGAATAAAAGATGTGACTGTCTTTTGAACAGCCATGAGGAACCTAGGCTGAAACATCCCAGTAAGGAGAATCACTTGATTTTTTGAACTGCTGTGATTATAACCCCATAACAATTAATCCGTTTCACCAGCTCTTGAAGTACAAACTGCAAAGCTGCAACGGGCACAGCTGGTTGGCAACACATGAGACAACAGTTTACTTAGCTCATTCTGTCCACCAAAACAAATGAAACACCATATACATATTCCCTAATGATTTCAGTAAGTGCACCAGCACTAACACTACTTTTTTTTTTTTACTTTGCTTTATAAATTTCAAGGGAAATAATATAAAAAATCCTCAATTCTTGCATTCTGAAGCCTCCAAAATGCATGTATACTACCTGGGTAGTTTGCAATAAATAAAAATAGCATGTAGGATTGCAATATTGTAGTAAAAAAAGAAAATCCATAATCTTCAATACAAGAAGTGGTTGAGCTCTCTTTGACAGTAGGTTCGTAACCTTCAAATCAAGTTAATGATTTTGAGTAAGTCATATTAATTTACAATTGTCTGTTATAAATCAGATTCCTTTCAGCAAGCATCAGAGAGATGATAAGATACCCAGACTTTTGGCCTCAGTTCCCCTTAAATTTCAAAAATGGAATGTATAGCTCTCACCCTCTGATTCAAGAAGCTCTAGTGTCCATTCTTGCTTCCCCTGTATTACAAAACTGATCAGTTTTAGTGGTTGAGTCCTGTTTCTTCTCTTGCAATAAATTAATATCAGAGTAACTGTAGCTTGAAACTCAGTAACATCAAATTTTTTTTCATCCACTTAGACATCAAACTTAGCTACAGTCTTAGTTTCAGGGTAAATGTCAGAATGGAACCTAAAAGAACGTTAGATCAATATCAGGTATCTGAGACCTGAAGATAATGTTCCCTGATACTAGCACAGTAAATCCTTTACTTAATAAGAGAAAATTAACAAGCAATCGTAAGACAATATTAACCATTTTAATTTTGCATACAGGAGATATACCTGAATCTCACAAGTAAGAATGACATGCCACTGTATTTAGCTACAAACACTACCAAACATTGCTTCTGTTTATTTATTTTAACTTCTGGTACATGGAAGCACAAAAACAGTGCCTTTAGGTATTGTTGTTGCAAGATTAACTTCGCCGATTTAAACACCAAAGTTCTAGTGCAGCAATTTCCTTATTCAGCAGAAAGGCTTTGACACACTGCAAAATCTTTTCCCCAAAATTACGAGTGAAGTAGAGGCTATTCATACACACATACAAATGAAGAAAAGGGCATTTCATGTGAGGTAGATCTTACACCTTGTGAAGTCCCAAGCAGGCCATGGATGTATTCACTTCAGTTTTATTCACTGCATGCACATTCACTTCAGCTTTTGCATTGTTCCCAAGGAATGCATCTTATATATTAAATAAATGGTTGACTGGGTAATATTATCCAATGATTACACTGGAAAATACTTCTTTTTGGAAATTGAGAAATATGTTTTAGTTATAAATATATTTTAGTTATAATACACATATTCTCTTGAGTCCTTTTACTCACAGTGATAAACTTCAAGCAATCACCCACCTATGTACAAACCATGCAACTTTGAAATACTGAAAAGGTAAATAAAACATCAGGACCATAGTTCTTTGGGTGACATGTTTAACTGCTTTGCGTGCTTGTATCAAACACATACCTTTTTCCTTTTTAGTAGTTCAACTGACTCAACAGAGAAACCAACCACCAGTTAAAAGCTGGATCTACTCTGCAATTTGCAGTGTTCAATAATCATCCCAACTTTGTATTTTCATTGCAATATTTTACATGTGATGGATAGTGATACTTAACCATTAATGTATTTAAGCATATATGAGTGGTTAAATTGTTTAAAATGAAAATATTTTGCATCTGTGTAGAGTTTATGCTCTATCACAACAGTAATGAGTTAATTTCCCTCATAAAACCAAAGACTCCCCTAAATTTATTTATTTTTTCAAAGGCTACTCAATTTTAAAATATTCATAGGTATAAAATGCCATTGTCACTTTTGAGTAAGAAACACTACCTTGTTTATATAGGATAGGTTCTATCTCTCTTATTATTTGTGCTTACTGGCTTTATCATAACATTTTAACTGTCAGAATTTGAAACTGAAGTACAGTTATTGTGGTGGTAGATGAGATGGCCATCAGCCAGGAATGTGCACTTATAGCCCAGAAAGCCAATTGTGTTCTGGGTTGCAGCAAAAGCAGCGTGACCAGAAGGTAGAGGGAGGTGATTCCTCCCCTCTACTCCACTCTTGTGAGACCCCACCTGAAGTTCTGTGTTCAGGTCTGCTATGTTCAGCACAACAAAGACATTGCTGGAGTGAGTCAGGAGATGGTTTCACCAGGATGATTGGGGGATGGAACACCTCTTGTAGCAAGAAAGGCTGAGAGAATAGGGATCATTCAATTAGAAAAAGAGAAGGCTTTGGGGTAACCTGATTGCAGCCTTCCAGTACTTGAAGGGAGTCTACAAGAAAGACAGACAAGGACTTTTTACAAGAGCATGCAATAATAGGACAGGGGGAATAGGTTCAACCTAAAAGAGAGTAGGTTAAAATTAAATATTATGAGGAAGTTCTTCACTGTGAAGGTAGTGAGGCACTGGAATATGTTTCCTAGAGAAGCTGTGGATGCCCATCTCTGGAGTGTTCAAGGCCAGGCTGAATGGAGCTCTGAGTAACCTGGTCTAGTGAAAGGTGTCTCTGTCCATGGAAGCAGAGTTGGAACTAGATGATCTTCAAGGTCCCTTCCAACTCAAACGATTCTATGATTCTATGACTATTCAGCAGGCATTTTGGGATGTCTCACCTAGAAATGCATTGTCTGATCTTGGTATACATTATAAATGGAGCTTATATGGCTACTGAAGACAGCTGGACTACCCTAAATTCTCTTCAGTTAGAATATTTCTGAAAATCAGCTCCTAAAGAGCTGGGAACTTTATTGACAAACACTGAAACTACATGAAATTATTATTTTAGTTTTTAAAGTAGTGGTAGAGAAGAGGTGCCTAAAGATGGTCTCTTTTATTTCTTTTTTTACAGCTGAGTCATAAGGAGTTCTGTCTGGCATTCAATAAAATGCACTGATGATGTATTAAAAAAAAAAAAAGGAGCTATACCACTAAAAGCAAAACAAGATGCTGATGTGAACTCTACTAAAATATTTGTATTTCTATCAATAGCAGCTGGAAGAAGCAATGCTAAACATTTCCTTCTTCAGATGCATTTCTGTACAGTGAGGGAACTCTTGAGGGACCTCTAGAAGTCTTTGCCATGAAAATGGTAATTTCTGCATAAAGTGGACTCTTTAGCACAGAACAAATATTGGCTGTATGACCGCTAATGAGAAATTTTATATTCATGGTCCTCTGAGAGTGAGCGAAACTGACTATTAGAAGACAGGAAAGATATTTTTTCCAAACCCAGTGTGTAGAAAGCAAGTGTGAATTGAAAACTACAGCAAGATTGGCACTTTCATAATTATTTGATATTAAACTTATAAATTAAAATCCTCTACCTGTTCAATTGACAGTGGGTTCCATGACAGTCATTCAAAATATAATAAAAATCCTTGCACTGCTTTAAAGGTCACGTGTTTGACAAAATACCACTCTTGAGATATTAGATTCTGAGTCTCCTACTTAAAAAGGTTTTACAGAAGTTAATCATAAACATGACCTAGCAGATTAAAACCCATTAAATGCATAAGTAATACACAGTGGTTTTGGTACCTTCTGAATATGTGTTATCAAGATTATAAGCTTTCTGAGAAATCCTTTAAGAATGTCACAGCTTTTCTTTGTTTCCCAAGGCCAAAATGCAAACCACCAAGTTTACTCTGGCAAAATCGAAACATGGTTCAACTGAAGAGACTGAAGTCACTCTTATGTTTATCAAAAGTAAATTTTAAAAATACATGTGCTACCACGTTTTTATTTAATATTAAAAATCCAATATGATTTCCAACTGGATGAATTTTAGGCACGTGTTGGACTTTGGCAGCTCACATGAAGAAATATTTTGTAATGAATATTTTAAAAGTAGTCTCATCCATTAATCACTCATTTATGTGGGAAAGATCAAGAGCAGTAACATTTCAAAATCAGTATCTACACAGTAGTTTTGTTAAGATGTTTAACATGAATAACCACATAATTATGTATGAGAAAGATTGATACAGCAACCTGTAACTGCTCACATCAAAGTTCTGTGCAAGGAAGCTCTGTGAAAGGAAACATTAAGATGTAAATAGGCTATTTTATTCCTTTTTTTTTTTTATACTCTAAATATATACATTTCAACAGATGTTTATGGTCCTTCGATACTATTCTGCTCTATTAGGTAAATGACAGCCCCATACATACACATACACACATACATATGTATGTGTGAATTTAAAATATATACACACATCAAGAGAGATATAGACACAAGAGACCATAATAAGTGTTTTCTAGCTCATCAGTTTTCTTGGATGATTCATGGTTTATGCCTTTTGTATTTGTCTCATTCATATGCTAAATATATTAATTTTCTGAGATTTTCTAGTCTTAGCCTGTTGCATTTCTAAAAACTGTCTGAAAAAGCGTGTTGGCATCGAGGCAGCCAAATGGACAGAAATACTCAGTGAAGTAGGAACATTCTCAAGAAATTGCACCTGATTTCAGATATTTGTGGTTACACATGGTACTTGACCTTTGATCTAGAGATCTTTACAGAACGAATAAAACTTCAGTACATCACTGACCCAAAAAGAGACAACTGCAAGTTTGCCTGAAGAGTTCTGACAGTCAATGAAACCAAAAAAAGAGATTTATCAATAGTGAATTTCTGTTTCTGTCAGGTGTTTTTTTTTCTTGTTAATAGTCCTTAGCACTCTAATTGCATAGTGTTTTGCAAAGCTCACAAACAAATTACCTGCTCCAGACTAGTTGGGCATAACAAAAACAATTTTGTATCCATAATTCAAGTTTTTTTTGTTCTATTTTTCCCTCTGTTATATGTTAACTACCATAAACAAAGCAAGTTCTGGGTTTGGCTATCTTGGCACGTCAAGTTACAGCCTTATAGGAGCATCAAGTCCAGCAGGAGCTTGAATAACAGTCTGACTTGTATACCAGAGTTGTAGAGCTCACTGTAACATGGGAGCTCACATTCTGCAATAGTAAGTCTTTTGTCCTAAGGGAAACAGTTTTACTTTCAACTGGAAGTGATTTTTGTTGGCAATAGTCTTTATGGCCAAATCAAGCATGACCCAGTGGAGGAAGAAGAAATCCGGATAGCTCATCCCAGACAATGCTCCATGTACATGCTAAACTAGGAAATGCTGGTGTAGAGGCTAACACTTGGCTAAGCTCTCATCCCACTGGTAAATATAGTTCGATTCGTAAAGCCAATAAACTTATTTATGCCTCTCTCTATGCCTAGAAATCACTATTTTAAACTAGTTTGATGATCTCTAATTCATTTATTCATGATTTTAAAAGACTTGGGACTGAGGCATCTGCAATTGCCTAAGGGATAATGAGGTATGAGTTGGGTCAGACAGAGACGATGTAAGTCCATTACAGTAAAAAGTATGAAGTGAAGTGAAGTGAAAAAAGTGAGTTTAAAGACAGAGAGTGCTTGACCCACAGGAAGGAGGCTGCCATTTCCTACATTGTGGAGTGGGATTATCAAAGGCAGAGTAGAAAGATGGTTGGGGATGAAGAGAACAAACGGAGCACAAAGGAAAGAAGACTGGGCAGAGAAAAGGCGCTTTAACAGAAATTAGATGCACTAAGGAACAGCACCTGACTTTAAAGATGAGAATGAAGGTTCACATTTCACATATAAGAACAAAGGTGAAGTCAGTGAAGAGTTTCCAGGGGAAGCAGTGATAACACTAGAAAGATGAGTGGAAAATTTTATAAGAGGGGAAGGACAGAGGAGGAGGTTAGTTACATCATCTGCAGAAACCCTAGGCCAGGATTGCAGTCCTTTCCAACACTTCTCAAACCTAAAGTACTTCATCCGGGTAAGAGAATTTCAGGTTTTAAAGAGAAGGATGTAGTGATGATTTTTAGACATAGGGCTATGTACCCATTTGAGAACCAACTGTGTTCTGGTGGTGCAGGAAAGAAATCTTATCCTATCAGCAGAAAGAAGGAATTGCAAACTGTTAAAAAATGGAGGACGTACCCTGAGTCGCATGGAAGTTCAAGACAAAGGTGCCACTAATACAAATATTTTTTTATTTCCGGATAAACAGGTCCTTAATAGTACCATGAATGGAAATCAGTCATCATGTCAAAACAACCTTTAAAAGACAATGAACCTTAGTATTTTCTCAGAAAAATTTAGGCATTCATCACAGAGGTAGATCAAGCAGTCTTTGAATGCCTGTGCTCAAGAATGAAGACTTTTCTTTGCACACCAACATGAAGCAATTATCATTTGCAAGAAGGCTCACCTTGCATGATTATTCATATGATTAAAATGTGGAGTGCTCCCAAGCACTCCCAGTGGACTTGGTATTTACACTGCTAAACAGAATTTGTTATCATTAACATAACTAGTCTCCATGAAGAACAGGGGTAACACTAAGGAAACTGGAAGTTGTGATGTTAACACCAAGTCACGGTACTGTCAGATAACACAAAAGAGATACTTGTACAACACTTGGTAATGTAGCTTAAAGTGGAAATTATGCAAGCACAGTTTCATGTCTGTGGATGTCTCATGCACCCGTTTATAGCCTTTTCTGAATGCCACTGTTTGGCTGCAAAGCATATGTTTTAGGGGATTTCACTGTGTTTCTGCAGGGCTGTTTGGAGCCCTGAAAGGATTCTAGTAATTCGCAAACTTTGAAAAATGAGGACTCATGACAATAGGTGAAAGACACACAGCCCCTCTCATGAAACAACTATAAAATAAATTGAAACATTATTGCTGTCCCTGCCCTTCAATACACACATGATGAAACTGTTACAAGCTTTGTCCAAAGCAGTTAAACAGGCTCATATAAAGGCACATTATTGATATTATGAAAGGTATGCATTTCTAAAGGGAAGACATCTCCATAAGCTGGATACTAAACTTGTTATATGAAAAAAAATATGTTTTCCAATTAGTAACATTCCTGTAGTTGTAAATAGAAAAATGTTCTGCAACTCATCCTCCCATGGGCCCCATTTGAAAATATTCCTCTACACATTTGGACATTTTTTCTCTTTCTCAGCTTACGTTTATAACCCCACATCACATCTACAATTCTTAATACAGTCATTTATATGCAGTGAAAATCTGGAAGTGGCTGATAGCCACTAAACAGAATCTCATTTGGGACTAACAGCTTTGGGTGATGGCATCTAAGGCGGTGGGCCAGAAAGAAAAAAAGAAGGATGGGGGAGAAGCAGGGGGGCTGTTGAACATGACCATTCATCTCACATAAAAGGCAATCGATTGCCATGCAACTTAATAGAACTGTTGTTTTGGAATTCATTCAAATACAGAGCTCTGAACAGAATCCTTGAATGTGCAAACAATTTGCTTTTGTTAAAGACACATGAGTTCTCTCATCATCTGACATTAAAAAACAATACACAGTAAATATTCTAAGTTCAGGTTAATTACAAAAGAAATATCTTAATTTTAGAAAATACTGTAAAAAAGTATAATTTAATAGTGAATTGAAAAGTGTGCTCAATCAGTGTTAGACATGTTCAAAAGTTTATGAATAATTCCTTTTACAGATGGTTGACTCAAAAACTTAGGGGCAGATATGGACACCTGAAAAACAATAAAAATTAATAGCAACAGGTGCACAAATGTATTTTTTTAATTATGCATATTTAATAACTATATGGACATTTGTTTATGGTCCAGCAAGCAATGGTAGTCAAGAAAAATGGGTTGCATTATTTATGAGAATAAACCAACCAAAGCATATACATTGCTCTAACTAAAACTCACTTGAACATGCAAGGGAGGTTTAAATTGCTTTTTAAAGATAACCAGACAGAAACAACCCAAAGACCATTTGACAAAATCATACAGAAAACAAAATATTTTTATATCTATTAAAAAATGGCAGCAAACCAACTTCAGAGACAAAAGTCACTTTTTGTTTGGTTTTTTTTTTTTTTTTTTTTCA